>CAWUFW010002085.1:820000-1147500 GCA_963921515.1 Calotriton arnoldi | reverse complement strand
GACGAATCACCCCGAAACTTTCAAGACAGGAGCTGACCGTAACGCCCCATTAGTTTTGAAAATTTCGCGAAGATTCGTCAGATATTGGCAAAAGAAAAAACGCTTTTTGAATAGAAACAAGGTCCTAACTATAACTACCTACTAGCGACCGGCAGTAGGTAATATACACACACATATATACATGCATAATTATTATTTTTTTTAAGTGAAAGGCAAGGGATACTCGAAGAGCATGCCCAAGACAAGTACAGCAGCCCGCACAATGGGTACCAACGGCACCAGCGTGAACCATAGTAGGACATAACATCTGTAAAATATAGTAAATGTGATACTTATATTCACAGAAATATACACACATATATATATATATACACACACATATATATATACACACACAAATATATATACACACACAAATATATATACACACAAATATATATACATACATATATATACAACCTTATACAGGTGTATAAAGGACAATGAGCATCTCTGATAGAGAGACTCATAAGGATAACATCTGGCAGAAGCCATGAGCTGAGCGACCTGAGCCATAGCCTGAGAAGCCTAACACCAGAAAGTAAGGAATAGACAATGTCACAAGAATCAAATGCAGTCAACGCTGTGGCGCAAGTTGGACCAGCAAGTACCCAGTGCCTGTGAACGTACCCAGTGTGTCTTAACACACCGTGCCAGAACTGACACCGGTAAAGAAACTGTTCCTGAAGTGGAACAGAACAAGCAGCTCACAAGAGACACAGGCGTACGGCGAAGACATCCACATAGGCAAAATGGTGAAAACACAGCGAAACGCTTGAAAAGATAGCCAGGAGCAAGAAAAGGAAGCATATGTGAACACGCCGGGATGAGCCAGACGTGGCATAAACCCAACAATAGTCCGGAGGGGTCCGCATCCTCAGAGGCAGGAGAGAACTACTGACCAATCGTAAAATACAAACATGGAAGCTCCAAAGAGAGCTGTGTACCCTTGTGGGCTTGGCCAGAAAAAAAGTCCCACAACAGCAAGTGGAGCGTGAAGAAACGAAAAACTTATCGCTATACGTCTATAGCATGAACTAGAGTAAAACTCCCCAGAGAGGAGATAGATAACAATCCTAAGAGGACCTCGCCGGATCCTCAGTAAGGACCTGCACCACCCAGGAAGAACCCTTCCTGGAGCATTGTACTCACACCACCCAGGAAGACACTGCCTGTGGCAAGTTAGAATGGCTATACAATAACCAACAAGTACCCCACATAGGGTGTGTCACGTCCCTATAAAAGGGACACCTCTTCAGACTAGCTCTTAGACAGAGGAATTGAAAATAATGGCAGAAACAGCTGTGTAGCTGTACAGTCCGTTTGGGCAATAACAGCTTGAACCCAGCGACTGACACCAGAGAAAAGCTCTGACAATACTTCAACCAATGCAAATCAAGACAATAAGTCCACAACAAGGGATTAGAAACAATGCCATTCACTGAAAACCAGACATGAGACGCTGAACCGCTGAGTCAGCATGACTGTCAATAAGATGGGCCCCATCAAAGGGCAAGTCCCTGTTATATTCCATACAGGTACCCCAATATAGGCTCAGGTAACATCTTAACCTTTCACCTATATTCTTCCCTACATTACACACAACGGTTCTTGGGGACTGACCTTTTACCTAGATACAACACTGCACACAGAACGCTGGATTTTCCCTAGTAAAAGCCTCATACATTATGCATGAGGATTCTTGGAAACTCAGCAGGACTACCATCTCCTGCATAATAACTATGTATAAAGTTCATTCCCGACGTCATCCTTAGTCTGTCAATGGCACAGCAAGGTAGAACCCCTGGGGACACCTCTGGGTATATAAACATCACATCTTGCTGAGATAGGAAGAGGAGAACTTTCCATGCCGACACACTGACGCGAGAGGCTGAGGCTCCTGCATGCAGATACTCCAGCTCGCAGTGGTCTAACATCCCGTGCGGGGTATCCAACTCGAGACCAAGATGGGGTCCCACAGTCTCTCACTTCAGGTAATGGGGTTGACCTTATCCTAGAGGGATTCTTGGCTTAACACCTACACACATGCTAGGTACACTTGGGTACATCTAGTTAGGATTGCATCGTAGGAGTACGCATTTTACTATCATGTATTTTATATACCTGCCTGTATTCATGATTTTAGCATAATGGTAGAAATCTACCATCCTTTTACTTTCCTAGTGCTTCTAATCATTTAGATCGGTTACTGTCTAGTGGTTGTTTCAGCACACCTATTTTACACTAGTAGGACGACTGTTCAATAAATGTTTATTGAAAAACGTCCATATTGTTTATTCTGTGTATCTCTATGAAACGAAGTAAGCACGAGTGACTGAGTGAAAAGTGTTGCACTGTTTCCACGGTCCTGAGAGATCAGGGTTGTCATGTTCGATAGTTGCCAAGAACTATTCTCTCCTTGGTACGAGGGGTTTCTAGTGGCACTGTGAGCAAGCTGGTATGCAGGCTAACATACCCGGTGGGGGTGTCTAGAATCAGTCTGACACCAATCCTACAGTGTATGTTGTCTAAACGCGCAGATCCTATATAAGTTTTATAGGAACTACACGACATGGCGCCGCCAAAGTTGGTTGGGTACTTATTTAACGGTCAAATCTGAGTAGTTCAGTTGTGCTATTCTCAGAGACCCCCACTCACATTTCCCCAGAGACGTCTGGAGTGGAAGGGAACAAAAATCCGCCGCAGCTGAGTAGGCAGAATCCTATGTATTGGCTATTGGTTAATCAAGCTTGAAGGACACATTGTTCCTATTGTGCATAAAACCTTATCAAAGTTCCCTTGAAAAACTCTTCTTACTAAGAACAATGACTGAACAGGAAGATGTTGTGCGTGCACTACATATGACAGTCCAAGATAAGAAAGATGCAGATGCAATACAAATTCCTGAAAATGTTAGAAATGCCATCACCCTAAAACTAGCAGCATATGGTTTATCAGCTAGGGGTGGGCCAGTAACCTTCGTGATTGAGGCACACGAATCATATAGAACAGAGGTATTCTATTCATGGGTGAAATTCCCACAAGCAGATGCACGAACAAACACATTCCATTATTATTTGGAGGATGATATACCGAACGAATACTGTCCGTATGAGGACACTGAAGTTCCGCTCACCTACCAGGAGCATATAAACTGGTTTAAAGGCGCCCTTCCCCATACAAGAGATAAAGTAACACTCGGTCCGCCCTGAAAGAGACGGAGCAACATGGCCTGTACTAGCGGCCTATACACCACATCCTGACATTGACACAATGCCAGTAGGAGACTTGCGTACACTTCATAAAGAACTAATAAGACTTTACAGAAACATGACAGTTTGTGATGAGAACACTCACACCTCAGCCAGCCACGGCTATACCAACAGGATCAATTCAAACATCCACAACTAAATAATGCCACAAACGTTACAGGCAGTCATGGGTAAGATGCCCACTAAACGTGAACAAATGCCATACTGGGTAGCTCAAAAAATAACACAGCTAGAGGCAGTATTTCCACACACCAGCCCACAAGAAATACACAGAGGGGTCGATTCCGATTCGGGCCAAAAAAAGCACCGACCGACTCGGATCCGGAAAAAATACCGACCGACACGTACCCGTGGCGCACGACACGCCAAGTACGATGCAAGGCGCGAAAAATCCGACCGACACGTACCGAAACCAAGTCGACCGACCGAGCCGCACGGAAAACAGCAATCCGGCCGGAAAAACACGCAAATCCAACCGACTGACACGCACCCGGAACAAATCCGACCGAAACGTACACGCGAACTCCAAAACGCAAAGTACGATGCAAGGCGCGAAAACCACGACCGAGTCGGACGGAGGACAAGCCGTACGACCGACACGCATACAAAACCGAGCCGAAGCAACACAATACACCGCGACAGACGCGTACGCAGCATAGAAAACTGCACAAACACAGCGTGAACGAAACGGAGAACACCGTACGAGACCAATGCAGGGTCCGACACGGTCACAAGAACGTTTCCAACATACACAAACAGCACAAAGGAAAAATCACCCAAAAAAAGGCCAAACAAGCAATTACCAATCCAATAAATACTGGGGGGGACAGAGAACAAAGACACACCCACAACTCCACCTATATAAAGGACACAAATCACTACCATGAGTCTTTGCAAATGCCATTCCACTGCCAGCACTCAAGAGAAAGCAACCACACACCCACAGCTCATCCCTCACACAAGCCACACACCATCAGCACACCAACAAATACCTACCTCACATACACCCAGCAAAACACACACTCACACACCCTCACCTGCACACCAACACACACATCACTCACCATCACCACCATGCCCCCAAGAAGAATCCCAAGTTCCTAGATAGTGAATTGGAAGTCATGGTAGACGAGATCCTCAGGGTGGAGCCACAGCTGTTTGGCACACTGGTCCAACAGACCCCCATGTCGCAGAAAACCAAGATGTGGGAGAGGATCATCAACAGGGTGAACGCCCAATCACCATGTCGGCGCACAAAGACCGACATCCAGAACAGGTGGTATGACGTGCGCAGGAGGGTACGGAAAATGCTGACGCAAGACTACATCAACAGCCAACACACCGGCAGCGGCCCTCCTGCCAAGCCAATATACCTCAGGCCCTGGGAGGAGAAGGTGCGGGCCATCCTTCCGCCAGTGAGCGTATATGGACTAGAGGACATCCCAGAGCCTGGTGAGTACACAACAAATGTACACAATATACTGCCACAAAACACACACATCACTGTCAAGGGAGAGTCAAACCATGCACTCATAGCAATTACACAGCAACCAGAACAGAATCATCCCAAAATGTGTATGTCAGTCAGATAAACACAACACATGCCATCAAGAAAGTCACATCCAACTGTGCCAACACATGTACAAACACAACTACAACTACAGCTAGGCAGTGGCACAAATAGAACTAACAAACACATCCAGACATGTAGCCACCACAACAACACCAACACACAGTGAAGACCACTCAAAGGAAGGAATTCTGTGTATGCTGGCCAAGTCAGTGTAGCCAATAGCATCATGGGAGTCACAGTCACACATATTGCCCCCCACAACTGTCCCATCAACACCACCATGAACCATGCGCACATCACAGGGAGTGGAGAAGGACTCACAAGATGGCTGACACTGGCTACTGCTGTGGGGAGCACAAGGCCCTGCTGGCAACTGTGCACCAACAAACAGCAGGACACCACTGACTGACATCCTGAGAGACAACTTACACTCCCTGCAATGCAAGCACGTTCCATGGTGGGATATCTGGCTAGCTGGGTGGGAAGGGGGACTTGCAGCACGGACCATAGTCACAAGCACCTCCCCTCACCCCCCCAACACAAACTCCACAGAACCCACCTGGTAGAATGCAATGCCCCCATCCTAACACAAGATCCCACAAAGAACCACCACCCTGGGTTATGTTGTGTGAAGCACAGGGACACTCTTGGGACTCTTAGCCAAACAACTGCCAGGACAACACTCCCAGCCATCCTGTCAGCACAGCCAGCCCACCCCAAAGGGAAGCAGAGTCAAAAGGAAGGAAGCATGGGCATGCTGGGAAGGGGGAGGAGGCAATAGCATGATGGGAGTCGTAGTCACAGCTCTACATCCCCCACCACATGGCCCAGCAAGCTCACACTCACGCATGCACATCCCACAGAGAGTGGAAAGGCCCATCAAAGATGTCTGACACTGTTGCTGTGTCGTGGGGAGCACAAGGGCATGCTGGGTACTGCACACCAACCAACAGCAGGACACCACTGTCAGCCATCTTGCCATTGCTCTCACACCCACACACACTGAACTCCACACAAATGCAAGTAAGTATGGGAATGCTGGGAAGTGGGGTGGAGGCAATGGCATGATGGGAGTCGTAGTCACAGACATAGCTCACCCCCACAACTGTCCCATCAACACCACCCTGAACCATGCTCACATCACAGGGAGTGGAGAAGGACTCACAAGATGGCTGACACTGGCTACTGCTGTGGGGAGCACAAGGCCCTGCTGGCAAATGTGCACCAACAAACAGCAGGACACCACTGACTGACATCCTGAGAGACAACTTACACTCCCTGCAACGCAAGCACGTTCCATGGTGGGATAACGGACTGGCTGGGTGGGTGGGAAGGAGGGCCGGCTGTCAACCAAACACAACCAATGCAGACCATGTTCACACCCCAGAAAATACATAGAAATGCCCAAATAATGCAGGACAATGTGCCACACCAATATCAACCCCTGACTGTGACGACTTAGGACAATGCAATGTACAGGCCCGCACCCAGAGGCACAGTCACAACTGTCATGTGTGTCAACCATTGATGCCTGCAGAAACATAACATACATTGTTTGTGTCTCCCAAAAACAGGTGATGATGGGGACACAGCAGCAGACGCTGAGGAGTCCCAGTCCCAGGCTCAAGAGGATGCCGAGCTCACTGGCGTCGTACAGCCTCTGTCCTCCTCGGACGATGAAGAACAACCTGGCACATCCGGTGCAAGTCAACATGCAGCACCAGCAGGACCACCAGCTGCAGCACCAGCAGGACCACCAGCTGCACCCCTGCACCCACCCCTCCAACGACTGTCACCACGAATACCATCCCTGCCGACATGGACAGAACAAGGAGCAACACCAGCACAGTGACCCTGGACCAACCTGGGGCCATGGACACCACCACCACCACCAACCCCCAAGGTGTACTAGGGTTATCTGTGCGTGCCACTGCACACACTGCACATGTCAGCAGGGGTGGTGGGAGGGGTGGGAGACAGAGGTCGCTGCTTGCAGATGTTGCTGGTGTGCATGATGACCCACAACTGGTACGCATAGCTGATGCGTACCAGTCCAGCACCGGAGAGCTCAGCCAGGTAGTGGGGCTCCTCAGAGACATTAAACAGCAGCAGGCTGCCCATCATGCCCGCTTGGACTCCCACATGTCCCACATGGAGTCACACATGTCCCGTGTGGACTCACACATGTCCCGCGTGGAGTCCAAGTGGGATGCACTGCATGAGATGACGGCGGTGCACAGGGACATTTTACAATGCCTCCGCCAGATGAACAGCAACCAGTCCACACCTCCCTGTGTGCCAACAACATCTGGTGCCTAACAAACTGCAACTGCCACAGGGAGGGAGGAGGACTCTGGCGGAGAGTCCCCTGCACCGCAGCAGCCTGTACTTGAGGCCCCCCAAGAAGAGGGGTCGTCCGAGGAGGGAAAAGTGAGAGGCCGATGGCCAAGCGCAACTCCCAGGAAGCCTGAACCTGTTCTGGATGTTCGCCTTTGTGCACAGACTGTTCACCCTGTTGACGGCAACACTACTCCCACACATTGCATGGGGAGTACAAGTTGGACCAATGTGTGAGACAACTGTGGCCCCGATACTGGGGATCCTGTCTACCAGGACTTTCAATTCACCTAGGAACTTGGGATTGCAAGATTTATGTACAGCACAACCCATCCTATGCACTATTAACACAAATGTATCACAATAAACACACTAATACACCATACTTGCCTCTGTCGTGATTCCAACGTGGGTGCTGTTATGGGGATGATGATCTGCAAAATTACACTGTGTATGCGAACTGCAACAGCAAGGACAACACAGGCATGTGAGTACAGGCAACGTGACACACATGAGGGAGACACACCACCAGGGCTACACAACACATACACACCTAGGCCATCTGACTCATTGCCTACACTGATGTTGCCAGGGAAGACGGTGCAATGCACAGACACCACACCCATTCCCAGTTGTAGTCAAGTAGCCCACAGGTGCAGTAAGCAAATGGCAGTCAAATGTGTGAACACAGACAACGCACATCACAAAGTGGAGCACAGGTTTATTACACAGTTGCAACATGCCGTAACCACTACAGATGCAAGGTAACCCCACCTGGCAGCGGGCACACAGTCAACAACTGTAGACGGAAGGAAGTCCATGGGTGTGGCGCACATCACCTGTAGGGACACAACAGCTACCAGCCTGGATGTGCAATCACGTCGTCGGTGGACACAGTTGACCAAACGAATCTGAAAGTACCCTGTGAAGGACAGAAATGACACACAGTCAAAAGCAATGGAGTACAGGACAGAACAGCAAAACTCATGCACAATACATGTTACAAGATACCCACCCAGAACCAAGTTAGCATGTCAACACTGTTGGGGAGTACAGCCCACCTGTCACCACACATCGCAACACACATCCAGTCAAGTAGCCCATGGACACACTCCAACAGCACCAGAGCACCACCCACACATCATGCCAACTCACATCATTGACATGACACCTCAGGATACTCACATTCAGCTAAAGAAGTTGGTGATGAGCTGTGTGCGGACATCACCATCACCATCATCATCGTCATCGTCACTGGCATCGTGGTCCAGGCCAGGATCCTCCACAGGTGGCGGATGTTGGTCATTGTCATCCTGGATGAGAGGCAACTCCTTCCGCACTGCCAGGTTGTGGAGCATGCAGCAGACGATGATAATCTTGCACACTTTCGCAGGGGCATATGGGAGGGACCCTCCGGTCTTGTCCAGGCAGCGGAAGCGGCTCTTCAGGAGACCAAAGGTCCGCTCAATCACTCTCCTGGTCCGACCATGTGCCTCATTGTAGCGCATCTGGGCTGGTGTCACAGGGTTCCTGAGGGGTGTCAGCAACCACGGCATGTTGGGGTATCCCGAGTCACCTACGGACAGACAAGTGCACATTAGCTGACTTGGAAAAGTGGGCGGAATACTACAGATCAGATCACACACAATGGCACAAAGTCAGAACACACCGACAAGCCAGGCACGCTGGTTCTGCATCTGTGCCATCATCCTGGGGATGCGACTACTCCTCATCACAAAGGCATCGTGTGAGGAACCAGGGAAACGGGCACACACGTGTGTGATGGTCATGTCTGCAAGACACACCACCAGTGCATTGACCGAGTGGTAGTGCTTGCGGTTCCTGTAGGCCTGCTCCTGGGCCTGTGGTGGTACCAAAGCCACATGTGTCCCATCAATGGAGCCAATGACATGCGGCATCCTCCCCAGGGCATAAAAGTCACTCTTCACGTCAGTGAGTCGTCGCAGTCTAGGGAAATAGATGTACCGGTTCAGGAAGAGCAACATTGCCGCCAAAACATCGCAGAGCACACGGCTGAACATGGTCTGTGACATCCCACCAGCAGTCGCCACAGTATGTTGGAAGGTACCGGTGGCAAAGAAGTGTAGGGCTGCCATCACCTTCACCTTGGGGGTCAGCGCTGTAGGATACGGCCGGTCAGGCTGCAAATGTGGGGACAACTGCACTGCCAAATCCTCAATCAGCTGCCTGTTGAAGCGGTACCGTCGGATGCTGTCCCGTTCCACCATCGTTGCCAGGTCTGGGAATGGCCGATGGACAGCAGGAGCCCTGCAGTGCAGAGGAGAAGTAAGCAAGATTGTCAGTCACCCCACATATGCGGCATTGAACACACTCAAGATCCCAACATACATCATTATGAGGCACAACTACATGAAGTGTGCAGTACCGGAAGGACATGTATGGTACATACATGGCCAACATCTGTCAACACGGTCCAACAGGTGGCATCAATTAGTCCCAGGTTGGCACATTGGATATCATGAGGCCGTGTCACAGTTCCCATCTCCTGCTGCCGTGTCACAATAACCCCCACAGTGACATGTGAGGACAGATGTGCCCCAGGCACCACAGCTCAACGACAGGTACATTCCCAGGGACCCTGTAATGCCACATGGACACTGGCATTACATGGAGTATCATGTATACACCACAGCAAAACAACCATGACCCCCACAGGTAGTGGCCCCACTTGCCACGGCAGGACAGACATGGACGTCTGTGACATACACGCACAACATCAGAGTCCATGCACACACAACGTGGATGTGGAGACTGTCTCCCATTGTGCACATGAAATCAGAGACATTGTAAACACTACATGCACAAAGACTGTGGAGGACCATCACTATTGTGCCACTGGGACACCCTGGCTCAAACATACCGTCCCACATGGGACTCACGGGGTATGTGACATGACATACACATACACCACTGTGAAATGTGACCATGGCACATGCACAGATATGAACAGTTGCACATCACAGTGGTCATGTACATGTAACACCCAGGATCCTGTCCCCATGAACACGTGCACAGCCTGGGGGTGGCTGCCCACAGGTGACACCCACAGGACAACATGTACACCAACATACACACAATAGGAAATGTATCCTTACATGCCTTATGATAAAGTTTGGACAGGCTGTCGTGATGTAGGTGTGCCCCTCACTCCCTGGGAGCTATCTGTGGCTGGCATATGTCCATCTGAGACAGGCATGCTGACATATGCCAGTCACATGTACAGTGATGCGTTGTACCGCAATGGACCGATCGGTGCCTCCGGCCGGCCCATTGCATTCAATGCGTGCGGGTACGCGTTGTGCGCGTTGAACCGCAATGGACCGATCGGTGCCTCCGGCCGGCCCATTGCATTCAATGTGTGCGGGTACGCGTTGTACCCCTGTGCGCGTTGTACCGCAATGGACCGATCGGTGCCTCCGGCCGGCCCATTGCATTCAATGTGTGCGGGTACGCGTTGTACCCCTGTGCGCGTTGTACCGCAATGGACCGATTGGTGCGCACCCATTGACAATGGGCTTGCCTGGCAACGGACGCGTTTTCGAATTTCGAACGAGTCGGTTGCTGGAAATTCAGTTGGTCACCCACAACAATGTTGCAAAATCATGTATGTCATGAAGTTGAGGATTTGAAGGATGCTGTGGGCGTGTTTTGGTGCTGCTATTCCATGGATTGGCCAGATTCAGAAGATGCAAACGACTTGGACCTATCACTTTGGACACAAGGGACAGTATCTGCCTCTCCAGCACATATATATTGCTGGCTGTTCCCCTGAGAGCTCACTTGCCTGCACTACATGCTCCAGGACGACATCTGCCACTGCACTGCTGCTGTCTCTGCCCCTCTGGACCCTGCAATGGCACGTACTGTGGAGAGAGCCCCAACCTTCAGCCTTGAAGAGAACCAGGCCCTGCTGGACAGCCTACTTCCACAGTACAGCAAGCTGTATGGGACACCAGGGAGCAGGTGAGTGTTCTGTGCACTGCCTTTCTGAATGTGCATTTTGTCTGACTAGCAAGGCTGAGAGTCTGCACGCCACTGGCTAGCAGGCTCACTGAGTAGTTGTCACCCCCCATAGTGTGTAGTGACTTGCACTGGACAGGTATGGTGCAGTGACAGTGCATTTGAACATGGTTTTACTTCCCATGCAATGATACCATGTAGTGACGTCTGGCAAACTGTCCATGGTCAGCTTTGCACTGCCTGTGTACATCATGTGCCCCTGTGATTGAGACATGTATATACAACTGTGTCATGCACGGATATGTTGCATGTATGGTAATGGCCTTTTCACTTTGTCATCCTGACAGGTTAATGCCCATCGGAAGCAGGAAATCTGGAAGGACATCGTCCGGGCTGTCCGGTCCGTGGGGGTCTACAAGCGCCGGATCCGCAACTGCCAGAAGAGGTGGCAGGACCTTCGGGGCTGGACCCGGAGGATTGCACGGGTCCAGCTGAAGCTGTCGCCTCCTCGCAGGAGGGGCGGAACACGGACCCTGACCCCCACATGCTCCAGATCCTGGCGGTGGTGTTTCCAGACCTGGATGGGCAGCTGAAGGCCAGACAGCAGCAAGGAGGGGTGAGTCAAAGACTGCACTGTGAACTCTGTATTACATGCTTTGTGCCCTCCTCTGGCCTGGTTCAACTGCCACAGTGCAGCAGTCATGTTGTCCAGGAGCCATGTCCCTCTATTGTGCACTGCCCACTGCTCATCTGATACCCAGGTGTGGCCCTTACATTCAGGGAATTGTGTCACTTGGGACTGTGTCCTTGCAGTTTGCTTCACTAAAGGTGGGGGACAGCATCTGTTTCCCTAACTCTGTTGTGGGCATCATGGGTGGGTCCATTGTTCACACAACGCCTGGGTTTGGACATGTGATCTGCGTGTTGCTTTGATATGCGGTCCACTTGCTGAGCTGAGCCACCACATGTGCCTGGGGTATGTGGCACACGCCCATGCAGCGGGTGGGAACAATGTTTGGGCCCCAGGAGTGTGCAGATTACGTGTGTCACACATACATGGCCAGCTATCCACTGTCCAGGGCACATCCCTCATTCATGTGGAGCAGGACAGTCATGCCTACTCCAGGCCATGCAATGCACTCTGTACTCCCACTCCCGTGTATCAGCTGACACATTGTGCACAGTGATTTGACCCCTCAGGTGTCTGCCTCTGTGTCAGTGTGCTGTGGATTAGTTGCCAGGACTGCTGGGGTGTTTCTTGGTAGGGGCTCAGCATGCCCCTGGAGATGTGACCATAGCAGACGATACTTGTGTGTCACATAGGTGTTTGATCAGCTGCCCGTGCAGACTGGGGTATGCGAATGTGAAGTTCAGGCAGCTGTTCCCCATTCACAGCAAATTGTGAGGGGCTCAGGTTCCAAGGGTAGTGTCACAGGTCTCCCATATGTCCAATAGGTGTGACCTGGACAGATGAGGGTTAAGATGATGTGTTGTGTGGGGGATGTACATGTGCACTTGTGCAGCTCCAGGACTTGCATTCCCCATGACCTACTGTTGTGACACAGTGCATAGTGTTGTTGTCTGGCTGCCAAGTCATACATCACTGAGACAGTGATGTATGACTTAGCAGTCATGCCTCTGCCATGGCATGTGTCAACTTATTGGTGGTCCTGCAGGGGAGTGACATGTGCTACATGCACATCATAGTGGCGCTGGCTATCAGGACATGGGTGCATCATGGTGTCTGTCGCTGGTATGCATCACATGCATTTCCTATTTGACTCTGGGCATCCCTTTCATCCGGAAACCTGTACTGACTCAGTGGCAAGAGCTGTGATGTGTGCATGTCCACATGCTACACTGTGTCCTCTGCACTGTCCAACTACTGTGTACTTGGTGCATGTGTCCACACTGGGGTGTTGCAATCCAACAGACACCAGACAGCATGTGGGATGTGAGTGCCATGCTTGGCATCAGACTGACAATTGGCTTCTCCTGTTCAGTTAGGGCACTTTTAGCAATGTACAACTAATGATGCCAGGGCTTGCTCTGTAATGTGCTGTGCTCACAGTGGTGTGTGCGTTTGGTGCAGGTGACTGATGTCTGTCTGTTTCCCCATTGTTTGCAGATACATCCACGGCCACGGAAGGGGACAGCTCCACGGACCAGGAGGAGCCAGAGAGCCAGACTGGGTCAGCAGCCGAGGAGTGGTCGGAGGGACCCAGTGGCACGGAGGGCGAGGGGAGCCACACCGAGGAGTCCTCAGCACCATCCACCTCAGCTGAGGACCAGAGCAACTCGGAGGATGACTCCCTTGTGGAGGCGGGTGTCAGCAGCCACCACAAGCCAGCTAGTGTTGCTGTCCCCGCCACCACCAGCACCACCACCGCCCTCCCATCGGCTCCCATTCCCCAGGTCCGTGGAGGCTCCCATGTTCGGGAGCGTGTCTCCTTTGACCCAGGCACCGCACCCCCTGCCCCTGTGTCCCCTGCTGCCCTGAGTGAGGAGTCTGTGTACCTCCTTCGCCAGCTCCATGTACGGCAGACAGCCATGCTGAGTGTCCTCCATGCGCACACCGCACTGTTGACTCAGCTGGTGTCGTTCATGGAGGGCATCTCATCGGGCATGTCTGACCTACAGAGGGGCAACAGGTCCATGGACTCCTCCCTGACGGCAGCAGTGTCCCTCCTCAGACAGTCCCTCACCCCTCCTGCCTCTGCTCCATCCACACTCCCCAGCACCTTACCCGTCCCAAGCACACACACCGGCACAGGCACACACCAGCACACACACGTCCAGCACACAGACACACACGCCACAAACTAAACGCACACGCACGCACAGTCAGGGGACTGAAACCAGACTCACAGGGGATGGGGCCCTGGTACACACACACGCATCCACGGGCACTGCGCAGTCCTCAGTTGCCTCTCCCTCCAAAGCACCCTCCCTTGCCTCACCTGCAACCCCAAAGACCCAGCGCCTCTTCCTCAGTGACCTCGGCCTCTTCCCCTCCGATCCAGCTGCCCCAGCATCCAGGGGGAAGAGGAAGCCCCCCACACGGAGCAGAGTGCCCCTCGCCCCCTGACACCCTCCCCAGGCGCAGACAGACTGAGGCCCCCACCCGCAAGTCCCCCGGAGTGCTAAGAGCAAGACACCGCCGCCGCCCTGCAGCTCAAGCACCAGGTCTCCTTCCTCCATCCCTCAGGCCCCCACTCCACAGGTGCCCCCACCACACCCTGCCCCAGGTTCCCCCACCCACAGATATACCATCCCCAAGAGGCTCCGGCCTTCTCCCCTGCCACTTGCTCTCCCGGAACAACACCCCCCGCTGCGCTTGTCTGTGCCACTGATGTGGTGAGGGTGTCCTCCCCCTCTGTCCAGCCCACCTTGCCTGTTCCCCATTCTCCTCCCCTGGTGGTAGGCACTGCAGTGGAGTCCACTACCACCCTGTCTGACTTGGGCACTGCAGTGGCGGACCTGTCCACTCCATCTGCAGGGTCCACTGCAGTCGTGCCGGCACCCACAACATCTGAGCCATGCCCCCAGTTGTGCCGGCACACACCATGTCAGACACCTCCACTGCAGTTGTCAGTGGCTCTTCAGCACCCACCACCCCTTCCCTGCTTCCTCTTGGTGAGCCCTGATCCTGTCCCTGCGGTGCCTGGCCTACCCCCCCCGGTTGCCCCTCCTAGTGGATTGTCCCTGGTTTTGTGCAGGCATGTGTAGGGTGGCATCTGCCACTGTCACCCACTTGTGACTTTGTTGATGGACTGGCCATTGGCCTTTGTTTATGTTCTACCGGACTTCTACTTTTAATGCCACATATGCTGAATAAAGCAACTTTCTGTTCTCTAGTGCTTTTGCTTCTGATGTACATGATGTTGATGATGCTAACCATGCCCTTGCTGCAGTGATGGTGATATTTGGTCTCATGATAATGAAGTGTTACTGTGCAGGAACCCATGTGGTCCAGGGGGAATGTGTCCTATCCTGTGGTGTATCCATGTCATCCATAGCAGCATCTGAGGGTGTCATGTGTTCAGTATTTGGCAATGGGATTTCCTACTTAGATTGGCAATTTCACATCTGTGGCTTCCACCCCTGCACATCTGTTGTGCCTGCCATTGTTCTATTCGTCTACTTCCCTGACCGTGTGGCCATCTCCAGTGAACATGCAGGTTTGGGCATCAATGGGGAAGGACTCATCTGTGTTGTCAGTGCAACATTGCTATACAAGTGTGTTGGATCTGTGCTGATGATTCCGTTGGCACTTCCATGACCAGGCTGATGGGACGGGAGCCCTCATTTGGTGCTAATTGTTAATTGTGTGTCCCATTGCTGCCATGGTATGGTATCTGTTCGCCTCACATCTGCAGTCTCCACAGGGTATCTGCATGTGTGTGCCCATTGGTGCAAATATGTGGGTCTGCATTCTGATGGTCACTTCTGTCATTGTGTCATTGATGATTGTTGACGGTGTCAGCCCCCATGGGTGTTGTTTGTCTGCACATGGCCAAAGTTATGTCTTATTTGCACTGCAGGATTTGGCTCCCCCAATTTATGTTGCAATGGGACACATACACTACTTTGCCACTGATGTGTTTGTTGTTCTGTGACCAGGAATCATCCATGCAGTTTGGCAGTTGCACCTCTTACTTTGTCAACACTTACCTTTTGGTCACTGTGATGATGGGGGTTTGGACCCCATTGCCACAATGTTCAAAATGTGCTGCAGCTATGGACCCCACACTTACCTTTTGGTCACTGTGATGATGGGGGTTTGAACCCCATTGCCACAATGTTCAAAATGTGCTGCAGCTATGGACCCCACACTTACCTTTTGGTCACTGTGATGATGGGGGTTTGGACCCCATTGCCACAATGTTCAAGATGTGCTGCAGCTATGGACCCCACACTTACCTTTTGGTCACTGTGATGATGGGGGTTTGGACCCCATTGCCACAATGTTCAAAATGTGCTGCAGCTATGGACCCCACACTTACCTTTTGGTCACTGTGATGATGGGTGTTTGGACCCCATTGCCACAATGTTCAAAATGTGCTGCAACTATGGACCCCACACTTACCTTTTGGTCACTGTGATGATGGGGGTTTGGACCCCATTGCCACAATGTTCAAAATGTGCTGCAGCTATGGACCCCACACTTGCCTTTTGGTCACTGTGATGATGGGGGTTTGGACCCCATTGCCACAATGGTCATGGCCTGCTTGCGTTGTGTGTGCCACACACATATTTGTGTGGCACATGTGCTAGGGGGTCACATTGTATGTTCGAAGTCATGTTCGGTGTTGTAGGCATTTGACACAGTCTACACACGCATGTCATGGTGTTGGGGGGATGTCTTCTTCTTGCATTCCCTAGGTTGTGGTGTGCTGGTTGTGTTATGCATTGTCCATCCTATGGGTGGGGGTGGTAGTGGTGGTAGGCATCCTGCCCCCCCTGGGTGAGGGTGGTAGTAGTGGTAGGCATCCTGCCCCCCCTGGGTGAGGGTGGTACTAGTGGTAGGCATCCAGCCCACCCTGGGTGAGTGTGGTACTAGTGGTAGGCATCCAGCCCACCCTGGGTGAGGGTGGTAGTAGTGGTAGGCATCCAGCCCCCTGGCTAAGGGTGGTGGTAGTGGTAGGCATTCTGCCCCCCCTGGGTGAGGGTGGTAGTAGTGGTAGGCATCCTGCCCCCCCTCTGTGAGGGTGGTATTAGTGGTAGGCATCCTGCCCCCCCTGGGTGAGGGTGGTACTAGTGGTAGGCATCCTGCCCACCCTGGGTGAGGGTGGTAGTAGTGGTAGGCATCCTGCCCCCCCTGGGTGAGGGTGGTAGTAGTGGTAGGCATCCAGCCCCCTGGGTAAGGGTGGTAGTGGTGGTAGGCATCCAGCCCCCTGGGTAAGGGTGGTAGTGGTGGTAGGCATCCTGCCCCCTGGGTAGGGGTGGTGGTGCGCATTCAGGCCCCTGTGTGCATATGTGGCATTGGTGATGGGCATCCCGCCCCTATGGTGCTGCTGTTGCTGGTGTAAGTATATTCTGCATCCCTGTGTGTGTGTGTGATGTGTCGTGTACGTGTTGTATGTGTTTTGTGGTTGGTGTCTGGCTTACCTTCTGCGCCGTACGCGTCCGTGCCTGTTCCGGTAGTATATGTAGAATATTGGTATGATCGGGACGAAGGGATTCATGGTTGGTTCGTGTCGTTCGTCCTTCTCGTTGCTTCGCGTCGTCCTCGTCGCTTCGCCTTGTCCTCGTCGCTTCGCGTCGTCCTCGTCGCTGCCGTGTTCGTCTCGGAGCCGTGGATCGTGTTGTGGCACGAATCGGAGCTTATGTGCGCCTCTCCCGGATGCTTTGACGTGCCGTGCGTAGCGACGGGTTCAGCGCGTACGGAAAGCGCATCGTACTTGTCCGGCCGGACGGGGCTGCATTTTTCCTTCCGTGCGACTCGATTCGGCGTTTCCGGATTCGCCTCGGTCGGAGAACAGGACCTGGTTTGGGTGAGTACGGCTCGGCCGGATTCTTTGCTGTTGTGCGCATCGTACTTACTCGCTCGGTGTGCTGTACGGATCGGTCGGGAAACAGGCTTTCGCATGGCTTTTTTCCCGACCGAATGGTATTGGGTGCGCCTCCGACCGAGATCGGAATCTGCCCCAGAATGTTAACAATCTGCATGCCCATGGGGATAACTCCCCAGATAGAGGATTGTACCACTTGGGGTACAGTCTTCGCTGCCATATATACCAGGACTCATGGTATCCCGTCATTAGCAGTAATATCAGATGTATTAAGACAAATACAGAACGAGTATGGAGCAGAACCTGCTCTAAACTTAGGGATGAAATTACTAGGTAATTTTGCCCAGATATCAGCTATAATATCAGCAAACATTAAAGGGGAGGCAGCAGCGGTGGCAATACGCCAACGCCTGAGGGAGTTCACTCCTTTACAACAGAAACATAAATTACCTAAAATTATTGAAACCGCTTATGCAGAATTAGGTAGAGATAGTTTGGGAGCTAGAGCGGTAAAACCTCAACTGATGGGTGGTCCCTAAAAGGATACCACCAAGCAAACACCTGCTTCTTCAAAGAAGAAATGGGATAATAACAAACAACAAAAGAATAAAGAGAATAGATCTCAATCCAGAGGTAGGTCTCCTCAACAGGAGCCCTCGGAAAGGAGATATAACCTTAGGAATAGAGACAACATTAGAAAACCTGACAGTTATCAGGACACTGATACATGTTCCTCTCGTTCCTTTCAGGGTTCATTGAAAAACTCTGAGAGGGAAGGACGGTCAGAACACAGACAAGAAGAGCATACAAAGTCCAGAGACAAGCAACACGCTCCTGAATACACTTCAAAGAAAGAAGAAAAACCAAAATCAAACCCTCAATTTAAAAAGAAGAAAGTAGCAGGTCTTAAGATCAGACATGCCCAGAATACTGAGGACTCAACTACTGAACGGGGAATGGGCTCTGACGATGCTAGACAGTGCATCCGAAGTAACAATAGCTCGCCAGAACCTGATGAAATTTCTGGTGACAGCGGAACTGAATGAACATATCACAGTGGAAACACCTGATACAAGGGTGACCGTCCCACATAGGTTACATGAAATAACACTCAAAATTAAAGGTCTTTTTTGGAAGAACTTAACTTTTGGCTAATACATTCTTTTAGCTGAAAGAGATTGGCCGCCTGAAATTGTTATGGATTGCCCAAAGGGAGAAACAGTAATTTTGCCAGCTTTTTCCGACCTCGTTCCCATATACATAAAACATACATATGCACAGGAGTGGGCGGTAGCCCTTGCTCCAGCACTATATCGCAACCATGTTTGGTGGGATTAAGAGTCAACTCACCACGTGATACCATTAAAATCTACTCCAACTCCACAGAGACAGTATCCAATAAAACAAGAAGCTAAAAAAGAGGTCAGGGAGATCTTAGATCAACTTGAATACCAGGGGGTGATTGAAACTTGCACCTCTTCAATAATAATCCTTTGTTTCCCGTAATGAAACCTGACAATACATATCGTCTAGTTTTAGACTACAGACATCTGAACTCTTGCACAAAAACATTTGCAGTACAGAACGCACACAGTGCCGCATTGATGAATAACATTGTGCGGAAAAAGTACAAAACAACACTAGATATCTCAAATGGATTTTTCTGCCAAAATATAGCGCCTGACAGCAGATATTTGACAGCATTCTCAGCGCTGGGGTCCCAGCGACAATTTTGTTGACTCCCCCAGGGGTATAAGAACAGCCCGGGGTTGTTCTCAGCTAGGGTAACTGAGTTACTTCAGAATCTGGATGAAGAGGCATTGTCCTGTGTAGATGATATTTATCAGACGGATGATGACCTAGAAGAACACTTGACCAGGGTGAGCACCATCATTTTGGGATTCACCTCTGAAAGCTACAAATTCAACTTTAAAAAAAAAAAAAATAGCCCACCACAAAATGTCCTATTTTTGGGATATGAGCTTTCAAGTGAAGGAAAAAGCTTGGCAGCTAACTTTTTAGAAAAGTGTGCCCTGCTCCACCCTCCAAACTCACTGAAAAATTTACAATCCATACTGGGGTTCCTAAATTTTGGCAGAACATTTTGGATTATGCAGAGAGGGTTAAACCTTTCTACGACCTCATAAGACCTGATTTTTAACTTAGGCAATGGACGCAGGAACACACAGATATCCTTCATTCCCTACAAGCTGACATGATAGTGTCTAAACACTTACAGACATGCGTAAATGTACGCAACCTGGTGATCCGTATAGTTGCGGGTCAATCTGGGTACACCTACCTAACATACAATGAAGGCGAAACAGTACCCATAGCATACAAATCACACTTATACAATAACGCTGAAATGCGTTTCGCATCCACAGAAAAAATTCTGACAGCAGAACAGATTGTTGTAGTGAGAGAAAGAGCACTAGTTCAGGGGAAACAAATAATTGTCGTGACTTCAGTAGCAGCCTTAGAGGCTGCTACAAAGGCAAGCGTTCCAAATGCTAAAGCCTTACATCCGAGATGGATACAATGGGCTTATTCTCTCACTGCAACAGATGTAGAATACAGATACGACCCAAGTCTGAAAACACAAGCATTGCTGCAACATGAACAAGAATATCCTCTCCCAAATGAAATAATGCCTCTAGATCAGTATGAATACATAATTTACACTGACGGATCTGCGCAGCCGGCCATTGGAAGTAAACAACAATACAGCGCTGCATGTGCGATTGTAAAAGGTTGTATACAGGACAGCAAGTTCCATCCAAACTGTACAAATACAGTCTCTAGGAGACTGCATGGCTCAGCTGCCAGATCTAAAAGCTCTATTACTGGCACTGATAAATACGAATCGAGAATTCCCCACACTAATCGTGTGCGATTCTTTTTACTGTGTCCAGTCATACAATGAATATCTTCACTACTGGGGACAAAATGGGTTTAAGGACTCGAAAGGTGGCACAATTAAGCATAAAATGATATGGGAACAGGTAGCGGAGTTGAAAAACACACTACCAAGAGCTCACGTGATACGCACGCTGAGTCATCAACGTGATGGCGTTCACGTTGAAGGGAATTTATTGGCTGATGAAGCCGCAAAGGGGGCAGTACGAATGGCTTCCGTAGCTGCAATCACTCGTTCAAAAACGAGAATAGACGGACAGATAATGGTAGCTGTCATTGCTTCACGCAAAAATAAGGCATTGCCGAAAGGTTTTCCACTCAAGTACTCCTACAAGTTAGATGCAAATAATGTTCTATTTGCTCAGATTCCAGGAGTGGGGGATAGGGTAATACCAAACATGGATTGTAGATTAGGGTTAATACTAGCTGTACACAAGGGTCTTGGTTCCGCACATGCAGGAGTTACTGCAACAGTTTCTTTACTGAAACAACGCTACTGGTGGCCAGGGTTAACAAAGTAGACCAAAGATTTTGTCTTAAAATGCGACATCTGTCAGCAGATGAAGGGGTCCACCGTAGCACGTCCAGCGCAGACACCTTTATTAATATCAGACAGACCACTCGCTTGTGTATATTTGGACCACTGCGGCCCCTTACAATCTGATGGGGCTTACAAATACATCATGGTTGCAGTGGATTCCTGCTCGAGGTTCCTCTGGGTATGGCCTGAGCGCCCAGCTGACGCTCGAACTGTTATCAAAGATTTGCGAGTCTTTATAGGGACATACGCAGTTGGCACATTACATTCTGACTGTGGCCCCGCGTTTAGCTCTAAGGCTTACAAGGAAGCCATGGGAAGTTTGGGTGTTGCATTGCGGTACTCCTCTCCGTACCATCCCGAGGGAAATTCGGTTGTGGAGAGGAAAAACCGGGACTTAAAGCAATCTTTATCAGCAAGGGTATTTGGTGCGGGTGGCAGTTGGGTCCATCATTTGTATGGGGTACAGTGAGCCTTTAACAACATTCGAAGAAGTTCTCTAGGGGGTGTCACTCCTTACGAGGTCCTTTGTGGGACAAGAATGTGGGTACCTGATCTCGATTGTGAAGGCACAGTGGCAGTTGAAAAACCTTTTGACATCAATAAACGTTTGGCTGTTTTACAGGATCTAAATGAATCCAGAGCACTTCTAAGCAACGTGCAGGTGAAACGGACCGCCACTGGGGAAGTCAAGTCAGTCATGGCAAGACCTGTCTGGGTCCCTAAAGTTGGGGATCTGGTCAGAGAAAAGATAGTGGACAAGAAAGAATTTGGGCCATCCTACAGAAAGCCTGTACCTGTCCTGGCCGTTGAAGGAACAAGAACTGTACTTCTACCGCCACTTGCCGGAAAAAAAGAGAAGAGATTCGTCTCCATTGATCTGATCAAACCACACTATGTGGCCGATACTGAATAGCAGGCCTCTTGGTCTCCTGGGTGGCCGACGCACTCCTCTCGCTACCATACAGGAAGTTCAGAAGGAAAGGCTCATCACGTTCGAAGAGTCTCCTATACGGAATGATGGACTATGCAACAATGCCATGGAACTCATTCCTCTTGAACAGGAAATACAAAATCAAAATGAAAGACCAATTTCAATTCGACCCAACACTGATGTTTACATCAATATGCCTCAAGAAGAGCCATCTACAAGTTCAACAAAACCTGCTGAGCTACCTAAGATAGATCGAACTGCATCTGGCTATTTCATCGACTTCAATACCTTTTCCTTGGATCCAAGTGAACCTGAAACAACGCCAGCCCCAATATCTCGTCAACAACAAATCAAAGACTTCTTCAGTTTCCTTAAAAAGACATACCTGGTGTCACCTTGGCTAGAGCTGTGGATAATCACCGGTATACTGTTCTTTCTTTTCTGGATAGGCTTAGTGACTGTTTTTCTTTACTTATTAATGGAACTTATCTTCGCCAAAGCTCTGCAGCATCAAAAGTGAACTTGATCCTGAAACCTCATGTTTCATCACATCGTGAACAAAGAGACTTGTCCTACGTGAACATTTCAGCAGTTCCTATACCTGATGGTATAGTATGGGACAAGGTTGATTATGATATATTTGGCCCGACAGAACTTTTAAAAATACCTCATTTATTTAAAATTTCCTTAAATGATATAATTACCTCGAGTACATTTTCCGATGATTGGGATTTTGAAACTGTAAACAATATGTTGTCTGATTTAGAACAATCTGCCGCATTTTCTCGCAATGAAATGTTAGAAGACATGTCAGACTTCAACACCATGTATTGTTATCAACACTCTGGTCCTCATTTTCTACACAAATCCAGTACCCCTAGGAATGTTTTCACATATCACCAATGGGAACATTGCCCTACACCACCGAAAAGTAGTTCGCAAGCTTTTGCACAAAAATGTTAATATTTTTCAGGGTTTAACGTTTCAGACCCGACCTCATATTACTATAAGGTTGCACCTACATCCGCACAGAAAATATGCTGACTAACACCAAACAGATTTATTCTGCTTCATTCATTACCCAACTGTCTGAACAGGGTTTCGACTTGTGGAAGGACACTATAGACTTAAAATTAGGCTGGGGTTCTAGAGTCAGGCAAGTCCAGGGAACAGAAGCGCTATTTAGAGCATGACTCATTCCTCAGCAGATGATATTTCTGAATGCTACTGTGCAACAGACTTCCTGTCTTGGAATAGCCAAGAACAAGGATTTGAACACACCTCGGATTCCAACACCATCACATACCGAGGAAAATTTTACATAACAAGAAGGGGCTACAATAGATGACATTTTACAATACAATAGATCAGACCCCAATTGGAAGGGATGGTTGGTTTGACCCACAGACACAAACAGATGTCAAGGAAGATGCAGGGGTACCACCGAAGGGTTCAGTATCCATAGGCCAGACCCACGCTATGTACAAAGAGATCATCAAGGGGTGGTGACATCATACAGTGTTGGGAAGTTATGCCTCAATTGGCTAAGAACCTCTACACTACCCCAGGTGAAACAGCACTTATCCTTACTAACAGAGGATGTGGACCTATGGGATTTTTTATTAGGTCCCAGAAAGCCACGTCAGAAACGTTTCTTATATGCTGTCTATAATGAAATCTGGAAAATCTCCCAACAAGAAGCAGCGGAGAAACTTCGAGAAATAGATAGAATTAACCTAGAGAAGGCGTTAACCGTAGTTGACAATGGTATGACTACGTTAACATCCAGGATTTATTCACTGGGCAACATTGTGTATTCTGCTATTGATGTACTAGAACAAGATTTATCCATGTTACAGCACGGGCAATCACAACTACTTTCTATTATGATACTAAGCTGGACGCTGCAATCATTGCGCGCTGGTTACGATCCTTGGCGTTTTATCAACAGTACGTCCTTGTTTTCTGCGTATAATCTGACGCAAAAACAGATAATGGCACAAAGAGAAGCAAAGCATACAATGCTGCGTATTGAAAAATTGGACAAGTTACTTTTTACTGTGGAAGAATCGCCATCCACAGAGTGGTTAATCCATGGCCATATAACACTACTGGTCACAACTTTCCAGTTACAGTATTGCCTAGAACAACAGGCAGACAGATATGAAGAAATGGGTAGGGAATTCATCAAGGAATCTTGGGAATTACGTACAGATTTCGATGCAGGAGTGGGGATCTAGAAGTGTTTCTAAGCGGTTCAAACTGCGAGAACGCTTTAAGTGGATCTCTCATATTCCAGGATATCATGCTACACGGGGCCTGTAATGGTTCGGTGGCAAACCTATCCTGTCGCTTGAGAGGTACCCCAGCAGCCATTATTACCCCGGTTTTCAAGCTACTTTAGAATGGGAGTTACTTGATGCTGAACGATCGAGGTTGTTGTGGGATGCATCAGGGCATCGCATATTTAGTCACCGTGAGCTCCAGGGTTACTTGCGGTATGCAAGTGTTGTTTCCACCGACACACACAGTCAGGGAGGTGCCGCTATGGCCTTCATTGAATGTTTCCTTTATACGGTTTGATACTCTGAGCTGAATGAAAGCCATGCTTCTACAGAAAACCGTGCCCTTAACCTCTGCACGGGAGACTTTTGATCTCCAGATCGCAAGGTCCTCAGCTGAGATACAGGCACTCATACATACGAACTGCCCCTTCCATTTCACAGAAATGGTAAATCGTATCTTTAACATGTCTGATACGACGGGTATAGTCCACCTATTTAAGACCATAGGTTGGGGACTGTTAAGCACCTTTCAGACTGTCCTCGGAGTTATACCAAACTTTATACACTCCGTATTCTGAAGCATTTTTGGAGGACTTCCGCTGATCCTGTTTCTAATAGCAGGTACCCCAATTGTAATTTTTCTGCTACACAATGGATGTCCAAGTCACCAAGGAGATGGAAAAAGAACTCCTGGAGCGTAAATACCGTGACCGCATGGTACAACATCTGGGCACACCTCGCCTACGGGCACTAAGCGCTTCTTGGTTCCTGTCATTTAGACAAGTCTGGAAGGACTGTGTCTTACCTGTTCTCCGATGCCTGTTCTGCGGAGAAGAATGCGTGTTGGATCTCTGTCCGACACTTCCATCAGTTGCGCAACCGGATGTTGATGCTTTGCTGGACCCGATAACAGCCCATGTTCTGCAGTGTGCCCAGCATATTCCCATGTTGATGCGGCATTCTTAGAGCCACCACAGGAAGTCTCTGCTCCTGTCGGAATGGATACCGGCTCCTCCACTAACACCCAGGCCTTGGATGGCGCACAGGCTGCCCCAGCATCGGCTGCAGACAGTACAGAAGATCCTCTGTGCTCAATTGATGTAATCTGCGAGGTGTTACAGGGATCGTCGTCCGCGAAGGATCGCAACAGCAATGTTGCGTCTACCAGCCAGGACACAAACATTTGACTCATCGTGTGCTGGGAAAAATTCGGCCTTTTTCAAACAAACTCAAATTGGACCTCCAAAACAATTGACACTTTTTATGACCTGCATGGCTTTCTGATGCTTTTAGTTGTTTGAACTATATATACGGACACATTAGAGCTATTGCTTGAGTGACATTTATTTTTAGCACTTTTTTTTTTTTAATTTTTTTTTAGCAAAACGATTGTTTTTACTGTATTTGTTTGCGTACCAGTGCCTAGACAGCCTAGTAATACATTAGAATTTAATTATGTCGTCCAGTCGGATGAGGAGTAGGTGTTATATTCCATATAGGTACCCCAATATAGGCTCAGGTAACATCCTAACCTTTCACCTATATTCTTCCCTACATTACACACACAACGGTTCTTGGGGACTGACCTTTTACTTAGATACGACACTGCACACAGAAAGCAGGATTTTCCCTAGTAAAAGCCTCATACATTATGCATGAGGATTCTTGGAAACTCAGCAGGACTACTATCTCCTGCATAATAACTATGTATAAAGTTCATTCCCGATGTCATCCTAAGTCCGACAATGGCCCAGCAAGGAAGGACCCCTGGGGACACCTCTGGGTAAATAAACATCACATCTTGCTGAGATAGGAAGAGGAGAACTAGGACTTCCATGCCGATACACTGACGCAAGACGCTGAGGCTCCTGCATGCAGAAACTCCAGCTCGTAGTGGTCTAACATCCCTTGCGGGGTGTCCAACTCGAGACGAAGACGGAGTCCCACAGTCTCTCACTTCAGGTAATGGGGTTGACTTTATCCTAGAGGGATTCTTGCCTTAAAACCTACACACATGCTTGGTACACTTAGGTACATCTAGTTAGGATTGCATCGTAGGAGTACGCATTTTACTGTCATGTATTTTATATACCTGCCTGTATTCATGATTTTAGCATAATGGTAGAAATCTACCATCCTTTTACTTTCCTAGTGCTTTTAATCATTTATATCTGTTACTGTCTAGTGGTTGTTTCAGCTCACCTATTTTACACTAGAATGACGACTGTTCAATAAACGTTTATTGAAAAACTTCCATATCGTTTATCCTGTGTATCTCTCTGAAACGAAGTAAGCACGATTCCTGAGAGATCAGGGCTATCATGTTCAATAGTTGCCAAGAACTATTCTCTCCTTGGTACGAGGGGTTTCTAGTGGCACTGTGAGCTAGCTGGTATACAGGCTAACATACCCGGTGGGGGTGTCTAGAATCAGTCTGACACCAATCCTACAGTGTATGTTGTCTAAACGTGCAGATCTTATATAGGTTTTATAGGAACTACACGACATCCCACAGCCAAGCATGGCGACACAAAGCAACTGACCTGGCCATAGCCCGACCCACGGAATCAGTGGTGTCCATGGCTGACCGAATTGAAAATGTTGCCAGTTCATGATCATCCTGGAGTATCTGAGTCAGGTCAGCCCGAGGGCCTTTCGGAAGGGACGGTAGAAAGCGCTCAACCGAGTCCCATAGGGCAAAAGTAGCCCATGCAAACACGCAGGACGCGTTCAAGCACCGGAGAGCCGAGCTCGTGGACGCAAACATTTGCCAGCCACATGTCTCCAACCATCGACACTCCCTAGTGGGTGAAAGTATCGGAGCAGAGGACAAAGGCAGCGAAGCTGAGGCTGTCTGGACGACTAGCTCTTGAGCCCAGGGTGTAGGGACAGACTGGGTCATATGGAGCAGGGCGGTGACGATGTGCGATAGCACGTTCCCCGAGTCCCCCGATGAGGGCCTCGCCCAGGTCCCTAGAAGAATGTCGTACAACGACTCACCAAAAGGCAGCAAGGGCTCGCCCTCTGCTTTGCCCTGGTGGAGCAGATCCAACAAGGGATCAGAGGGCAAAGAGATAGAAGGAGGCTGGAACTGTAAAATGGTAGCAGCTTTGTGTACGACTGTTGCAAACGCTGCACTAGCCTTTGTCGCCATTAGGGGGCGACAACAAATCATAGTTAGGGGACGGTTGCAGGATAACACGTCCACCAAAGGCCAAAGGCCCTTCAGCCCGAGGTTGTCCAAGGGCCTGCAATTGCTCCACAGCAACATGTTCCGAAGAATGCTCAAGCAACGCCGGGAAGGGTGAACCCCCAGGGGCCTCGTCCTCCATTTGAGAAGGAGTAAAGGACGTCTCCGGCATCGAACGACATCGAGATGGCGCCGCATCGACGCGACAAACGTTGAAGGAGACTCCATCGATCGGCATCGACTCGGGGACACCGCGATGGGAGACTGCAGTGCGAAATGGCGTCGACTCGGAGACAAGTCCCCTGCTGCACCAGACATCATTCCAGGGAGCCTCATCGGACTGGCCCCTGACGCTGGAGGTGGACTGTGGCCCGATGTCTGAATGGGAAGCGCCACTGGGCCTACTCCCGAAGTTGCTGCGACTCCGGAGGCAGAGTCAGGGTACTCGATTGGCGCGGAGGGCGAATCCACTGGCGAGCTCCCAATCTGAGTCCCTAGCACCTCTGAGGGGCCCGAAGGCGTGCCAGGGAGAGGGGTCGGCTCAAAGATGGCCCGCAAAGCCCAGTAATAGGTTTCCATCTGGGTCCTAGTCACCTCAACACCAGGAAATGGTGGGTAGGCGGGGGTCAACTGCTGAGGGGCCGTGTCCGGTAAAGACCGGGAACAATGGGCAACAACGTCACGACTACGTGAGGGAGACGGCCTCCGTGACTTCCTCTTGTGCTTACCTAAGGGAGACAAGCGACGTCCTCGGGAACGACTCCACGACATGCCTCGAACCGGGATCCCAGCTGAAGAAGGAGACAGACGACGCCAGTACTCCGAATAGGACATCCGGGTGGATAACAATTTCATTTTACGTTCCCATAGGGACTTCGGTCAGCTTCCGACAGGCGTCGCACTCCTCAGAGTCGTGGTGCTCGCCCAAGCACCACATACAAATTGCATGCGGATCCGTCGCTGACATCTGCCGCGTACAGGTCTCACATGATTTAAAGCCCAAAGGCATCGGCACACTGTTCCTGGACGCGAAAAGGCGTCGGTGAGGCCAAAAGAACAAGTTACTTACCTTCGGTAACGATATATCTGTAAGAAACATAGGTTAGTTATAGATCCCTTACCTTAGAATTACCCCCAGGCATTAGACTAGATCCGGAAAGTTTTTCGACAGCAGTACCCCTGCGTGTCGGAAGGTGGAGTCGGTCGACTCCGCGTTAGTCGTTGGCGTCGTGGTCGCCGGGATGACGTCGCGGTCAGTTCTGTACACGACTTTCCACGCCAGAAGCGCAGAGCCATGCAAGACACTGACCACTGGTGCACAAAACTAGGGCCCTGAAAGGAAGTCCTTAACCCTATAAGTCAGTTCGCAGAACGGGGAGGATGAGTGGGGCGGTAAGGAATCTATAACTAACCTTTGTTTCTTACAGATATATCGTTACCGAAGGTAAGTAACTTGTTCATCTGAAAGAAACAGTTAGTTATAGATTTCTTACCTTAGAATAGATACCTCAGCAATACCAACCCCGGAGGTGGGTCTGCAAACTAAGTTCACACCAGAAAATCCTGGAGAACAGAACGGCCAAAGAAGCCGTCTCTCCGGACTTGGCTGTCGAGGCAGTAGTGTTTGGTGAACGTGTGCAGCGATGATCATGTAGCTGCCTGACAGATGTCATTAAGGGGGATTCCCAGTCCCAAAGCAGTGGTAGCTGCCGTCGCCCTGGTGGAATGGGCACGCAGCCCCACTGGAGGCTCCTTCTTTGCCAAAGAATAGCAGGCTTTGATGCACAGAACGACCCACCTGGAGATGGTCCGTTTGTGCACGGCCCGACCTTTTTTAGCGCCCACGTAACCAACAAAGAGCTGGTCGTCCACCCGGAATTGTTTGATGCGATCCAAGTAGAAAGTAAGCGCACGTTTTGGATCCAGGCGGTGGAGCCTCTCTTCCTCTTTCGAAGGATGCGGAGGCGGAAAGAAGGTGGGCAAAGTGATGGTTTGGCCAATGTGGAAAGAAGTAAACACCTTGGTAAGAAAGGAAGGTCTAGTTCTGAGGACGACCTTGTCCGGAAGGACAACCAGAAAGGAAGGCTTGGAAGAAAGAGCTTGTAGCTCACTCACCCTGCGCGCAGAGGTGATGGCCACCAGAAAAGCAGTTTTCAAAGTAAGAAGCCTGAGAGGACAGTTATGTAGCGGCTCAGAGGGAGCGCACCTAAGATATGTAAGAACTAAGTTCAAGTCACACTGGGGCATTACGAAGGGAACAGGAGGAAAAAGATGAGTAATGCCCTTAAGGAAGCGATTTACAACAGGGGACTTGAAAAGAGAAGGCTGATCAGGAAGCCTAAGGAAGGCTGAAATGGCCGAGAGGTAGACTTTTAGAGTGCCCAGAGCAGAGCCCTGCTTGGCCAAAGAAAGGAGGAACAAGAGAACCTCAGAAAGAGGAGCAGAAAGGGGATCCACAGCCTTTGCTGTGCACCACGCCACAAATTTGTTCCATCTGCAGGCGTATACCGTCTTAGTGGAGGGACGCCTGGCTGCCAAGATAACGTCACAGACTTCGGGAGGCAGGTCAAACGACGTCACCTGCCGCCGCTCAATCTCCACGCAAGGAGGTGGAGGCTGGACAGGTTTGGGTGGAGGACCGTCCCCTGCGACAGAAGATCCGCCCAAAGAGACAGTCTGATCGGAGGATCGATGGCCATGTATAACAGCTTGGGATACCAGACTCTTCGTGCCCAATCCGGAGCCACAAGGATGACTTGGGCCCGGTCACGGTTGTTCTTCTTCAGCACTCTCGGCAGAAGTGGTATAGGCAGAAAGGCGTATAGAAGACCGCAACTCCACTCGCGACGAAAAGCGTCGCCTAGCGGGTGCGGCCTTGGAAATTCCAGCGCGCAGAATTGCTGACATTGCGCGTTCTCTTCGGTGGCGAATAGATCTAACCAAGGCACTCCCCACTGCTAAAAGAGACCTTGCACCACCTCTGAGTGAAGACGCCATTCGTGATCCATCATGCACCTGCGGCTGAGTTCGTCCGCCTTGGCGTTCAGTGAACCTGCCAGGTGTTGATGTTCCAGCCATGTCCAGAGGCGGAGGGCCTCCTGACATCGGGTCCACAACCCCACCCGCCTTGTTTGTTGCAGTACCACATGGCGGTGGTGTTCTCCGTGAACACCTGCACTACTCTTCCCCGGACAGAGGGAAGGAATGCTTTGAGTGCAAGACGAATCGCCCGAAGCTCCAGAAGGTTGATGTGGAGCCCGGACTCCGCCGGACACCAGAGGCCTCTGATCTCCGCCTCCCCCATGGGGCCGCCCCTTCCCAGAAGTGATGCATCGGTCACCACTGTGAACTCTGGTTGGGGAAGGGAGAGGGATCTGCCGTCGACCCAATCCTGGTTCGTTAGCCACCACTGCAACTGGTGTGCAGTGCCCTCCGAGATCTGGACGCAATCGGACAGGTTCCAGGTCCCACTGCAGAGCCCGCATATGCCATCTGGCATGGTCCACCAGCAGGATGCAGGAGGCCATCAGGCCCAGGAGCCTGAGGGTCATCCTGACCAAAACCTGGGATAGAGGGTGAAAGATCGGAATCATAGCCCGAATATCCCGGACTCGCTGTTTGGGAGGATAGACCCAAAACTGCATCGTGTCCAGAACCGCTCCGATGAAAAGGAGCTTCTGAGAGGGAGTCAGGTGCGACTTCGGCACGTTGATGGAGAACCCCAGCGAATTCAGGAGGTCAGCCGTAGTCTGGAGGTGGGAAACGACAGCCTGGGGCGAGCCCGCCTTCAACAGCCAGCTGTCGAGATAAGGGAAGACTGGAACCCCTGATCTGAGCAGATGAGCTGCGACCACCGCCATCACTTTCGTGAACACCCGAAGGGTGCTGGTAAGACCAAAGGGGAGCACGGTAAACTGAAAGTGCTCGTGGCCTACCGTGAACCGCAGGTAACGCCGGTGGGCCGACAGGACGGGAATGTGAAAGTAAGCGTCCTGCAAGTCCAACGCTACCATCCAGTCTCCAGGGTTGAGGGCAGACAACATTTTGAACTTCTCCTTCCGGAGGAAGCGGTTGACGTTCCTGAGATCCAAGATAGGCCTTTGTCCTTCTTGGGCACCAGAAAGTAGTGAGAGTAGCAACCACAACCTACTTCTGGGACAGGAACACGCTCGATGGCTCCCTTGGCCAAGAGTGCCAAAACTTCCTGTTGGAGAAGGGCCAGATGATCCTCCGACATGCGATGGTACTGAGGTGGCATGGAGGAAGGGATAGCCTCGAAGGGGAGGGAGTAGCCCCTTCGGACTATTTGCAGAACCCACCTGTCCGACGTGATGGTGCGCCAGTGGGGGAGGTGATGGCGAATCCTGCCGCCCACTGGCATTTGGTGGCCCTGAATGGTCGGACTAGGAGGGTTTTGGAGACTGCGGCAGAGGGGGCTGTGGTGGACTGGCCCGCCCGCTGGCCCCCAGAACCACAGCGCTGGTTCCCACGTCCCCTGCCACGCAGAGGCTTAACAGCTTGCGTCGGCCTGTGGCGGGGCACCCCTTCCATAGCCACGAAAGGGGCGAAAGGCAGACTGCGCAGGGCGGGTGGTGGAGAGGCCCAAGGACCTGGCCGTAGCCCTAGAGTCCTTAAAACGCTCAAGCACGCTGTCTGCCTTGTCGCCGAAAAGGCGACGGCCATCAAAGGGCATGTCCATAAGGGTGAATTGGACATCCCCTGAAAAACCAGTCGACCTCACCAAGGCGTAGCGTCGAAGGGCTACCGACGTGGAAATCGTCCTGCCTAGTGAGTCGGTGGTGTCCAGCCCACAGCGGATGGTAAACTTCGCTGCGTCTCTCCTTTCAGCAACTGCTCGAGAGAGCACGGCCCGGGCCTCCTCCGGGCACTGAGGCAGAACTTGCGCAACCGTATCCCACACGGAGTGGGTGTAACGGCCCAACAGACATGCGGTGTTTACCTACTGCAGTCCCAAGCTGGAGGAAGGAAACATCTTCTTCCCAATATGGTCCAGCTTTTTGGATTCCCTATCAGGTGGAGCGTTCGGGAATGCGCCCTTGGAGATGGAGGCTTGGACCACCAAGCTCTCAGGGGTGGGGTGTTTGGAGAGGAAAGTGAGGTCGCCTGGGGCTGGGCGGTGGCGTCGGGCAATCATCCTGTCCACAGGAGCCCCTGTGTTGGGCCTGGACCATGTGCCCAAAAGGATGTCCGTCAGGGCTTCATTAAACGGCAGCAGGGGCTCCGAAGAGCTCGCTGCCGGTTGAAGCACCTCTGTCAGGAGGTTAGTCCTGACTGCCACCGTAGGTAGCTCGAGGTTGAGAGCCTCGGCCGCCCTACGCAACACCACTGCGTATGACGCCCCCTCCTCCGTAGCCACGGTAGGAGGAGACAACATGCCAAGGTCTGGTGAGGTATCCAGACCACTGGCTTCCCCCAGTTCCTCTTTCCAGTCCGGTTCATAACCTAACTGGTCGGTTAAAGGGTCCCCAGATCCCTCCCAGTCCTCCTCACCCTCCTCTTGCTGCCAATCTGGTCTCAATGAGCCAGGGTAGAACAGGGTCACAAAAGTACCCGTCGGCGCCAGATCCGGCGTCGGTAGAAGCCAGTCCGGCTCCGTTTCTACCTCAAGGTGGAGGCCGGGTTTGACGTCGGCTGGGGACACAGCCGACGCCGGCTGCGGACATGGTGCCGGTGGAGGTGTAACTAGGTCGGCCGGCGGCGATCCGGATCCAGGCCTGGATCCAAGGGGACCCTGCGATGCAGAGGCCGAAGCCGCCGAAGGCCCAGGGCCCCCAGCCGAGTCCGTGGGGCCCGAAGGCGTGCCGGCGGAGTCGGGCTGCCCAAAGATGGCGTGCATCGCTTTGTAAAACTGACGAAGCTGGGCAGGAGTCGCTCCAGGTCCCGCGAAGGGGGGGAAACCCGGAGCCGACCCTTCAGGTTCCGCACGCGGAGCAGCGGGAGGAGCACCACCCGCATCCCTCGTCGCATCAGCCGACGGACGGGGAGAAGTCGAAGAGCGACGATGCTTATTCGACTTCTTCTTGTGCTTCGACTTACCTGACCCCGAGTGCGAAGACTTTGATGAAGAATGGTGATGGCTCCGTGACCGGTCCCTCGACCTCCTATGCGACCGGGACCTCGATCGGCGCGGAGCCGACTGCCGGGCCTCGAGAAGCTTTCGGGACCGCTCCCGCAAAGACTTCGGATTCATGGTCCGGCAGTCAGAGCACGACTTGGGGTCATGGTCGCACTCCAGGCAGAAAAGGCACACACAGTGCGGATCCGTCACGACATCAGTCGGCTACAGGAACCGCAATCCTTGAAGCCGGGCATCCCTCGTGCACCAGGAGTCGAAGGACTCAAAAAACGAAGTCGACAAAAGTCGAGAAAAAGTCAGTCAAAAAAAGACTGGGGGTACCGCTCTCTCCGGATCTGCGCTTGCTCGCGGAAAAAGAAAAAACTGACGTCAGCGCGCGAGGGCGGTGTCTATGTAGCTACCGCGACGTCATCCCGGCGACCACAACGCCAACGACGAACGCGGAGTCGACCAACGCCACCTTCCGACGCGCAGGGGTACTGCTGGCGAAAAACTTTCCGGATCCAGTCTGACGCCTGGGGGTAATTCTAAGGTAAGGAATCTATAACTAACTTTCTTTCAGATACAACAAACAGGCCAGAGGAACCGCTTCTCCTGGATCTGCGTTGCAGCGTGGAAAAGAAGAAAACTGACGCCAATGCGCCGGGAGGGACTTATATGGATCCACTGATGTCATATCCGCAGGCGACATCAGGGTGTAGCCATGCGACGCCGGGGGCCGAGGTACTGCTGAAGAATCTCTGGATCCAGACTGGCACCTGGAGAATATTCTAAGTTAAGGAATCTGCGGCTAGATGTCTCTATCAGATAACCTTGTGACAAAAGGGGCAGCACTGTTTTGTTTGACACAGAAAATACAAACAAAAGATGAAGGATATGTTATCCATCCCTGATCATATCAGAGGGTTAGAGGTAACCCCATGAGAAATATTAAACAACACATCAAAAGGATAAGTAAACAAGCGTTAGAAAATAGGGGGAGATTAGCAAACAAGTGTTTGCTTTCCTTCATGATACTCAGTTTTAAGTTTCTATTATGTATGGTGTTCCTAAAACTCAAAAATACTAATGATCCACCACTTCATCCTATTGTAATTACCAACGGCTCTATCGCAGAATCTCTGTCCAAATACATTGATACTTTCTTGAAACCTTTAGTCACGACTTTTGCTTTATATGTCAAGGACACAGGATACATTATCTTAAAAATAGAAGGTATTACATTTAACCCACAGAGAGAATTATTGGTCACCATGGACATTGAAGCGCTCTATACAAATATGCCTGAAAAAGAAGCGCTGCAGTCAGTCAATACTTTTCTCACTCAGAAAATGCCCAATGGAGGGCGTGGCCAAGCTACAGATGGAGTGAGGCGCATCTCGCTGTGTCTCCACTCCTTTGCAGCCTGCCAAAGCAGATCTCTCAGCATCGGGCCCGCATTCTCACCACCACATCTGCCCTGAGTACCATATCGCTGTCTGCTGCTGGAGGAACGAGTCAAAAGCCCTCCACTACTGCTCAATGGACCCTACGATTACTGCCGGGGACACTTGCACGGCCTGAGCGCCATTTTGAGGCCTGCGGTGGAGCCACCTATCATCTCTGTGTAGCCTTGCTGGGCCCACTTCTTGCCTACTGAGGCCCCGGCGACAACCTGCCTCCCCCTGCAGTGGAGGGGACGGGTTGAGCACCTACCGCACTCTCCCGGCGCCTCTTACAGTCGCTGCTGCATGACCACGACGGGTCCAGCCCGCCATCTTGCGGCCTTCAAAGCCGCCGCTTGCCGCAGCTGGGGTTGCCACGGGGATCAAACTTTGCCTCTTGGCCCCTGTGGGCGGCCCATCCGCCACTGCAGCAGCTTCCATTCAGCGGAGGAGAGATGGCTGGAACCGCGGCTCTAATGGGGATCGGCAGCCTCCTCGATTGCTGCTGGGGTGCCCGAGCAGCCCATGTCGCTGGCTTGGGGCCTGTGGCGGCACCGTTGATCGCCCCCTGGGTGGCCTTGCGGGGCTTATCTTCTGCAACTCGAGGCTCCAGCTCCCCCTCGCTGCAGGGATACCAAGCCCAACACCCACCACAATCTACCTGTGCCATCTAAGACTGCAGCGGCACGCATTCCAGCCTGCCACTTTGCGGCCTGCAACGCCGTCATTAGCCGCGACCGGTGGACACCATGGGGCCTGAACTCTGCTCCCTGGCCCCCGAGAGACAGTCTACCCGACATTACAGCACACCTGGGTGGCCTACACGCAGCTGTGAGGGGGCAACGGGGACTGCAGCCCCCCATTGGCAATGAAACCGCTGAGGGGGAATGACACCCGAGGCCTCGATTGGAGCCGGCCGTCGCTGCCGTATCTGCCCTAGCGAGGACCTCTGAGCCGGCCTGGCCTTCCTGTACACTGAGATTCCACACCAGAGGAAAGGGGCGATCGGCTGTGATATCAATCAGCAGGCTTCCCTCCCCGCCCTCTCCTCTGGGTCACTGCCTGGCCCTGCCCTTGAGACCCCTTCGCATTCCTTGATTCCACGAAGCTATGGCTGATGTCCATCCTGGCACTCCTCCTAAGGCCTATCACTTACCTCGTTGGTATGACTTTCTGATTCCATAGCCCATCAACTGCATCTCTGGGCCCTACTGACCCTACACCTTGGCTCCGGCCTAACACTAAGGGAAATTTCACTGGCCACTGACTCTCCTGCCGACCCCCCCCTGTGATGCTAGTCTTCTGGCTTTGGGGCCCGCCTTGAGATCCTTCGGACCACAGTCTTCTGGGGGGCCAGTGTACTTGAGCGAAAATCCAGTTGTGCTGGGACTGAGGAGGCTCTTCACTCCGGGGGATCCCTTTATGCCTTCCTCTACACGGCAGCCTGCACCCCTACGGGTGTCGGGGGCACTTGGGACGTCCTGACTCGTGACTGGGGCTCTGTGGAACCAGTTTTGGCTGTGAAGCTACACAACATCCTCTCCTTGGTCCCCCGGACGTCGCGCCTGGTTGCGAAGGACCACGTCTTGACCCAACGGATCTTTAACTAATGCAGGGTTCGTACCACGAGGGATCTGGACCAAGGCTATGCTCATCCTGGCCCAGCCACCCGCCCCATCACAGCATTCCCCCACACCACTCATCGGAAACTCGCAATTGGAAGCATCTTCCCCTGATCATGCCACACAACAAACCTGGCAAAGACATTTCAGCCACCCTTTCTAGGGATAACCCGGTCGCCTGTGTGTGGCTCAAATCAGCCCCCCTGGACCCGGCTCACGCAGAGTCCCCCCACCCCCCAGCAGGCTGCAGTCGGCGAGCCTTCAGCTGCCCCCCCCCCTCCACAGGCATACATGAACAATTTCCTCCAGAAAATAAAATGTGAAATTAGTTCCTTGAAGAATAAATTCAAGCCCTGTCTTCATGACCTTAGACGTGATATTACAGAGATTGAGGGGGGCGGGTCAACAGTATGGAACGTACGGTGGACGCACGCTCGGAGGATCAGGAGAACCTGTGGCCCAGGATGGCCACTCTCGAGGAGCAGCACATTGACCTGCAGCTGAAACAGGAGGATTTGGAAAACAGGAGCAGCAGAAACAATATCCGCATTAGAGGAGTACCTAGGGGGGCTGATGGCTCCGATATTATAGAATTCACGGCAAATTTACTCCAGACGATTAGAGGCGACAAGGACGCCTCCCCACCGGCCTTAGAGAGCCCACCGAGTTGCCATGGCCCCGGGCCATCCGGACTTTGTCCCCGATATACTCACACAAGTACACTTCTTCACTGAAAAGAAAGCTATATTGCAGGCCTCACGACATATGGCGGAATTGGTCTATAAAGGACACACTATTGAAATATTTCAAGACCTTGTTCCGGTGACGTTACGGCCTCACAGAGATTTCAAGCCTGTTACGGACAAACTACCAGACCTCAACATTAAATACCAGTGGGGTAATCCCTTTACTTTGATCTTTACTTGGGAAGGCAGAAGCCGGGTGCTCCGCTCCCTACGGGACTCTAAACTTCTGCATCTTCCAGCAGCCTCCCACGAGACTAGCCCATTTCCTCCTCCTGTATCGTCCCGAGAAGCCATACGCCCTGAGTGGTCCACGATGTCCCCGGCTAAACACAGAGCCCACGATAAGGAACAGTCCTCCTCTCAAGCCAAGCAAGACATCATTCAACACCTCTTCTCCATGGACGGTGCACACTCCCCAGCTAGACCTACTGCGGCCTCAGAGTGAATGCAGGGTTGTTCCACACTTGGCCGGGTCCCGGACTGTTTACTTGGTATTTCTACGCTCCAGCTGCCGACGCAATGCTACCCTGGATCCTGCGTACATGGCAAGCCCATACTGATGGCACATCCACCCAGGGAATGTTGACTTCATACTATTACACTCTCCCCCACTTGTTTCTCTACCGCTTGCCACTTTGACCCCCACAGTGGAACGCTCCCGGGGATTTTCTGTCATTGACTCTGGCTTCCCAGCGAGGTAACCCCTCGCCCTGACGACCACTGGTTGCGGAGGCTGGAGACTGGAAGACCCGTTGATTTCTTCCATGCCCCCCTGCTCAATTCACCCCCTTAGGGAAAGTGACTTCTCCAGAATGGCCCGTGCCCAGACTAGTTGGCCATTTCAGGACTTGAATAGAGTTTTTTTGGCCCGGTTGGCCTTTTATTGTTAATGGTGTCTCCTCTCTACCTTCCCTTCTCTGTACCCTATCTTTGTGGATCTCAGGTTGGAGGTGGGGGCTTTCTGGGCTACTTCCTATATCTGCTCAGCTCTGTGGGAGGATTGTTATCCACTTCATACTATGACACAGCCTCTCGGTCTTGGCTTTCATCGCTTTTTGCTCTCCCCCAGCACGGGTGGCAACCGTTTCGGATCACCACACATGCCCACCGAGGCTCTCGGAATTGGGCCCTTCAGTACCTGGGGTGGACGCTCTTCCCTACTTGCCGCACTATAGCAGCTGACCCTCTCGCTCTAGACAATGGTTGATGCACCTTGCATCAAATTTCTCTCTCTCAATGTGAGGGGCCTTAATGCCTCTAACAAGAGATGCCAGATCTGGCACTACCTACTTATACATGACTAAGACGTCATTTTCTTACAAGAAACTCACCTTCTACAATCTGATATACATCGTATGGCCCACCCAAGATACCCGACTAAACACTGGGTGCCCTCTCCAACCAAGACGGCTGGGGTTGCAATCTTATGGTGGGATTTTGCTCTAAGGGTACGGAACTGGGAAGGTCGTTTTTTAAAGATCGTGGTCCAACACAATGCACAGCCTCTCACCCTGCTTAATGTTTACACACCTAACCAGTCACCACTTACCTCAGAACCTTATTGAAAGAGCAGGTCACGGAGGGGGACCGCTTAATTATGGAAGGGGATTTCAATTTTGTCTGGGACCCTGAACTGGACCGGAGTGCTGCTTCCTTCCACGGCACAGGGGTGATGTCCGCTGCGCTGAAGAGGAATTTCACACACTTGAGCCTCACAGATGTCTGGCGTTACAAGTTGATGATATATATCAAAAGGAGAGAAAGGACAATAAGGGGCTAGTTCACTTCCCCTAGTAAATGTATAAATCAATGAGAACTAGCTACTAAAGAAGCTGCTAGTGTTTGTTGATAGGCAAGAAAAAACATTTGATTTTTATAAAGACCCTCACACACCAACCTAGTTGGTGTCATGTTTCATCATCGGGTCCCATCCAAGGCACAGAGTATACCTTGGGTGTGCTACGACGCCCGACTACAGCGGAGCGGGTTTTGTTAAGTGAGTGTGCAGTGCTGATGTTAAGAGTGTAGGTTAAAAGACTGTCCTTAGGGTTCCAAGTATCCAAAGGACTATTTTAATAGTGGGCCTTAGGCAGTATTAAAAACAAGGCGGTGGATATGAGTGGAGGTGATTAAGAACTCCCATATCCTATGTGGTCAACATGTTTCAGCCAGTGCCGTAAATTAAAACCGGCTTTCTTCAGGACCTTATGTGAGTGGAAGTTAAAAGGTGATGGTCTAGGTGAGTGTTAAGACCAGATATGTGACGCACTCGCTAAGGTGCGCTATATGTAAGAGGATGGTTTCCTCTAGCGGCTTATTCCTGTTGTGGGAAAAAACAAGACAAACAAACACAGAACAGTGAGTAGCTTCAAGAAGGCACATGAATTTAATGTGACTAAATGTCGTCGTGTCCGTCCTCTATGCGAGAAAAGAGCGAAGGTGGCATGCGGATCGTGACGGTAACTGGTTTAAAAACGTTAGAGACTATGCGCTACTGTGCAGGAAAGTCAATAGCGTACAAGGCATGAATTAGCCAGAAGAACGAAAGTGCCAAAGTTAGGGAAACATTCTCTTACTTTGTAATTTGTAGTGAAAAGCCCCATGAATTCCGGGAGGGGGCCCCGACCTTTAGTCACACACTGGTGTGGTTGAGGGGAAAGAAAAGCAAAAAAAACATAACTGATGCGGAAGTCCTTGAGCCATGAGAAGGTCTCCGCTGTCAACTTGTAATAGGGAGAAACCCCCCCCCCCCCGGCATCCCCACTTACTTCATCAAGATCTGCGACCCGTTTTCAAACCTGTTGCGGCCTGCATCGGAATTCCGTCGATGTGGGCTGTAGGCTGTATGGCGTTTAAATACCCGTTCATGTTTGCCAGGTGTACGCGATCAGTTGCTGCTGTGAATAGCGTCTGTGGAAAGAATGAACACAGACAACAGACACGCGGCTGCATGCACGTGTAAGAAACAATACTAAACTAATAGTGAAATTGGTTTTATGTTGTTAACCATTAATGTTGCAGAAGCAGCTTGACTCACAAAGTATGTTGTGTGTTTGTGGCCGGTATTAGTGCTGCCGTGGGAGAGAATGGAAATGGAAGAAAGAATACGCTTTTGTAGTTTTTTGATTAATAGCGTAATTGTCTGGCCCTTTGTGGTCCGAGCCTATGCATAGTTGGGTAGGCTACAGTGTAGCGCCAAATAATGGCGAAATTGTCACATATAGCACAACGAGATCCATGTTATTAAACGGTCCATGCCTCTCTGGGAAAAGAGGAGAGTCCGTGTATTTAAGGCGAAATCACGTGCTCGTGAACGATTGGGTCGACTACAGAGAAGCACCGTTTCGTGCACGTGCTGTGTTGTAACGGCACTGTTTAGAGCGCAATATGATCCATTTTTATAAACGGTCCATACCTCTCTGGGAGAAGAGGAGGGACCGTGCATGTTTAAGCCGAAACACGCAGCGCGTTATGAAGAGGCGGCGTGCAGTGCACCTACTAGACAGGGAAGTGATGGCACATATTAGGTAGTGTAATAGAGGTCCCTGAAGTATGGTAACCTAGCATGTAAATGTAGGCGTTCATTATCTGTACGGTGGAAATGCCTGTAAGTCCATATGGTGTTTGTAGGAACTAATTACTGAGGCTGTTCCAAGGAATGTTATCGTTCAAACCCTCTTTGTGGGTGTACAATCGATATATCCAGCATTGCTCTTTAGTCAGGAGGTGTTTATCATTGGTGTGACCATGGCAATCAATTTGTTCAATGACAGTCCATTTAATGTCATTTGGGGTATGGCCTGTTTGAATAAAATGATCCGTCATTTTACTGGTGTTCTTTTTACACCGGATGGTGCTACGGTGTTCCACAATCCTTGTTCGTACTTTGCGTGTGGTCATACCCACGTATCTGAGGGTGCATGGGCACTCGATCAAGTATACGACGTTGGTAGAATTACAATTCGTATGTTTTCTTTGTTGCCATATCTTGCCTTGTTCAAGGTTCAGTGTCTTGGTTGGTCGGGTCAGATGACCGACACTGCAGTCACCGCAGGGGTAGTGTCCAACTACACTGGGCAGCCCCCAGGCATTCAGTACTGTGTTAGGTGCAGCAGTTTGATGAGCCCTGGGGCGGGTGGACACCAGGCGGTCTTTGAGGCTGCCAGCCTACTTGTGGGCAAAGAGTGGTTGGTTCCAGGACATGGTCCCAGTGTTCAAGATCCGCCAATTTTTGCGTATAATTTTTGCTACATGGTTAGAGGCTACATTGTATGTCGTGACACACGTTAGTGAAGTGGTGGTGTCACTGCGTATGGTGTCCTCTAAGAGGGCCGCCCTGTTCTGATTTCAGGCATGTTTTTTAGTGGTCTGGATGATCCTGTCCGGGTATCCGCGTTCCTTGAGTTTGACTGCTAGGTCAGAGGATTGTTTTTGGTAATCCGTAGTGAGGCTACAATTCCGTCTTATGCGGAGAAATTGACCAAACAGGAGATTTTCCCTGAGGGGCCGAGGGTGGAAACTACCAAACTGTAATAATGAGTTCCTAGCTGTAGGCTTGTAATAAGTGGTAGTTTGGAGGAGCCCTCCTTTTGACTCGATCATGAGGTCCAGGAAAGCTATGCTTTTTGCACTGGCACTACTGGTAAAGCGTAAGTAGGGGTCACGTTCATTGAGCCAGGTGAGGAATGTGGTCAGGGTGTCCTGGGATCCATTCCAGATCATGAGGATGTCGTCAATATAACGACGCCAAAACTTGATGTTATCAGTGTAGGGGTTTGAAGTGGGTAGGATGTGAGATTTCTCAAAATGGTACACAGAGTCTGGCCACGCTTGGGGCAAAAGCGCTGCCCATGGATGTCCCGTTTGTCTGAAGGAAGAACTCACCCTCAAATTCAAAGTAGTTCTCCTTTAGGGCAAGCGTGGCACACTGTAAAATGAACTCTCTGGGAGTGTTGTATTCCCAGGTAGTGTCCATGCACTACCTGGGAATACAGGACCTTCAGTGTCTCATCTTGGGGGAGGCTAGTATATAGGCTTTCTATATCTAGCCCCACCAGCAGTTGTGAAGCGGGATCGAAGCTCATATCTTTTATGAGGTTTAGTAGATGTTTTGTGTCTCTGATGTAAGTTGAGGATTTCTGCACAAGTGGATTCAGAAAAAAATATCACAGAATCGTGAAAGCGGTTCTAGTAGGGAATCGATCCCTGAAACGATGTGTCGTCCAGGTGGTGGTCTCGTCTCTTTATGAATTTTAGGCACCGTATAAAAGTAGGGTACCTTTGCCTTTTTAGCGCATAGGTAGTCGGCCTCCTGTTTTGAAATGTGGTGGCTTACCTCAGCTGTTTCTACTAGGGATACTATGGTAGCCCTTAGTGTGTTAGTAGGGCTACCTTAGTAGTTAGGAGGTATTCCGTAAGGATCACACCGTGAAGGATCGTGCGTATTCTATTGCGCTTTTGCTCTGTTAATTTTTCCCAATCACCAACAGAATCTACTGCAACCAGCAATGAAACAGGGTTGAGGCTAAAATCCACATTCCTACCACCACCGTCATGCCTCCCTGTGGAGATAGCTACTTTTGAGCCAGCTGTATACAATGAGATTGAAAATATGGAACCACCAAAAACCTACAACAACCTCTCTGCTCAGGACAGGGAAGCGGTGCGCAGACTACAAGAAAACCCTGCCATAGTCATCAAACCAGCAGATATACTTGATCGAGTGCCCATGCACCCTCAGATACGTGGGTATGACCACACGCAAAGTACGAACAAGGATTGTGGAACACCGTAGCACCATCCGGTGTAAAAAGAACACCAGTAAAATGACGGATCATTTTATTCAAACAGGCCATACCCCAAATGACATTAAATGGACTGTCATTGAACAAATTGATTGCCATGGTCATACCAATGATAAACACCTCCTGACTAAAGAACAACGCTGGATATATCGATTGTCCACCCACAAGGAGGGTTTGAACGATAACATTCCTTGGAACAGCCTCAGTAATTAGTTCCTACAAACACCATATGGACTTACAGGCATTTCCACCGTACAGATAATGAATGCCTACATTTACATACTAGGTTACCATACTTCAGGGACCTCTATTACACTACCTAATATGTGCCATCACTTCCCTGTCTAGTAGGTGCACTGCACGCCGCCTCTTCATAACGCGCTGCGTGTTTCGGCTTAAACATGCACGGTCCCTCCTCTTCTCCCAGAGAGGTATGGCCCGTTTATAAAAATGGATCATATTGCGCTCTAAACCGTGCCGTTACAACACAGCACGTGCACCAAACGGTGTTTCTCTGTAGCCGACCCAATCGTTCACGAGCACGTGATTTTTCCTTAAATACACAGACTCTCCTCTTTTCCCAGAGAGGCATGGACCGTTTAATAACATGGATCTCTTTGTGCTATATGCGACAATTTCGCCATTATTTGGCGCTACACTGTAGCCTACCCAACTATGCACAGGCTCGGATTACGCTATTAATCAAAAAAACTACAAAAGCGTATTCTTTCTTCCATTTCCATTCTCTCCCACGGCAGCACTAATACCGGCCACAAACACACAACATACTTTGTGAGTCAAGCTGCTTCTGCAACATTAATGGTTAACAACATAAAACTAATTTCACTATTAGTTTAGTATTGTTTCTTACACGTGCATGCAGCCGCGTGTCTGTTGTCTGTGTTCATTCTTTCCACAGACGCTATTCACACCAGCAACTGATCGCGTACACCTGGCATACATGAACAGGTATTTAAACGCCATACAGCCTATGGCCCACATCGACGGAATTCCGATGCAGGCCGCAACAGGTTTGAAAACGGGTCGCAGATCTTGATGAAGTAAGTGGGGATGCCGGGGGGGGTTTCTCCTATTACCAGTTGACAGCGGAGACCTTCTCATGGCTCAAGGACTTCCGCATCAGTTATGTTTTTTTTTGCTTTTCTTTCCCCTCAACCACACCAGTGTGTGACTAAAGGTCGGGGCCCCCTCCCGGAATTCATGGGGCTTTTCACTACAAATTACAAAGTAAGAGAATGTTTCCCTAACTTTGGCACTTTCGTTCTTCTGGCTAATTCATGCCTTGTACGCTATTGACTTTCCTGCACAGTAGCGCATAGTCTCTAACGTTTTTAAACCACTTACCGTCACGATCCGCATGCCACCTTCGCTCTTTTCTCGCATAGAGGACGGACACGACGACATTTAGTCACATTAAATTCATGTGCCTGAAGCTGGAGCAAGATCACCGCCGAGCAGCTCACCGCCTCCCTCAGCCAGAACACACCCACCAACACTACGGACCCAAACGAAGCAGCCAGCAACCTCGCCAAGTGGCTGACCGCCTGCGCCGACGACCTCGCACCACTAAAAAACCCTCCCAGCAGACCCGGAAGCAAGAAAACCCCTTGGTTCACCAACGAACTCAAGGAATCCAAGAAGAACTGCCGCACTCTCGAGAAAGCCTGGCGACTCGACCAGACCACAGACAACAGGACCGCCCTCAAGCACGCCACCCGCAAACACCACCAGATGATCCGTGCCACCAAGAAGTCGGCACTCAAAGAACGACTGGACAACAACGCCCACGACAGCAAGGAACTTTTCAGCATCGTCAAAGAGTTCTCCAACTTCAGCGCCGGAAACAACGACATCACCCCCTCGCAAGACCTCTGCAACTCACTCGCCGCGTTCTTCCACCGCAAGATCACCGACATACATAACAGCTTCGACGCACAGACCACGCACCCTACCGCCGAACCAACGCCCGCCACCACCACCCTCTGCAACTGGACCCCGATCAGCACCGAAGACACCACCCGCACGATGAACTCCATCCACTCCGGATCACCAACCGACCCCTGCCCACACCACGTCTTCAACAAAGCCGACGCCACCATCGCACCCCATCTCCGGGACATCATCAACTCCTCCTTCCACACCGCCACCTTCCCGGAGAGCTGGAAGCACGCCGAGCTTACCGCCCTCCTGAAGAAACCAACGGCGGACCCCACCGACCTCAAGAACTACCGTCCCATCTCGCTCCTTCCGTTTCCGGCCAAAGTCATCGAGAAGACCGTCAACAGACAGCTTGCCGCCTTCCTCGAGACGAATGGATCCCTCGACCCCTCGCAGTCCGGGTTTCGGGCCAACCACAGCACCGAGACCGCCCTTATCGCAGCCACCGACGACATCAGAACCCTAACCGACAACGGGGAAACAGCAGCCCTCATCCTCTTGGACCTCTCCGCGGCGTTCGACACCGTCTGCCACCGCACCCTAGTGAAGCGCCTCAGCAACATCGGAATCCGAGAGAAAGCACTGGAATGGATCATCTCGTTCCTCGCCGGAAGAACCCAGAGAGTCCGCCTCCCCCGTTCAGATCCGAGGCCACCGAAGTCATCTGCGGCGTTCCACAAGGATCTTCACTCAGTCCAACCCTCTTCAACGTCTACATGAGCCCCCTCGCAGCCATCGCCCGCCAACACAACCTCAACATCATCTCCTACGCCGACGACACCCAGCTGATCCTCTCCCTCACCAACGACCCCACCACCGCCAGAGCCAACCTACACGACGGGATGAGAGACGTCGCCGACTGGATGAGGAACAGCCGCCTTAAACTGAACTCAGACAAGATGGAAGTCCTCATCCTGGGCTCATCACCCTCCGCCTGGGACGACTCTTGGTGGCCCCCGGCCCTGGGCACCGCGCCCAAGCCAACGGACCACGCACGCAACCTGGGCTTCATCCTGGACTCCTCCCTGTCGATGACCAGACAAGTCAACGCCGTCTCATCTTCGTGCTTCAACACCCTGCGCATGCTCCGCAAGATCTTCAGATGGATCCCCACTGAAACCAGGAAGACCGTCACCCAGGCACTCGTCACCAGCCGACTGGACTATGGGAACACCCTCTGCGCCGGAACCACAGCCAAACTTCAAAAAAGACTCCAGCGCATCCAGAACGCCTCCGCACGACTCATCCTGGACATCCCCCGGCACAGCCACATCACCGGACACCTGAAAGACCTGCACTGGCTCCCCGTCAGCAAGAGAATCACGTTCAGACTCCTCACCCACGCACACAAGGCCCTCCACGACCTGGGCCCCAAGTACCTCAACGACCGCATGACCTTCTACACGCCCACCCGCCAGCTACGATCAACCAGCCACGCCCTCGCCACCGTACCACGCATCCGCAGAGCCACCGCCGGAGGAAGATCCTTCTCCTACCTGGCAGCCAAGACCTGGAACTCCCTCCCCACTCACCTTCGGCGAACCCAGGACCATCTCTCCTTCAGGAAGCAGCTCAAGACCTGGCTGTTCGAGCAGTAACTTACCCCCTCCCCCAGCGCCTTGAGACCCTCCCGGGTGAGTAGCGCGCTCTATAAATGCCGTGATTGATTGATTGATTGAGTGCCTTCTTGAAGCTACTCACTGTTCTGTGTTTGTTTGTCTTGTTTTTTCCCACAACAGGAATAAGCCGCTAGAGGAAACCATCCTCTTACATATAGCGCACCTTAGCGAGTGCGTCACATATCTGGTCTTAACACTCACCTAGACCATCACCTTTTAACTTCCACTCACATAAGGTCCTGAAGAAAGCCGGTTTTAATTTAAGGCACTGGCTGAAACATGTTGACCACATAGGATATGGGAGTTCTTAATCACCTCCACTCATATCCACCGCCTTGTTTTTAATACGCGTAAGACCCACTATTAAAATAGTCCTTTGGATACTTGGGACCCCAAGGACAGTCTTTTAACCTACACTCTTCACATCAGCACTGCACACTCACTTAACAAAACCTGCTCCGCTGTAGTCAGGCGTTGTAGCACACCCAAGGTACACTCGGTGCCTTGGGTGGGACCCGATGATGAAGCATGACACCAACTAGGTTGGTGTGTGAGGGTCTTTATAAAAAACAAATGTTTTTTCTTGCCTATCAACAAACACTAGCAGCTTCTTTAGTAGCTAGTTCTCATTGATTTATATGGCGTTACAAGTTCCCAGACGCTCAGGACTATTCCTTCTATTCACATGTTCACCGCTCATATTCACGTATTGATTAGGGAGGGGCCCCCATCTCAGACATCTCCATCTCTGACCATGCTCATCTGGAGATGGTGCTGCGATGCTGAAGCGCTACATCACGACCTTGCCCCCGCTGGCAACTGCCCCTATCCTACGCGACCCGGTAAATGTAGATGAGATATGGCTGGAAATCTCAGCCTATTTTGAATCAAATGACTTACTCGAGACTCCAAGCTTTATTTTATGGGAGAGTCATTGCCTCAATCGTGATCGCCCACAGTCGGGAGGCTCGGCTAGTGGAAACTGGTCTGACTAGTGACATCAAGGCCCTAGAAAGGCTGGACCACTCAGCACCCTCTAGAAGTCACAAGAAGCTCTACTTCGGTACCCAACTGAGGTAACATCGAACGAACAAGGCGGAATGATCACTACTGGCATTGAAACAGAGATACTATGAGGGGGAAGATAAAGTGGGATCCGTTCTTGCCCGCTGACTCTGCCGGCGGGTGGGACGGGCCCATATCTCAAAGATCAAACTTGGGGACGGTACATGGGCTACTTCAGAACTCGATAAGCAGCAAGCGTTTCACTCTTTCTACAATACTCTCTATGAGAATACCCATCATACCAAACTTCTAGAGGCTCCGATTACCGTGACCGAATTGAAAATTGCTCTCAAAGATCTGCCAGTCGGCAAAACCCCTGGCCCAGATGGCCTCCCGGTCTCATTTTATCGCATGTTCTTGCCCCAGCTCCAGGACCACTTACTACAGCTTTTTAATTTGTTCTCTGAATCCACGGGCATCACCCCCACTATGTCCACAGCCGAAATAGTCCTCATCCCTACACCAGGCAAGAAATCCTCTTCGTGCGCCTGGAACCATATTTACCCGGCCTGGTTGACCCAGATCAGGTTGGTTTTATATGCCAGCGCCAGGGTGCGGCTAACGTACGTCAGGTAGCCCATTTAGTTGAGAAGGTCCACCACCAGGACATCCCAGCATGCCTACTCTCTTTAGATGCTTAAAAAGCCTTCGACCGAGTTGGTTGGATCGTCTTACGCACAGTCCTGCGGAAAATTGGTTTGGGCCCGGCTATGATATCTCAGATTATGGCATCTTATGCCTCTCGCACAGCACAGATTCGGGTCAATGGCCGGCTTTCCCCACCCATATGCATACAAAGGGGTACCAGACAGGGCTGCCCGCTCTCGCCCATACTTTTCGCCCTAGTGGTCGTACCACTGGCGATTGCCATATGCCAAGCGGCAGACATCAAGGGCGTCCCCTTTGGCGGCCTGGAACACTAGGTTGCTTTATTTGCTGACGACCTCCTGCTCTAACCGACTAATCCTAGGACCTCTCTGCCTACACTAGTATCTCTTCTTCGATCCTTTGAGGGACTCTCAGGATTCAAAATTAATATGGGCAAATCCCAGGCATTGAATTTATCGATCCCCTCACAGGATATACCCGACTTACAATCACTAGCTCCCTTCCAATGGGCTTCGCACTCGCCCCGCTACCTAGGCTTGAATTTAACTCTGTCCTGGTCATCATGGACCCAAGCTAACTGGTCAGAGTGTAGAAGATCTGTTCTAGAAGACCTCCGAACCTGGAGACTGCTTCCTATGTCTTGGCTTGGCCGTCTTAACGCGGTCAAGATGTCCATTCTGCTGAAAGTCTTGTATTTATTCCAAACATTGCCTACTCCTATTCCGCAGGCTGCTATCCTACGCCTCCAACGCAACGTTAACACCTTTTTCTGGGGTGGAAGATACCCGAGATTCTCCAATAAAATTCTCATGCTGCCCAGGGACCAGGGGGGCCTAGAGTGTCCTAACATCTTGGAGTACTATTGGGCGTCGCATCTCCGATATATCTCTGAATGGGGCGTCCGCGAAAGCATAAAGCACTGGTTCCCTATGGATCGTGCAGTGACCTGTAGGACACTTTGGGATCTTGCTTGGCTCCTGAGGCGTATCCGGCCCCGTAGCGCTTATATAGCCACCCCCACGAAAACGACAAGATTGCAATTTCCAGGGGTCTCACCTCCTTCCCCTCTCGCAACACTCCTCTGGCCCGCAACCCTGATTTTCCCTCTGCCTTACAACCGCAATCATTCGATCGACGCAAGCGAGACTTCTGCCTTACGGACGCATCCCGACTGCAATATTATCAACTCCGACACTGGCTGCTGGCACCACTAAACGCGCAGGGGGCAACTCGGCCACTCACTCCTTTTAAGACACTGGTACGCTCCTTTGACGGCACACAGGAGTTGATCTCTCGCACATACCAGGTGATACAACACTCCACCCCTTCCCAGCTTCACACTTCTCTCAAACACAACAGCACACAGACTCTACAGAGGAAATCTCCCTGAAACAATGGGAACAATGGTGCAATATCCCTAAGATATAAAGGAGCATACACCAACGTGAAACCCCCTATAAACCCATGACTAGGTGGTAATATACTCCAACACGCTTAAAGAAAATGTTCCCCGCCTACTCTACTCACCGTTGGCGCGGTCAATCAGCAATTGGCGTTTTCATTCACATTTGGTGGTCCTGCCCACTACTCACCTTATACTGGAAGGAAGTCCTGAGTCACATCAAAGACACTATAGGATTCCCCCTCCCGAACTCACAAACCGTGGCCATTCTGGCTGTCACGCCCCCAACACTTACTGCTATCACCCATACCGACTGGCATCTGATCGCGCATATGCTGTGTTAGAAATGGGGGTCTTCTGGTTGGCAGAGGTAGGTACCTTTGTCTAAATAGGGACCCTTGCTTCTAGTCAGGGTAAGGGGATACACACTTTAGATAACCCCTGCTCACCCCCTGGGTAGCTTGGCACGAGCAGACAGGCTTATCCCAAAGGCAATGAGGAAAGTATTTGTACTCAAAACACACAGTAATACAGTGATAAGACCACAAATGGACACCACACCAGTTTAGGAAAATAATTATCTAAACTTCAACAAGACCAAAACGACAAAAAATCCAGCATACATGTAATAAGAATATGACTTTTAAAAGGTTTCAAGCAACTTGGTCCATAGAAAACTATAAATGCGTGATTCTACACAAAGTACCTGTGGATGCGTCAAAATTCACAAGGCCAAACAGCAGTAGAGAAGGGAAGCGTCAAAAAACAAGAGATGCGCCAGTTCCGGAGTCATCGGGGAGGCGATGCGACAGTTCTGCTGCACGCAGGAGAAGTGATGCGTCGAATCTGGACTGAAGGGGGAAGTGATGCGCCGACTTTAAGACGGTTCCGGTCTGTGGGTGATGCGTCTGGAAAACTTGCCACACAGATGCGATGCGTGGAAATCCGGGATGCGTCTGCTATCGATGCAACAGCGGCAAGCGGCGCTACGGCGATTTCCTTCGGCCGCGACCCCACGATGCGTCAGCTTTGCATCGGCGCGGCGATGCATGGAGATTCTTCTCGCACGGCGGGGCTGCGTCGGGAAAAATCGCCGCAAGAATTTTTGCAGTTCTTCAGGTTTCTTCCATCTCCCAACAGCAGAAACAACCTCCGGAAACTGGAACAGGCACCTCCTGGCAGATCAGAACTCTCAGAAGCAGAGTTCAGGGGAGCTGGGGGTGGAGTCTTTGTGTCCCTGAGACGTCAGAACAGGAGGCCAGCACACACAGGCCCTTGGAGATTCTTCTTCAAGCAGGTTCAAAACAAGGTTCCAGTATTTGTCCTTTCCTTGGCAGAAACAGCAACTGCAGGCCAACCCCACACAGCAAAGGGGCAGAACTCCTCCTCACAGCTCTTCTCCTTGGCAAAGGTTCCTCTTGAGTCCAGAAGTGATCTAAAGTTCTGGGGTTTAAGGTCTACTACTTATACCCCATTTTGCCTTTGTTCTCTTTGTGCAAGGGTCTCTGAGCCCAGTCCAAACCAGTTATGTCCTCACTAGTGCAGTATTACCACGGGGGTGGAGACAGCATTGTGCAATGGAGACAGGCCCTATTCAGGTGCAAGGAAATCTCCTCCCACTACTATAATTGCAGCCAAGGCCCATTCAGCTCAGCTCGGAGTCATCCAGGCAGGGCCAGGCACACCCCCCCCCCTCCAGTGGCTGTCTACTGTGACTGCACATCCAAAGCCCCTGTCACTCCAAAACCAGACAGTCAATCCATAAACAGGCAGAGGCGCACAGAATGGTTAAACATGAAATTGCCTACTTTCTAAAAGTGGCATTTTCAAACACACAATTTAAAAACCATCTTTACTAAAAGATGTGTTATTAAATTCTAAGTTCAGAGAGCCTAAACTTTATTTCTCTATCTTGTCCCAATGGGACATTATACTTGTAAAATGTTACAAAGTATTTCTCATTCTATCCTGGGGGAGATAGCCTTTCAATAGTGAAAAAGCAAATTGGCAGTATTTCACTATCAGGACATGTCACACACACCAGTACATTCCCTACCTTTCACATACACTGCACCCTGCCCAGGGGGGGGGCGGGGAGGTACATTGGGGTGCCTTACATGTAAGAAAAGGGAAGGTTAGGGCCTGGCAAGTGGATGCACTTGCTAGGTTGGCATGGCAGTTTAAAACTGCGCGAGACACTGCAGTGGCAGGTCTGAGATACCTTTTGAGGGCTACTCATGTGGGTGGCACAATCCGTGCTGCAGGCCCACTAGTAGCATTTGATTTACAGGCCCAGGCACACTCAGTGCACTTTACTAGGGACTTACAAGTAAATCAAATATGGCAATCAGGGAGAACCAATTGTAATCACAATTTACACAAGGAGCACTTGCACTTTGACACTGATCAGCAGTGGCAAAGTGCCCAAAACATCTAAGCCAGCAAAAACTAAATCCAGCACAACATCAAAAATACAGGCGGTAGAGGCAAAAAGTCAGGGGAAACCACACCAAAGATGCCAAGTCTAACATGTTGGGTGCTGCCAAACAATTACTCGCCCTGCACTGGAAGAAACCCTCCGCACCGTCTATTGCTCTGTGGTTCACACGCCTATGGCATGTCATGGCGATGAAACTCTTATAATGCCAGGTGACGCCCACAGAATCCAAATTCACTTGAATCTGGCAGCCACTGATCGATCACTTCTCCAAACTGGAACACTCCTGCTTCACTACTCCCCGGCTCTGCACCCTCCAACGTTTTGAAGCTGTCCTCCTAGCCCGTGGAGCCGAAACTCCTCTGAGAGATGCCCAGCCCCATAGCAAGAAACTCCGATACCCTACCCCTAACCTCCTTCAGAGATCTCGCCTGGTCCAGCCCAGGATACTTCATTCCATATTCTAGCCACCCCCCTCTTTCCCTCCCCCTCTTTTTTTGTCTTTTTTTTCTCTCGTCTCTTATCCTCTCTTCCTCCTACTCCTCCCTTCCCTCTCCCCATTATTAGCCCATCCAGGGCTCACCCTGCTGTGTCTCTGGCTGCTATCCTCTTCCTTCCCCAGTTTTCATATTCTGTTGACAAAGGCGTTGACCCCCCCTTTTGAGACGGGGGAGTTTTTTGCTTCCTCCTATTGCCACAGTTGCCGCTTCCATGGCCAGACGCGGCTCTGCCCATAGCCCTTGTGACACAAGATAACAGTTGCCTTTAATGTATGCCTTCCATGTCTAGGATATGGTTGATATCAGCTGCCTGTCATATGTTTTATACAGTGGTACGTGTTTATGTCCTTCAATAAAAAGATTTGATATAAAGAAAATGCCCAATGGCCCTCTCATTCTTCAATGTTTAGAGATAGTTCTCAAAGAGAGTTACTTTGAGTTTGATGAGAAGATATACAAGCAAGTAAATGGAATCAACAAGGGAGCCGCTTGTGCTCCCTGTGTGGCTAACATTTACATGGGACTTTTTGAAAGTGTACATATTTATAACGGTACCATTTGTTGAGAATATAAAAGCCTGGTCGTGATTTATAGAGGACATCTTTTTTATCTGGGAGGGTGATGAAGAGACATTAAATGAGTTCCTAAGTTGGATCAACTTATATGATACCAACTTAAAATTCACCAGTAAGGTAAGTACCAACAAGGTAGACTTTCTAGATATCTGGATAGAAGACTAACAGTAAATTGGAAGTTTCTTTCTACACCAAACCAACAGCTAGGAACACCCTTCCCCATTTTCAGAGTTATCATCCCCATTACCAAAACCAAAGTATCCCCTTTAGTCAATTCCTTCGTGTTAGAAGAAATTGCTCTACTATTTAAGAACATGTATGTAATGCAGATATTCTCAGGGACAAACTACTTAGAGGGGGTATTCAAGACGCTTGATATGGGATTTGCATAAAAAGCTAGATACTATAACAGAGATGGATTATTCCAACCCAAATAAGAGCAAGCGAAGGAAAATGCAATATGTGTCATTTAACATTCCACTTTGAATCAGAAAATATGAAAAATTATAAAGCCACAGTGGCACATTCTCAATACCAATGAATATAAACCTAAACTTCCTAAACAGTTGTTTGCCTTTCGGAGAAATAAAAACCTTAGAGATCGTCTAGTCAAAGCCAGAACTGTTTCTCAAGCTAATTTTGTTCACCGCTCCAATACAGAGGACTCCCCGATTCTAGGGAACCACAGATGTGGGGACTGCCATGCATGTGTCGGAGCTACAATGAGTGATCACACTGAATATGGGGGGACCGCCATAAACCTTTACAGATGACAAACTGCAGAACGGCAGAAGTATTATATCTAATTTTGTGCCCGTGTGTGTTTGGCTATGTTGGGGAAGCAGGTAGGGAATTTCGCATTAGATTCAGTGAACACAAGTCAGCAATACGGAATAGGAAAGTACACGCCCCTAAGATGATCTCAAGCTTGTGAAAGCTCGTTATTGGGCTTATATAAATGAGGGATATATACCAAATAGCTCTAATGGCTCCCTGACCGCTTTGTTTTTAGATTTCAAGTTTTTTCCCACCTTTGAGCAGTATTTAGATTGAATACCCCACCTCTAGCTAGAAGCTTGTATATACGTTTTCGTCACAGGACTCTCCCCTTAAGATCCTTTACCTGTAAATGGTATATGAAACAAGACTTCATTACTTGTCCAGCATGTGGCCTGAATGATGAAGAGGAGTTACAGATAATGTTTTCTTGTCCTGAGTACTATAATCTACGTCGCAAATGGATTGTGCCCATTTGCCGTGACATGGGAACACACAGACATCTGATAGCTTTCAGGATATTAAAAAGCGATACAACCCCAAAAATAGTATTTGCAGTTAGTAAATTCCTACAAACAGTATGGTTTAAGAGAATTAAAATTCTAAAGGCCGCTGCTTAACGTTGTGCAACTGAACAAGTATTTTTAAATACCTTTTTTATTTTATTTCTTCTCTTCTTTTTAGACATCAGCGATTTTTGTTTTATAATGTATTTATAGTGAGAACCCTTACTGGGATACAGTAACTGTAAACCTTTTACTCTTTTGTACGATTATTGGTTGCACTATGCACGGTCACTTTTGGATCTATTGTAGTGTTTTTCATATTGCTCCTGTGGGAATGTTGTTTTATAAAATGGTATGATGCAGTTTGGACGTTCTTATCTCAAGGGACTGATAATGTATTTTTACTTGATTTTATCATAGAATATGAGATGATTATTATTATTTTATACATTCTCTTTTGAAGTGGGATGAAGATCAAATGGATTGATATGTATTTTTATAGTATATGTTTCAGTGTTATTGTATTTTGGATTGTGTACACTTTGATGGTTAATTATAACCGAATAAAGTATTACTACTACTACAAGTCACAATGGTACAGCACCCCGTTCACGGTAACCACAAGGAAAATGAGTTAAAATGGATCATTTTAGAAAAAATCATCTGTAGAAACACAGATAGTACTTTCCTCAGGAAGAAGAGAGAAGTGTACTGGCTGTACACTCTAAACTCAGAGAAGAAGGAACTTAATGACGAAGTTCGTGGGAGATTGGTATATGGTAACTTTGATTAGGAAGGATCTATTTATTGAGATAATGGTAGAAGCTCTCTTTAGGCATACACGTACAAACTGGTCGCCTATTTATATAAGAGTGGTGCAAGGGCTTACTTTTTATCTATCCTTTTTCTCATGATTATACCTAGTATCTAGTATCTACTTTGTATATTTTTTGGGGAGATTACATTATATTTTCCCACTTTTGTCGAAATTTTTTGTATCCCGATTGAGTTTTTATTAGCGAATGTGTGGATTTATTTTGTTTCTTATCCTTTTGGTACCCATTAACATGGCTGCCATGTGTTTACTTTCTCTTTGATAGAAATAGTTAGGATGAGTTCCTAAGTCCCAGTTGCATTTCTGTTCTCTTTGGAGTGTTAAGCGTCCTCACGGTAGGCACTACACTACCAAAGATACACTGTATCTGTAGGAGTTGTCTCTGTATAGCGTTCTTTTTACATTTGATTTATATACCCAGCTAAATAGCCTCTTAGTATTACAACAACCCGTATTATATTTTCAGTATAAAGTTTTGTTTGTAGTTTATCTCCCCGCCATTTGTTGTTCTTTCTAAGCTAGTCCATTTTACCTGCCACTCTGGCAATTCCAACATGGCCGCTGTATATCGGCCTCGGGCCATTTGATTTCGGTGCAGTGATGCATAGGTACGGTCACGTGTCTATGTCTTAGACTATACATTTCCAGTGATTTCTTCCGGCGCTCTTGTTCGTACGTTTCTATGTCGGACGGTCAGGGCTAGCTCATGGGACAGAGATGGTGATTACACTCCGATCATTGACACTTTTGAAACGGCAAATCGTGTTCTAACCAGTTCTATTGTACAATCGCTCATGTTAAGTTGTAATTTTCTACATCTGTGATATTATTGACAGATATTTTGGAGGGAATAACAACACCTGAGCATATTATCTGTACTTGGGACATCCCCGACACTTAATTTGAGATTAAACCAAAAATACACCAAAGCACACCAAATGATTGTAACTATTATCCAAAACTTCAAAGAAAATCGGTATAAGAATGCAGCCACACTGTGTGTATCAAGTCGCCATAGATTAATATCCTTTTAACAGTAGTCCACAAAGAGTCTTGAATCAAGTCCTTTTGTTTATTTTATTTCATTTCTTTAAGCACGGAGAACAGTAGCAATTTGAGATGTAAGATACACCGAGGCAATTTTTAGCACCACACATGATTTGTGGTTAATGAGTAAGGATTTAAAGTAGTATTTCCCCTGTAGACAGAGAACAGTTTTGTAGCTCTATTGTCTTGTCTCTTTTACAGAAAAAAAATTGTCCGAGGTTTATCTGGTGATTAGATATTTTAGGATTTCCATACTTAGGACTATAGGTTTTACCTACAAACCCCGACTATTGGACTTTAGTTCTGTATTGAGGCGATGTACGATTAGAGACACATCGAGGGTTCTCATTTACATTCTTGAGACTCATTGGTGCACAGAATCATTTATTTTTCCTGCATTTATACATTAGGGAAACTAGGAACGTACTGTGATAGCAATGATTGCTGCACTTTGGGCTATAAGGTTGTTACTTTGGTGTAGATAAATTGGTGTTGCACTTTGGGTTACAAGGTGATTATATATTGTGCTTGTAACTCCATGTTTGTCACATGTGTTGGGCAAGCTTTGTTTGAGACAGATACACAAGTAGAGTGGAGTTGTTCATGCGGTACTTATGAGCTTTGCTTTTTTCTTTATTCTATGTACAATCATTGTGATTTATGTTCATACCTGCAGGTTGTGGTATGTTGTCCTGCCAACATTTGCAATTTCAATTGTTATTCTGAGCCGAGGAAGGTGAACAGGTATTCGGTGTTTCACCAAAACGTGCTTCGGCATGGACTCAATATGGAACATTTATTGAACAACGAGAACGGTGGTTATCACAGAATCTGAATATGGAAGGATATCAAAAAATAAAAGGAAACTGAATAAAGTGAATGTATGTAACTAGTGAGGGAAATTTCATATTTGTTGAGAATATCCATTAAATATTTAATGTATATTTAGATCTATGTTCTACTATAAAGAGGAATTTTTCTGTGGAACACCATGTCTGGAATTACATACATATTGAGAGATATTTTCTTGTTTTAATATGGTTTGAGTGGAGTATATGTGGTATAAATGTTGTTGGCAAGGTATGAAAGGAAGTTTCTCTCCCATCTTTATACCCAAGTTGCATACAGATTTTATGTATTTCAGTAGTTTAATTCTGTAACCGGTTCTAGACAGTTCTATATCTTGGTGATTTTCACACATGACCGGTTCAGTCATGATCGTTGTCAAAAGTGTGAGTGGGGATTTGGGCTGTAGCCGAGTTTCTTTTCATGAGAAATCCAAAACAAGGGCACTAAAGATGTGCAAGCTGTCCCTCTCAGCTACCTATTCACTATTGGGATGTTGCCGTTCCAGAGAACACATGCACCACTCCATGACTCAAATGCATACAAACATGCACACACTTGCACTACTCATCTCTCACACGGATGAGCAAAGGATGTGGTGTAGGAACTCTCAGAGAATTGAAAAAGGTGTGAGATTCTGGTAGCCCTCTCCCTAGCAGGCAACAGATAAAAAGTCCTAGCCTGCTTACCAAAATCGATTTTGCTGCCACTCCGGTCAGTCCTCTACAGCCCGGTGAGGTGACACAGTTGTGCATCATGTGTCCTGAGGTGGGGTTCAAGACACTACATCTAAGGTAAACGCGGGGTAAGGTGGAGCATTCACTGGAGCCATGCAGAGTGACTTTTCTCCTAACAACGATGCACGAATTAGACCTCGGGCAATGAACTAAATAATGAAAATGAAAATAGATTTCTATTCTCACACTTTAATAGTTAGCCCAGGGTCACATTCCTCCCCTGCAGTGGCAGCACAGCTGTAAACTTTTTTAGAGGGTCCATAAGACGGACACAAAATTAAATGACCCTAGCTCAGATTTGCAGGTTTGAGCCAAGTAAGCATTCACTAGTATAATTCAATATTGTTCATACATTCCTTATTCTAAATATGGGTCGCAAATAATTCGCATTCTGCAGCCCTAAATCAGTAATGTACTATCTTCATTTGTGTAGATGCACAATCAGCAATATGTGTAATAAAACACAAGAGTGCTCCAAAGGGGAAAGTTGTGAATATACAGTTAAGAAATTTTATGTCTGACCATATAGCCCAAAGAAGATGTTACTTAGTGTTGTGCAGTGTGCCACCAAATGTCATGCGTTGAAGTTAACATCATATTTTGCCAGTTTCCTCTTACTAAACACTGACAAATCTTTGTCACGAAAAGTATATCCAACTTTTATTTGACTGCTTTTTTGAAGGATATGGCAATAAGAACAAACTAAAGCAAGGGGTCCCCTGATTTAACGGAGAGCAGGACGGGGGAAAATAACCAAGGAAATGACTAAAGACCAACCTCCCATACAGGATACCTCTTCATAAGTCATCATTTATTTATATTTCTTTGTCATTGTATGAATATTTGATTTAAAATAATGTGCACAGCAACAGATTACATACAGATTATTTCATTATTCATCTTTCAGTTTTTTCATATCCGGGTGCCATGACTTTCTTACCAGAGTCCTGGGGCCCACACCAGTGTCGACCAGGAGAATCATCTGAACTGCTAGTCGAAGTGTCTTTGCCAGGTTCAGGACCAGAACCTGTGGAAGATAGGATTAGCCTAGCCAAGAGAAGCAGCCTGAATCCCATTTCAAGGGAGAGAGCTGACTTCTAAGGAGGGGCATTTGAAGTGGTCTTGATTAAAGACGACGCTGCTCAGCGGCTCCCAGGAGAATCATCTAAGCTGACTGCCAAACTGTCTCCACCAGGTTCAGGAATAGTACCTGGGGAAGATGCGACTATCCTGCCAGGAGTACCCGCCTCCATCCAACTTTGAGGGAGAGAGCTAACTGCTTAGGAGGGGCACTGGATGTGGCCTTGCACAAGTAAGATGCTGGTAAGAAGTGAGGGGCTAAGGCTAGGCAAACTGGCAACAAACGCTGGCACACAGAGCATGTCCTGCACCAAGATACAGAGCACGTGATGTGGACGTGTCTCCCTAGCAGTAGCCACAGCGATCGCCTGTGTTCAAAGGTGTCCTGGAACTCAGCCAGAGGACAGTTCCATTGGCAAGAGTCGTGGCACCAAGTGTTGATGTGACATCTCAATGCAGTTGGAATTTCAACAATCTACAAGTGCCAGGGAAAAGTCAAAACCAGCCTCAGAAGGGCTGTCACTTGGACATGGGGTAGACCTTAGTTTGTTTGGATGGGTGGTTTTTCTTTGCAGGAGGACTCAAGCAGCAAGAGCTACACCTCCATCACAGCCTCAAAAGACTGACTGGTGCCACTTGCTAGAAAGTTTCAGGTGCCGGCATGCCTGATGCACTTCATCACCTGGGCTGGCGTCGGAGGCCCACCTTCCGCGGGCTGAGCACCACACACTGCCTGAATCAAGCCAGCTCCCACCAAGAGCGACACAGCAGGTACAGCCAGCTAAAGAAATTGTACAAACTTACCCAGATAGTAGGTACTGTGAACTTAACCTCTGTACGAGAAGGTAGTGGTCAGAAGTGAATACCCTTTAATTGTGAGCGAAATGCCAGGATCTGTTCCCGACCTGACATCATTAAGAGTCCCCTTTCACTGGGCTATCGATCAATACATTTTACATTCAGAAACTGTACTTATCCAATTGGTACCAGGAAACACCCTTTGCTATAATGTGCAGTAAGTCTAGTTGTATTTTGGAGAGTGCAATAAAGTAATTTTATTTTGCTAAACCAGAGGACTGACTGGGCAACAATTTACTTAATGTTATATGCTGTTTGTTGAGATCTTAGTCTCTAACACCACACCACCTCCCTCGGTTTTGTCTGCTTGCAGTAGGGCTGCTTGACTTCACTACCCTGAGGGTCAAACACTAAATAGATGAACTGGGTGGTTAATTTTGATTCCCGTAATAACATTAAATCCTTGGCTGGCCAAAAGTGGTAAGTTGATACAATCTGAGCCCAGTAACCCCCGACTACTAAGGGCCTCCTGAAGTTCAAACAAATTATATTAAAAAAGAACTTGTGTAGGGATGAGATATTCTTCAAAGACCCGGAATAAGTAGGTTAAACAATCCTCAGATCTGTGAGGACTTGTAGTGGAGGCGGAGACTTATTCAATTCAAATATGAACTGCTACTACACTGGGGAATGGCATTTTTACTATTTTATCTCAATTGTAACATATTTTGTCTTACAATTATGATGGTAACTCCAACAATAAAGACTGATGAGGATACACTTTTTTGATAAACTGCACTTGCTCCACAAATTTCAGTGGGGTTGGTTTAAACCACTGCAGTAGATCCTGTCAGAGATTGTGTCCTTTCATGATTTCCTAGGCCTGGGATTTTTTACATCCACAAGTTGTTTGATGACTGGAGATGTGCAGCCAAGCTCAGGCACGGTAGATGCTGCATCTCAGTACAGTTAAACATCAACTGCTTGAGTCTAGATTTTCCCATTATGCTACAATTTGCATAGTATTTTTTTTTTTTATTTGCAAAGTTTTATATAGCGCTGGCTAAACCCGGAGGTATCAGAGTGCTTTACATGAGGATCAGCAAGTTACAGATTACATAATTACTTCAGTTACAGGTTCCAAGTATAGGCATAGGAGAAAGGTAGAGGGAAGGAAACATAACGGGGAGGCGAGGAAAACAATGTCAGATGTCCGGCTGGGTAGGTGACGGCCGAGGGGGTGAACCAGGGCCAAACTCCTCTATAGCTGCATAGGACAGCTCCACCGGGCATCGGCCAAGGTTGCTCGGACTCCGCGGTGAGAACAGAACAGTAGAAAAACATGATTACACAATAACATAAGTTATTTTCGCGTTACATAGCAAAGACAAAACGTCTTATGTGGAATGGATGGTAGAGGGGGAAAGGTAAACAGGAGAAAGGAATGCAGATAGCGTCAGGCAGACCAGAGGGGGGAAGGGACTTCAGGGGAAACAAGCAGTCAAAGTGAAAGACAGACAAAACTGTGAAGCACCGTTAAAAACAATGTCCGATGTCCGGCTGGGTAGGTGACGGCCGAGGGGGTGAACCAGAGCCAGACACCTCTATAGCGGCATAGGACAGCTCCGCTGACAGCTCCACCGGGTAACGGCCAATGGTAGTCGGGTTCAGCGGTAAGTACAAACAGATTCGGTTTTCGTCCATGGGGCATCATCATAGTTCAATCGAAGGCATTGGTCCCGGTGTAATTGGGAAACACCCTCCGCTTCGTCCTCCCGCTAGCCCCAAGAGAGGAGAGGTGGAAGAAACAGATTATCAGTCCTCAGGGGGCTCGCTCCCAAAAGCGGTAGCCCAATGCTGTGATCCATCAGTGTTTGATGGCCTATGGGGAAAGACCACGATCCCCTCCTTCTTTACATCCCTCATGCTACACTGCGGAGCTAGATGCCGCAGAGGCACTTTAATGCGGCATCCCCTTCAATTAGCAGATCCTCGGCAGCGTGTCGGCCGCCATCTTGGGGTCGGGCCGAACAGGCGTGGATCTGATTAGCTGCCGTTGCTAGCCTGAGGCGGGCTGACCGTTCCTGATAAGGCTCCTGCTGGTGATCCCAACCAGCTGTAGAGTATATGCCCAAATAAATAAATAAAAAGCTCGCGCACGGCGAGGTCCGGAGCCGCTTGCCGCTCACAAAAGCCGTGCCACAAGGGAAACGCACCCCCGGCTGCCCGTTGAGCCGATCCGCCTTAGAGTGGGGGTCGGGCGCGCTCCACTCACCGCACCATATGAAACGATGCTGCCTGGGCAGATGCGTCGTCTCCACACTCGTGGCGCCTTCGTGTAGGCACCTTCACCCCCGCTGTGTCCGGGAACCGCTCGCCGCTGTACTCCGGCGCAAGGACACCCACGTCCTCCCGCCGCACCGCTGTCTGGCGGCCACCACCACACGCTGTTCTGCTCAGTTGCTGGCAATATTCGGGAATGTGCAAAGTCCGCTTTTAAGTGTTCGACCAAACAAGGATTCCGCCGTTAGGGGCAGCACCGCTACCAGCACACAACGCTCACCGTCGTCCTCCGGCCCGAGGGTGTTACGGCCCGGCCAAGCCGCCATCTTGTGTGGTCACGGGGAGGTATCACAAACGCAGTGTTGTTCCTGTGTCAGCTGCATAATCAGCACTTTGACACTCCGGGCGATACCTCGACAGCTCCGCTTCAAAACGCCATTTGCGGGGGTTGAATATCGGTGGATTCGCAGATATTGAACGGATCATTTGCCCGGCCGGCAGAGCCTCACTACCGTGCGGCCATCTTGCCCCCTGTAATACATTTATCAGGTGCTGCAATTTTTTTATTTTTGGTTGGTTAACTTTGAGTGCCTTGAAAGTTTTTTCTATAGCCACCTAGGTAGCTTAACGTTTTTATGGTGTGGGGAGTCAAGGGTGGTTTGTGGTAGTCTGACTATAAGCTGTGTGGGAATCTACATTGATTAGTAGTTGCAGTTTGCTCTTTTCTGTGCCAGGACCAATTGCCTCCTTTGCCTGAAAGTATAGCACAATTTTCAATATGAATCATCTCAAATCATAAACCTTAAGTATACTGTGAACATAGAACCAGGAAATTGGTAGACAGGGTAGTTAAGGTCTCTCAGGAATGCCACAGCAGTCTATCTTTGGAGCCAGGGGGTCACCTCCCATCCTCCTTTCCATGAAGCCACAAGACCCCACTCCTCACTGTGAGGATTGGTCACTGCCCAACTGTGTTGCACCAAGGCAATAACTCTGCTTTCATCATTCAAGGAGTCAGTGAAGTGATCTATTTAGAACGCCTGGTTAATCAACTCTGAAATCTTGCTCTGTCTTCCTGCAGACTGTGGATGAGCATGCTGCCCCTACAACATAGCATGCAGTGCTTTCTCCTCAGGCATGTAGAGGGGCTCATTTTCTAATGGTGAGAACTCACCCAAAGGACAGGGAGAGTTTCTGTGCCTTAGGGTCAAGTTATTTTATCTTTGCAAGCGGGAATCTTGAGGTTCTGCAAACTGAGCAGGAGTCTTCTACGTTCAGCTCTTCATCCGGAGAGTTTACAATTTGAAGAAAAAAGCATATAGTTTGAGGAAAGTATGCAGCATATCATCAAGAGTAAGTAGTCGGTTGTCAAAACTCACAATAACTTTGCTGGAAGACCAACCAGTATAACTGCCCTTCAAAAGAAAACAATATTGGCTTCTATGTGCACAGTCTATACCATGAATGCAATATGCTTGTCTTGTTAAATTTGTTTCTTTCAAAAGAAGATTCTAGGTCAGGACCGGAGGAGAGTATTATGCTCATCTCTCTTCACTTTCTTCTCACAGCAGCCTTAAAACAATGCAAACTACCTTTCCTATCAACCATAGGGAAAAGGAGAAAAACATCATCCAATAACTAAACAGTCCATTGCATACAGTCCATTAATCCTGTCTATGCCCCGTTTTGTTGCTGCTCCAGCAGCCATGAATTAAATGCTTTTCTGCTTCCTCGTGTCATTGGGAATTTGGGGCAGGTTTAAGTATTGTCTAAAGTTATTTGTTATGAGATAATGTGGCTTAGTGCTTCTTGTCTTTATTGCCAGTAAATTGTACTGCTTGCGTGCTAACGTGTTTTTTTCAGTACAGGGGCCGTGGAAGCACATTTCAGCGCTCCTCTCCCAGCGTCTCTTTGATCTCAACAGGGCTGCATGCCGACACTTGCAAGCACTGCACACTAGAGGGCACTCGAGCGCAACCATCGAGATGCTCTGGCTCCGCGAGCTTTGCGCATTGGCTTTGCGCATTGTCTCCTCAAGTGCAGGAGAGCTGCCACACCTCGTGGAGCCTGTCACTTCCATTTTTCAATGCGCCCCGGCAGCCTATGCTCGCAAGCTGGTCTGTAGCACTAACCCTAATTTTGCTGTTTGCTTGTTCCGGTGAACGCCACATCCGCGGGGGTTGGGTCAGGAAAATTAATCCCTAGAGCCCAAAGTATTGCTTGACCTAGCCCATTTCTCATTGCCTCAGGGCCCATATAGAGGTTTCTACTCCTCCCGCTATTTCCAGTGGTCCTGAGGTGGCAGAGGAGGTGGCCGAGGCCGTGCACAATCTTCCCAAAGTAACAACTCTCCGTTCTTGCCAACTAAAGGTGGGAGGGTGCCTGCCCTTTGTCACGAGAATTGGTCCACGGTGACTACCGACGCTTCGATACTTTAAACCATTCAGGAGTTTCTCCTAGAGTTTTTGAGGATTTCGATCCGAAATTCCCCTCCACCACCTGTGGTGTTTTCCCAAGGTCAAGCTTCCCTGATAGAACAGGAGATTGCGGAACCTTTGTGGAAAGGGGCAAACATTCCTACAACACTCCACCAAAACGGGTTTTAGAGCAACCTATTTCTTGTAGAGAAAAGAGATGGATGTCAACGCCTGGTGATCAATCTCAGGGATTTCAACGAGTGGGTGGTATATCGCCACATGACGATGGAGGGCATCTATCTCCTCCGTGACCTCTTGCAACCAGGAGACTTACTAGTGCGCTTTGATCTAAAAGATGCCTAGCTCATGGTTTCGGTTTACCCACCCCATCGTAGGTTTCTGCAATTCCTGGGGCATCCACAGGTCTTACGAATATCAGACCCTTCCCTTCGGTCTGTCGTCGGGCCCCGTGGTGTTTTACCAGGGTTCTCAAATGAGTAGTGGAGTTCCTACACGGCTGGGGAATCCGTTTGATTGTCTATCTGTTCAATATCTTAATTATGGAGAGCAGCAACCTATCTCCAGACGACGGTCGATCTTTCAGAATGTTTGGGTTTCGTGATCAACAAGACTAAACCCCTGACACTAGCTCAAAGGACGATGTTCCTCAGTTTCATCTTCGATTCGAGAGAATCCCCACTGAAACTGCCTTTGAAGAAGATGACAAAGATTCGCCAGGAACTCAGGAAGACAGTGGCCAGAACGCATACGTCTCTCAGGCAACTGGCCAGACTAGTGGGCTTGCTGGCCTCTTCAATCCGGGCCATATTTCCGGGTCCTCTGCATTACAGGGACTCTTCAATGGTTAAAGGCACACAATCTACGTGAGGGTTTATCTTACTCAGCGATAGTGCCTCCAGCAGACAAGATCAAGGAAGAGATGCACCTGGAGGCCCGGAACGGGCGAGCCATTTTCGGTTCTAGTCTGGATATAGTTATAAAGTCTGACGCCAGCACAACAGGCTGGGAGGCAAGCTGTGGGGGTGTACAAACCAGAGGAAAATTGTCCTCAGAAGAACAATCTATGCACATCAATTATTTGGAACTCCTGGCAGGTTCTTTCGCAGTCTGCTGTTGGACGAAAGACAACGTGAGTTGTTCAGTGCTTCTCAAGATGGACAACATCTCAGCGGTGAGGTACATCAACCGCTTAGAGAGTCCCAAATCCAAGCTGCTAGCGGAACTGGCAAAAGGGTTCTGGACATATTGTCTGGACCGCAATATCTCAGTAACAGCGAAGTATCTTCCCAGGAGCTCCAACGAGGTGGCCGATTGCCATTCCCGGCACCTTCAGGACCTCAGCACCTGGGAACTTCACCCAGAGGTATTTCAGATGGTCTAGTGGCTTTAGGGGTCTTTCACAGTTCCCCTCACATTTCGATCATCAATTGGACAGCTACTTCAGCTGGAGGCTGGACCCACAGGCAGCAAACACATTCCAGCAGGACTAGACATGGATACAGGGTACGTTTTTCCTCAGTTTATAATGCGGGTGAGGATGCTGGTACAGGTCCATTGAAAGAAGACAAATCTGGTGGCGATCACGCCACTTTGGAGATCGCAAGTACGGTTTCCCGTGATGATGGAACTTTATTGGGATTTTCCAATCAGTCTACCCCGGAGACAGGATATCCTTCAGGATTCCCTGGGGAATTCCCATCACATAGTTCTGGAGAAGAAGCTACCTCTCATGGCCTGGAGGATTACAGGTCTTAGTGGAAAGCCAGAGGACTTTCAGAAGAATCTCAACACCTCTTATCCCATGCATGGGCAGACAGAACAAAAACAATATAAGTCGGCTTGGGGACGGTGGTTAAGTTGGGGATACTGATCCCGTGGAATCAGAAGCGGTCTCCATCCTGAATTTTTTGTCCTCTTGGTCAAGAATGGTATGGCATACAGATCAGTAAATACTTTTCGCTTTGCTATATCGGCAGGTAATCTTCCCATTGAGGGTTTTCCGGTGGGAGAAAATCCCATGGTGAGGAAATTAATGAGGGGTGTCAGATTGTCAGTTCCTCCTGAACCCAGGTATTCTTCTCTTTGGGATGCCAATAAGGTACTTAACCACATAATAAATATCTTTCAAGGAAACAATTGCCGAGTAAGTTGGTAATGTTGTTGTATCTATCATCATGTAAACGCGTCTCGGATGTACGATCTCTGGATATTACAGGTAGGGTTTTTGCCACGGACGGGGTTACTTTCCATGCTTCTCGGAGGACGAAGTGTAATTCCAGGATTTGTATTATACTGTGTTTAAGGCAGTGCCGAAATTATGTGTAGTCAGATGCCTCAAAGCCTATGACGCAATGGCAGAGGACGTTCGCCCTGCTGGGGAACGGCACTCCTAATAAAATTACATAAACCGTTTAAAGCAGTCTCCTCCGCTGCGATATCGCGGAGGGTGAATGGGTTCATGCAAGAAGCGGGATTTGACACATCTGCCTTTGGGTCACATTCGGTGAGAGATGTTATGGCATCTAAGGCTTTTTCTTTTGGAGCTCGCTTGGAAGACATTTTGAATGTGGCCGATTGGTCGTCAGATTCTACGTTTAAGATGTTTTATTTCAAGCCTATAGTCAATATGGCCACTTTGGTGGTAAGTAAGCTTTGAACAAGTATAATCCTCACTTCCTGTCCTGACACAGAATATAAAATTTACTAACTATCATAACAGAAAGTTTCAATTCTATTAGGGGCACGGAGGCGAGGATTAATCCCACCCGTATAAGGATGTCTTGTGTACCCTCCCAACTGGGTCTGAAAATGGACGGAGTTCACAATCCGTATGATAGAGCTATGTTAATAATTATGGTCTATGGCCATTTATTCCTGTGCCAATGTTATCTACAGTTAGTTTCTCTAATTGTTTCTTTGATCATGTCTCTGATTGATGCTTGGTTACATTGAGTCAGTTGACGTGTTACAGGATGGTTATCTTATTTTTCAGGGAACAATGCCTCCAAACAGGAATAAGTCAAGCAGGATTGGAAATTGCAAATCCGGAGGCAGTTGTCGCACGAAGAAACAGGGGGCACAGACAGTGTTAATGGACTATATGCAATGGACTATTTGGTGATTGGATGATGTTTTTTCTCCTTTTCCCTATGGATCACGGGAAAAGTAGTTTGTATTGTTGTAAGGCTGCTGTGAGAAAACACTGAAGCAAGATGAGCATAATCCTCGCCTCAGTGTCCCTAATAGAACTGAAACTTTCTGTTACGATAGCTAGGAAGTTTTACATTATGTTTTCCTTGGATAAAGCAACAATCTTAATGATTCAATAATTTAAAGTAATTCAATAATTCAAAGCATCAAAAGGCTACTATGTCAGCATGTTGTTATCCATTTCAATCAAATTTCATTTTGTTGTTGCTTGATCAACTGTGAGCATTTTAACGTAATAAACACTACTCAATGTTGTGACTCTTCTACTATTCAGCTATGATTTAGCCTTGGAGTACATCGGCTTCTAGGCCACAAATCACAATATGGGAGACGTGGCAACGATGCTACCAATTGGATGCATAATCGGTGTCCCCGCCAGTAGCCAGCCAAACTCCCACCATCTTGAAATGGCGGATGGGTGAACAGTACTCTCTTGCCAGTTCCAACACAGCTAGGCACTGAGGCAGGAAAGAGATGTGGCTATCACCTTCTGTTTCACACTCCTGAAAGAATACCTCCCCAGTGGTCAAGAAGACACGGATCACTTTCACCCCACACCCTCTGCAGCGCTATAGTAGTTATATGTCCCAACTCTACAGCCTCCATCTACCTTTCTCTTTTCCTGGGGAGCAGATCACACAGTGGTGCCAACTCCAATACACAATGTTGTATGATGAAGGCCCAGTAAACACCAGGATGTCCATGGGGAAGTGGAACCTCTGACATAGGGCTCAACTACCTCCAGCCCGCCAACCACAAAATTGTCTCCTAATTTGGGGAGTACTTTGGTGCATTGCCCAAGGGCTGAAGAAAGCATATTAGAGACCCTTCCCCCCCTCACCTGAAAGTATTTCTGCTCTTGGATCAGGGTCCTGCTTTAATCCCTGAGCAAGAATCCTTTTGAGAGAGACTGTCCCCTTTCCAATGGGGCCCTTCATGAAACGATTCCTTCTTGGGGATATCAGCATGGCTGTGGTTACTGACCATGAATCCTTCTACTTAGCAACTAGGGACATGGAATTGAGGAGGGAACCCTGACACAAGGGTCAAGTCACTCCTAACATCCCAACCACAAATAGGAGTACATCTATCCTAGAAGGCAGATGAGGGGGTTTTACCTCCCATCCGGCTCAATTGGGAGCAGACACTCATTAATCACATAAGTCAATGTATTGGTATAGAAACTTCTCATCATAAAAACAGAGTCCAACATGTTTAGTAGGCATGCTGCGTTGCAGAGGAAGGGCCCCAAAAGCTGGCTATGTAATCCTTTAAGTTTTCTTTGCATACATTTGTCTAGTGAGATGCCAGTTTTCACCTATGGAGCTACTTGCTTGGAGGTGTCACAATATAGCTGATGAAATATTGACCTGTAACAATACTGAATCCATAATTTCGGCTACCAATACATCTTCCATGTAAATAGTAAGTAAGTTAAAGCAGAGGTAAATGTAGTAAATTGTTACTTCTCTATATCTACTTACCTTCACAATGTAGAGGAATCTGATATTGTGGAGCGGACAGTATTGCAGGACGATATTGCGGACCTTCAATATTGTAGTATACAAACAATGATGTATGCAATGCCTCAATTAATTTCAGCCACTGATAATTACTAGGGCCGCATCCCAATCCTTTGTTATTTTGCACACCATGTCACCTCAGTTGGGATTCAGCCATATGCAAATCAGTCTTGACCCAGCTCCAATGGGAACAGTCCAGCCCGAAATGCCAGGTCCTCACAGAACCGGAAATCAAGGTGTGAAAATAACAATGGACTGATGCGGCCCTGATTAATTACCAGTGGCTGACATTAATTCAAGCATTCATTTAATCACTCACCTAGTTTAGACCGTGCAAATTATGACATACAACTGATCACTCGTCCCAAGGGAAACCTATCAACCCAAGAAACACTTGAAAAATAACGATCGAGGAGAATGCGAGGCGAGTATTTTTCAATGACCACACAAGATTTATTTACAGCTTCGTAAAGAAAAAAAATGCTAAACACTCATTCTCATTTTCACGGACAGGATTTACTAAAAGCGATTCTGCATCCCCACACTTCTCTTGATACTCTCATGTGTGGATAAGCATACTAACCAGCAGTGGAAGAAGCTAAAATGTGGGTATATCAACTGCTTTATGGCGAAAATTGCCAACCTCAACCTGTTTTGAAATGACTCCAAGTAATTTATAGAAGTGGCATGTGTGAATATCATTTTCTCATACCAAGCCTGACCTACAAAGAACAATTCTATGTCTATAAACAACATTTCATCACATTTATATAGCGAAAAACACAAATATTCACCTAACATTCTGCACTGCCAGATGTGTGGAAGAGCACATCATGCAAACGTCAAACAAGTCAAATCTGTAACCAGATTTAGTTCATTTTGCAAGGTCACTGCTTTAACTTGTTTGCAATTTTGGCCTATTCCTCTCCTTACAATATGCCCACCCACACATGTGGAGTACTGCTGTTATGTGGAGAAGTGTGTGTGTGCGCGCATATTATATATATATAGTCCATCAAATGCCACTGACCTGCCGAACTCTTTCTGACGGGTGCCTTCAGCATGCATGTGGCTTGCACGAAATAATTCCCCACCAACCTCCCTCCACCAGGAACAAGAACCGGAGCACTCCACGGGCTGTCAAAACATTTATTTCACTAGGCATAACTCGTTTTGGCATCAAGCCTTTTTAAATCCCTCTTAGTAGAACAAATCTTTTAAGTGCAAGTGGTTTAAATGCTTCAATTAGCTCCCCAAGCACAGTAGATAGCAAAAAAAGACTGCAGTCTCACCGTAGTGTATTGAGTTAATGGCACCGCCATCATTACGTCTGTTTTTGATTTAATGATGATATTTAAATCTCAGTGATACCAAAATAATCACGTTGATAGAGCTTCCAATGTCGCTATGCATTTTAGTTAGGGAGCAAAAGCATCGTACAAAGAGCCCTTTATCTGCCGCTTCTTGCCGATTTGAAGTTTATGTGCCTGAAGGTGATAGTCTTAGTGACCAACACCTTGTCATGTCGTCATGTCCCAACTTACTAGTTAAAAGGGACAGTAGTTTCATGGCCGCAGCAGTTCGGGCAGGTTTAATTTCAATAGTCCATCAAATGCCACTGACCTGCCGAACTCTTTCGAAAGCGCTATCAACGTGATTATTTTGGTATCACTGAGATTTAAAGTCAGGTTGTGGGAAGAAGACTAGAAGCTCAATGGATTGGTTAAGGTAGAAACGAGAGGCCACCTTGGGGGGGAAAATGTAGCATTGGTTCTGAGAACCACTTTGCCCTTGTGTACTTGGAAAAAAGGTTCCTGGAGAGCGAGGGCCTGCAATTCACTGATGAGTCTGAATGAGGTGATTGCCATGAGGAAGGCAACCTTCCAAGAGAAGAACTGCAGGGGGTATGAATGTAAGGCCTCGAAAGGCAGCCCAGTAAGTCTGGCGAGGAGAACGTTAAGATACCAGACTGGAGCAGGAAGTACCCGCTTGAGGCCCTCCATGAAAGCTTTGTTAACAGGGATTTTGAAGAGAGAGTGTGTTCTCTGTTCTGCATGTATGCAGCAATAGCGGCAAGGTGTGACCTGATTGAGGTATAAACCAATCCCAACCTTTGAAGGTGTTGGAGGTAATAAATAATGTCCTGCATTGTCGGGTGAGTGGATTAATGTTGTTTGAAGTACAGTAATGCACAAAACGTTTAAACTTAGCACTATTGGAGGTGCATGTGGTGGGTCTATGGGCTTCTTGGAGTATGTCCATGCACTTCTGCGGTAACCCATGATAATCAAACTCTATAACTTTAAGAGCCAAATCGCTAATTTGAGCTGCCTGATGTTTAGGTGCCTGACCTTGCTGTGATCTTGAGTGAGAAAGTCCGGTCTTTTGGGGGCTTCTCATGTGGTACAATGGACATCAAGGAACCATGGTTATCTGGCCCATGTTGGAGCTACTAGAATAAGAACGATGGATGTTTGCCTCAGCTTATTGACCACGTATGGAATCAGTGGGAGAGGAGGAAAAGGGTAGGCAAAGATCCCTGACCAATTCATCCACAGAGCATTGCCCATGGATGGGGGGGGTGGGGGGGGGCATGGGAACCTTGAGGTGAAGTTTCGGCATTTGGGGTTTTCTGGTGTGGCAAACAGATTTATGTCTGGGCCGTCCCACCTGCGGAAGGAAGGGAGCAGGACTTGCAGGCAGAGTTGCCACTTGTCATCTTGTTGCTGTGTCCTTCTGACTAGGCCTGCAAAATCGTTGTCCACTCCAGGTAGGTACTCTGCAAGGAGATTAACCCAGTGATGGATGGCCCAGCACCAAATCTGTTGGGCTAGGGCCGACAGGGTAGATGAGTGAGTGCCTCCCTGCTTCTCTTGAGAACTAGCTGAATGGCTAACAGCTTCAAGTGGTTGGTTCTGGAGACCCAGCAGATGAGGAGGCCACAGACTTTGGACTGTCCTGTTGTTTAGGTTTGACCCCTGGACAGCTATGGATGCGTCCATGGTGATGGCCACCTGTGCAGCAGTGTCTGCAAAATGCCTGCCCTAATGATATTTAAAAAAAACTTACATATTCAAATCCTACACACAAAATGAAAGCATAAGCACCTGTCAGAAACAGCAGAGAGACCGAAAAATGCCCTCTATCCATGTGGCCAAATAAAAAACTGTACATAAAACATAAACCTCAAGATAGCCAGGAAAGTGGAAAGAACAGTAACAGGAGATATATTAAATGTATTTCATGTGTTTAAATTGGCACAACTATTCTAGCTCATCATACCAACTGAATTCCTTGGACTAGATTGCAAAGGACCATATTCTATAATCACATAGTTGAGAGCAGAAGGAAAAATTGCCAATACTGTCACAGACTCCCAGGAAATCCATAATTTCCTATGTGAGGTTCAACACTGGATGTAGATTAAAAGGTTGAGCTTTAACAGTCACAAAGACAGTTGTTGCAGGTCGCCATCCCCAGCTCAGTTTATTTCTGCCTAGTTAAATTTTTTTTCCCTGATCAGCATCCATCAGAACACAATGTTTGCAGAAACATTAAAAAAACTTTTAAAGCCATTGCGGAATACAGGCAAGACAGAGGGCAAGCATGTAAAATATATAGTAAAATGATGTAATCATAGTTTTCTCCTCCTGGAAAATATGACATTGTACTTGGACGTAATTCTGTCACATATTCTTGATGTAAATGAGGCCTATGGGAGTTAGCCTGCAAAAATAGTATGTCATATTCAGCTCATCCCAAAAATGCAGGTATGGCATTTAATCTCAAAATTCTAGATCCCATTTCCTGTTACCAAGACACATGTTGCATTTGCACTTATATAGCGCTTACTACCCCGACTAGAGCTCGCGGATCAAATTTGAGTAATTCTATACATGGTATGTAAATCAATATTCACTCTACTCTTTATCTTTGGAGGTAAGTCTCTATACATTATCTAAGATGAGCATCTATATTTATACTGCTACCAAGAAAAATCACCCCTTAGTACTAGAGGAAGACACTCTGGTAAGACCCTAACTGCTGCAAGAGAATACCAACTTGGGTTCTGATACAAGCATAACCATAAATACAAGTAATTCAACTCAATATGGTAACAAACAATGACAAGCTTGCCAGACAAGTTAAGTAGCAAAAAACACTCTGCGATAGCCAGAGCAAAGGAGGGCACTGGTTGACATATGTGTCAAATAACAGGGGGGGGGGTGAATATTATGGGCAGAACAGATGATGATCCATCGTAGAGCAAATGGTCATACATTGGTAGCGAAGATAGATGATGATCCATGGGCATGGCACAAGAGCATCCATAGATAATGCTGGTGAAGATAATAAACAATGTTGTAGAGGATGCTGAGCATTGTAGCAAGATGGCGCTCAAATAAGATGCCAGATAAAGCTCAATGATCAGGGATAAGGATCCACAACAATAAGGAAACATACTGCTCCCTGATGGTAGATGATGCTTATTGGGGAAGTAGATAATGACTTGGGATAAATACAGTAGTGAGACTTAGTGGGTGTAGTGGTAGGTGAGGCTCAATTAGGAAGTCAAGTGATGCTAAGTTCCATGAACATATAAAACACACTGGTGGTTCGATGATGCTCAAAGGAGGCTGGTGAAGCTCAATTGGGAGGACATGCAATGCACATGGGTGGTGACAGAGGACAGTCGTACGAAGGACCAAAAATCAATCACAGCTTCACGTGTACAAGTGATAATTACTTTGAAGCTGAAATCAAAAATTTTTAAATGGGGGGGTAATGTTGAATGGGGAGGGGCACTATGGCAAATAAGGTGATATAGTCAACAATCAGCATAGTTAGTCAGGTGGGCGTAGAAGCAGGCCACACCACCTTTCAATGTGTGTGCTGGCGACACTGGCAAAATGCCACTGAAACTTCTCCACCATCCCCTCACCTCTAACACCTGGACGTGCCCAGGCAGGAAGTGGATCTTCACCTCCTTGTGGCGGCCCACCATTCTTCCGCACCGCCGCTCAGCATAGTGTATACTGTGGCTCGTAATCCTCACCCTCTGCAGCACTACCTTCCAAAGCAAAAACAAACCAGTTCTGCTGCCCTTATTCTAACTCAGTTATAGCAGATCCAGGTACCAAAAACGCCAGCACAAGACGAATCCCACGCCCACTGGAGACGGGGGAGTAAACACTGAAGGAAGACTAATGCAAAACCAAGGAAACACAAGAACTTAACAGTGAACCCCCAACAGCACGAGCGCAACCAATTGATAAACAAGACGGACAACTTTGTAAGGGACATTAAAATGAGGAGGAAATTAGGAGGAGCCGCAACTCAATAAACAAGCATTTGCAATGCAATAGGACTCGCATTTACGCAAGACCTATTGCATTGCAAACGGGAGTGCGGGGCGGGCGGGGGGCAGGAGGGCGATAAGGCATGGGAAGAAAATAGTGCTCACAATCTAAATAACACATACCATGCAACACTCGAAGTAAAGGGGCCAGTAGCCATGGAAGGATACAAATGACGACATGGCCGTCATAAGGAGGGACTAACAGCCTATAAACCAATCGAAAGGCACCATTTAGAAAGGACAGACACAAGCCAATGAAAAAGATGGGCGGGGGAGTGGGCGGAGATTCCACTCCATACTCCATTACTGCATGCCTCGCAGAGCGAGCAGCGCATGCGCGCTGCTGCTATAGGCTCGACCTAAAAATAGAGAAAGAAAGAAAGAATTGACATCTTGGAAAAATGCCAGCCATGTTTAGGACACCACCTAGTTGTGAGCAAAAGCAATCAAGCACCTGGGTTTAAAATTTTTAAAGTGATATATAATAACGCAGCAGAGACATGACCCGCTCTCGCACTAGTGGTCATTGCATTAGTCAGGCGTAAGATGGATAATGGAGTACCTTCAGTGATTAATCAATTTGTTAACTTTTTTGTCTACACTGTCAAATATGGACAACAAATTACCCAAGATATTACTGGAGAGACCAAGCATCTTTTCTTTGAACAAGGGGCCGCTTCATTGTGCCATTTGGCATGTGGGTTTAAACTAAATATAAGATTATGATATGCTGGAAATATATACGTGCTTACTCAGGGGTTAGTAGTAAGTTATTTACGGCCTAATAACGACTAAGGTAGTCCATCGGACCACTGTAGTCGCGGTGGCGATCCAAATCGCCGGCCACCTGAAAAACTTTCACTGTCAACAAGAGAATCACCTTCAAGCTTCTCACGCACACCTACAAAGCCCTCCACAACGCCAGACCTGCATACCTCAAACACCGCCTCTCCTTCTACACTCCCACTAGACATCTCCGCTCCGCCCAACTGGCCCTGGCCACCATCCCATGGATCCGCAAAACCAAGGCTGGAGGAAGATCCTTCTACTACCTTGCTGCGAAAACCTGCAAACCTCAGGCAATCACCATCGCTGCCGCAATTCAGGAAGGACTTCAAGACCTGACTCTTCGACTGAACCGCAGACCCATCCTCCTACCCCCACCCACCCAGCACCTTGAGACCCTCACGGGTGAGTAGTCGCACTTTATAAGAGTATTGATTGATTGACTGTCCACCAGACTAGCGGTCCACCTGCCGTATTACGATCCATTATCCCGCGGCGGTGGCACAGCGGTCTGAGGATGAAAAATGCTGGTGGTGCCGCAGCGGCACTGCCAAGCATATTTCGAGTTTCCTCACTCCGATGAAAAGAATGGCAGTGGGGAAACTCACAAGCCCTAACATGGCCACGTCGCCTCTGTGTGTGGGGGTGCATGCAGGGGGGGCACATGATGTGCCCCCCTGTATTTTTGCACTCTCAGTCCCTGCACTGAAAGAAATGCACAACATTGTGCATTTCTTTCTGTGCAGGAATGGGCTGTGGCAGTCTGACGGTGGTGCATGTCTAAGGCACACCTATGTGCCTTAGATACGCACCACCATGGGACCTCCACAGCAGGACCGCCCGACCTGGATTCAAGTCGGAATCCGGCGGGGAGTCTACCTATGGGTTTGGTGGTCTTGCAGCGGGGCCCTGGGTGGGGTGGCCCGCTGCAAGACCGCCAAACTCATAATCAGGGCCTTAGTGTCTATCTTTGAGGCCCAATTGAAATCATTTGGAAGTTGGGATATGGCCTTCCTTAGCCTACACTGCACTGATTGCAGGCACCTTCGTGTTTCTTGTTTCAAGATTGGACATAGCACTCCGAGTAATAGTCCACATTAGGCAATATATAAATAATGGCAGTTTTGCCAGAGGATGACTTTGCCAAAACACAAGTATATCCTCTCCTTTTTTTTATCCACTGACAAGTATATTTAACATCATGAAACCAATGTTGCTGCCCACACTTTGTAACCAGTGTGAAAAAGTGGATTATTACTTGGGGTGGATGGTAGTGCACCACAAGTAATAATGTCAATATTCTTGAAATCTACACCTTTTAGCTATGGCACAGAGCAGACAGACTTAATGTAAGAAAATGTGTAAAGCATTTAGAAGAGCCAAACAGTTTAAAAGTGGACAACACAATTGAAATGTATATAAATTGAGAATAATTTAATCAACAAAATGACAGAAATCTAATAAGAGGAAAACAATTACATGAATTTTTAACGTTTTAAACGCCGGGCCGTTGGTCGTGCTAGACCAGCACAAGGGTAAGTTTGAAGGCCAACCACGATGTAACGCAGGTCAGATATACAGGACGAATTTGTTCCGGTCAGAGAGTTACCGTCACAATTAGAACATTTCAAAGAAGGTAGAGTCTTCAACTGGGCAAAGCTGCAGGCTGGATCCGAGGACTGGCTCATCAACAACAGGTTGACAAAGGAGGAGGTCTTGCTGAAACCAACGTCAAAGGGAGGAAAAGCTCCTAGCTGAAAAAGTCCAGAGCTCGCACTCAGGAAGTAGTGGATGTTGATCGGATGCTGCTCGGCATCAGCCACAGTGAATATTTCTACATTCGGACTTAGACTTCTTTCTAGAAATTGGATTTACTAAGTGGGGTAAGGCTGCCGCCGATGAGGGTTTGAAGTCGTCAGATGCGGGTCAGCGTCAGGCCCGCTGAATCAAATTTTCTGCTGGGGAGAAGAATCTAACATGATCTGTGCCTAAGTTTGGCACATCGGCATGCATCCTTGGCGGATTGATTGGCAGGTTGGTACTGGTCCTACGACGGTTCTCCAGGCTTAAATTTAGCAAAAAGTTTGTAAGTCCCAACTTTTAGGGTTAGGCAGGAGAAGTACACTCTGACACCAGGCATGGGTTCCAGGACCTCAGAACAGTTCTTGGGGACTCACTCCAACAGAAGCCACTAGCAGGGTTGAGGGCAGGTCCAGTAAAAACTGGTCAGCTGTGCTCTTTCACAGAAGTGGGCTACTTGTAGCTTCTGTGTCCCTGTAGCTTAACAGGTCAGCCAATTTACTCTTAAGAGTTCACTTCTTTATCAAGGGTACATACAATTGGGAGCAGGTCCTGTCCTCAAGGTTTTCATCACAAGTCTCAACAGCCGGTGCAGCCCTCCTTCTGTCTTCCAAAGGTCCAGTAATGCCATGAAGAGGGTGCCCAGGGGTGCCACATGTATGTGGTTGTTGGTGACTCCTCTCCCCCTCCCCCTACCAACAGGGAAAAAGTTCACAGGGGTAACCCTTCCCACCTTTGCAGCAGTTCGTGCATGCCCTACCGCAAGCAATCCCACTGTGCCCCTCTCTACCTACATCCAACATGATAGAACCTTTCTTCCCATATGCAGAGCTCCTCTACACACCTTAGTGGTGTGGCCAGGGAAATGAGAAACGCATCCTCACTCAAAACTGGTTCTGGGGGCAGCTCGTCTCCTACTGGGATTGATGCCTGATTAGCTGAAGGGACAAAGAGGGGTTGGCCTGTGTGTTAGCAACATCTGCCTGTGACAGGTTAAGCCTCTTTGAAGTTAAGTTCCTGGGCACAGCCCAGATGGTCATCGTATCAGAGAAACCGGACACCTTCCACACCCAAACACTGTCTCTCAACTCTTGGAGCCAATTCACTCATCATCAAGGAGCTATTCAGTTCCTGGATGATAGTTGGAAGCTCATGAAAATGGGCTTTTATGGCCTTTAGTCAGGTAAAGTGACTTTTGAAAAGTATCTTTTGCAAAATAGTTAATACTGAATTGACTTTGTAAAAACATTTTTAAAAGTCCAAGAGTGAACTTTTTATTTAGATATCTGCAGATCAGCCATGCGCTCAAATCAGCAATACCGGGGGGTGGTCCACTTTCTGAGGCTTCCCCATTAGAGGACAGGTTGATACTCGGTCCCCATGGTCAAGAAGGCCATATCCCTTACATATAAAAAATTAATAAATAACTGCCCGGACCTTTTAACGCGCTTGCAGCAGCACTGGGAGGCAGATGTGGGTGAGCTGGAGGAGGATGATTGACGAGACGCCTTGGCCTCCCCCAAGGAGGTGGCCATCCCCATGATATTGCGACTGGTTCAACTCAAGACCCTGCACCGCGTCTACCTTGCTGCGGGGAAATTGGTTAAGATGGGCAGGAGGGCTGATCCCTATTGTCTCTGGCCGTGTGATCGGGAGGGGCCTTTCTTCCACATTATCTGGGAGTGTCCAGTTGCCCAAACATATTGGAAAGTTGTCCCTGAGCAAATAGAGAGAGCTGGGGGGGAAGAAAGTGACGGCTACCCCGAAACTATGCCTGCTAAATATATGGGAGGCCACGGACCTCACCCAGACTGAGAAATCATGGATTTCATTGGGGGTGGCAAAACGGAATATCGCACAAAAATGGGGTGTGGGGGAAATGCCAACTATCAAAGATTGGGCTGCTGATATGGATAGAGCCATGATTGCGGAGAAAGATGTTTTTAAGCACAGAGGGTGCCCCAAAAAATGGGATCGTAAATGGGCTGCGTGGAATACATACAGGGGTGAAATATGCCGGTCTCCTACGGTGGAATTACGAGGCAGTGAGGTTAGATGGCAGGGCTCATTAAATGCTGTGGAAGCGACGCTGGAATGAAGAATCATTGCTGTATCAATATAAGTAAAATAACCTGCGTTGATTTTGCATTTGATGGTATGTTATTGATAAATTGCATTGCTGTGCTTTTGTTATTTTGCTGAATAAAGAGTTTAAAAAAAAAAAGACAACTTTTTAGGCAGAGATAACGTTAATAGCTTTAGGAATGTATCCTAATGCTTTCCTATGGAACACCTAACCATGCTACAGTGGAAATAGCTTTAAGGGCCTTCTCACTGTATGAACATGTTACCATTAACATTTACATGTCCTACTTTTAAATACCATGCACCCTGCCTTATTGGTCATTATGGCCTACTTAAAGGTGACGTATTAATATTTTAAAGGATGGTTTAGGCCTGTCAAAAGGTGTTATTTTTTCAGGTTGAATTTGCAGTTTTAAAACTGAACAGACCGGCTACACTCATAGGCCTGCAGTCATGTTTTGCAATGTCAGTCTAGCAGTAGCACAATATGTTTTGCAGTCCACTAGTGACATTTAGCTTATAGGCCGAGTACACTTTGTACCACATACTAGGGACTTGCAGGTAAGTTAAATATGCCAATTAGAAGTACAGCCAATGCCGACATGTTTTAGGGGTCAGAGCACATGCACTGGCAACTGGACAGCAGTGTACCAGTGTGCAGAGTCCAAAAACCAGTAATACAAGCTAGCAAAAAGTGAGGGTGCAATAATCAAGTAATTTTGGTGATGAAAATCTAACAGAGGTAAAGGTTGCTGATGTAGTTCAGATGAACTTTTCAATGGCCAAGTTTACTATCTGGGAAGCAAGCACTTGTACTGGATCCTAAAGGAATCCCAAAGTAAATTCTATGGAAACATAGCAACATGCATAATGGAGCTCTTAATGTGGGATTAGTTTGAAGGTATAATCTTGAAAATACAAGAAAGAGCTTATTTTGCTCATTCACAGTGTGTGATGGTTACAGCTAAGCTTTAATTTCCAACAAATATTGTTTTTCAATGTTTGCTTTTATTCAATGTGTGCAACAGCCAAGTGCTCCATAGTGCTAAAAAGTATAGCGAGGAAGACAGTTGCAACAGTCAATGAGACACACAAAGATTTTGGGGAACAACAGTTTTAAAACCACTACACGCAAAGAAGCTAGCTAACGCAGTGTACTTTCACTTGTAAGGCCCCTGGTAAGATCTATTTGATGTAGGATAGTAATTTATCTTATGACAATTTGAATACAGAGGGTAGAGTCCAATGTTGGACCCACAAACTGCATTCTATTGACAGAAGCACAGCAATTCTGAACTGTAGTATATTGGTTTGGTAAAACGTGCATCCTTAGCAAGGAAAAGGAAAAAGAACTGTTTGGCTTCACAAATTCTACAATTTGTCTCAAAGGATCTTAAGTGGTGAACAGGAAGAGTAACAATACTTTACCTACTGGAAATCCCAATTTGATGATTTACCTTAAATTTCCCTGCAATCGTGAGACGAAATCGACAACAAGTGCTATTTTAAAACAGGTTGGTGGCTAGTATTCATAATTCAGGCTGGTAGGAAGGTCCCAGCAGCTTAGAAAAGCACAGTTTAGATTTAAAAATATCAATTTCTTACAATTTAGCACTTTAGCACTAATAATACCATTTTGAACTGGTGGTGGCAGCATGATAGATTTTGTGAATGGTTAAGTAATCACATTGCGATAACTTTAAGACGGATACACAATTTGCTGTTCAAATGCAAAACAGTACATGAATAATGGTGTACCTCCTCTGCGACCTTGGTCCAGTTCATCTTGAATACATATATTAGAAAGGATACTGCTTGCAGTGAAACACAGATGAGCATTCCTGACCACAGGCCTAAAAAAATACAGGAAATAAAATAGCAATGTGAAATGAGACTTCCAGACATAATAAAACACCACATATCTAACAACCCTGACGCATCCAAGAGAGAGACAGGTGAGCAAGAGAAAGGCGTGATATTAAAGAGTTTAGCTGGTACAAGTTTGGAAGTATGATGTAAATCACCCATTTATGAGTGCACCTCATTAGTTTTGAGAAGTACATTTTTCTTGCCACTCAGGTAAAGGCCAAGATTTGGGGGATATCTAAGGCAAATGTATCGGACAATCACAGACAGGTGTTACTAAACCATATATTAAATACACAGACTTACTTGAAGTGCTTATATAGTTGTTGTAAATCATATTTTTGCTAAAACCCTTAAATGTAACACAACATGACCCATAGGTCAATTCACAATGTTTCTTAAGAACCAAATATCAAATGTCTATGTGTCTCTGTTAATCCGGTGTTCAATGCAACCTTTTCAACAAAGAGTAAATTCAAAACAAATATAACATAAAAAATATGTCAAAAACACGTTGTATTTCAAGAAATAATAATTCAGTTCTCAACTTTATATATTTGAATAATCTTATGTAACAGACCAAGTAATAATGACCCAATGAGCGCAATTCTGATGAGGAGACACTGAACAGTTCAATCAAGAGCTCAGTTTAATGTATCAGTTTCTCATTATGAGATGTATTCACTTCCTCATGAAGGGACGCTCCTCATTTTCTGCTGTCAATTCTTGATTGGGTCCAAGTTATGGAGGTCTTCTTCAGGACTGTGTTTTTGGCTGTGCACGGAGAAGGGTTAATTTTTTTTGTCCTTCCGGTACTTAACAACAGAAAAAATTGCCTTTTACGGACAGAAGATTCTGTCATTGATTCTCCTGGTAGTCAACTAATTCATCGCAGAGCCTGCACTGTACAGCTTTTCTCATATATTAATCCAGAAGCTGGAGGGCACTGCGTGTGCATGGAGGTTTGATCATTTTAGAGATTTATGGGGATAACCACAATAAAATGCAGGATACCAATTACATAAAAAGGATCTCTGCATACAGTGAACCACAAGGAGGTATAGTTACCTGTAATCGTAGGTCTCTTTGAGGACAAGCATGAATAGATCTTTCTTTTAGAAAGGCTTTTTTTAAAAAGGAAACAGCCTTTTACAGGCTATATTGGACAATGTGTATAAAAAAAATGTATTTCATTTTTAAACGAACTACATAAAAAAGTGACATGAAAGGCTCTTTCACAAACTTGTTTTGCAAAAAAGAATATTGAGTGAAAACAATGGTAATGTAGCTAGATAGACTGCAGCTGCGGGGGAAAGGGGATGAACTGCTCCTTCAAGGAAGAACAATCCACCAGCATAACATTAGGTCCAGTCAGCCTGCCAGTGGCAGATGCTCCAGATATCCGAGCAGAAATTTCTACCGAAGTAGATTGTTACCATGCACTTTATTTACCATAATGCATGCAAGTCAACTGAGTGCGAAGTGTGCTTCTTTCTCCTTTTCTACCTGCAAACTAATTCTGTTCTTCTACTACTTGAAGGAGAGAGAGCTCCTGGAAGTAGGATTATCATAAGCACGGAGTAGAATATAAAGCACATCCCACGTCAGGTGGTTTAAGAAAAAGAATATTCTGCTATATTCAAAAAGATTCTTCAATGAGGCTTGATCGACTTAGGCACCCACCCTGGCATCAGAGTCAATACAGTATTGTCTCATGAAGATGTGGACTGATGGCAACCTTACAGATCTATGCTATGGATATGTTCATCGACAAGACAGTACTAACAGTTTTACCCTTACCATAATGGGCTCTTGGTAAAAAAACACTATGCTAGAGACAATCCAGCTGGATATGCACTGTTTTGAAGTACCTATACTGACAGGCCCACAGTTCCTAAATAAAGACATTGATTTAGAGATGTGTTTATTAAGAGAAAATGGTATACCTCTCCTCAGATCAAGTGTGTGTAAAGAACTTTCAGCAGAAGGAAGAATTCTGAATGAATGTGGGAAGTGAAACAGTCTGATTTACGAATTCCAGAGAAAATATCATTAAAGACCTTATCTCTGTCGTCATCAAATCCTGCCATCTTATATTTATATTTATTCCAATTTATCTGATAAAAATGTATATCAGATCACACCTTCAAATGAACTTGAGTGCTGGTAACCACAAAACATGTAAAAGATTCAATTGAGGTAGTAGTGGTCCCCAATGGGAAAATCACCGCACCTCAAATATTAATACGTTGTTTTCGATCAAGCCATGTGCGAGTGCATTGAAAAAACGAGTTCTAGTCAGATTGAGGTGCTATATAAGTTCAGTTTACCTACTACCCAGAGGTGATAATTGCACATTAGAAATCTAATGTGTACCAACATATATAGAATAGAACCTTGTTCAGCACTCTCTTAGAAAAATGCAATTGACCATCATGTCAAGGGTAAGTTAAACGACACAAGTATGTTTGAGCACAACTTCACATTTAGCAAAACAATTCAAAGGTCAATGATATCTCTTCTCGAAATATAGAATCAGTTCTTATTCAACTTGTTGATTTATTCATTTGGTCATTCCAGCAAAGATTCAGCCAACACGTGTTTCGTCTAACATAGACTTTTTCAAGGCTGGAAATAAAGATATCATACATGTTGTCTTGGTTCGTACAAAAGTGATGGTGAGATTAAAACACTGATTAGTCATAACAATTAGCCATTATTCTCAAAGGTTAAATGGCAGTACAGCAAATCTCTAGTGATAAGAGATCAAATCGAGATAAGAAAGAAGTACTGTCAATAATTTCATAGAAAAAGAAGTTTTGAAAAGATCCAATGTTTCTGAGACCCAAAGTGTCACCATAGTAGAAGAAGAAGAGAAGAATATTGGAAAGATGTATAAAAAAGAAGTAGTTATCTCCATTAGCCACCAATAGTGGAATCCATGCGTCACCTCAATAAGTGTCATTAGAGATGAAAGTATTCAGGAATTTCACACATGATTCTGCCCAGTAGTTTGTGAAATAATAATATATTTGAAAAACCCATCAGGTCAAAGTTAGATATCGAGATGTCCCTGACGTTCGGTTTTCACAGCCGCGGCGTCATAAAATAGCACCGGAAAACAAATAGATATCAAAAGGAATCTGTAACAATGGGAGAACACTGCATTAAGCCATAGCCTGTTGAAAGTAGAAATCATAGTAACTAAAGAATCAGTTTTCTTTTAATTTAAAAACGGGACAGAAAATTATCTTATCTGAAAATAACTGCGAAGTCCATGTACCACTCTTTGTACTGAACATTAGCCTATAGAGTCTCATTAACTTTATTGAAATTATATCAGATTAACATACTTGTTAGCCCGATGGTAATCATTCCACATCCCTGTATGGCGTCCAAGTTTCATTGACCATTCTGTGTCGTATCAGATAAACCAGTGTTGTCTCTAACAAATAAATAAGTGATAGTCAAGACAACGCAATATTAGTGTCCTATCGTGACCCCAAGTTTCTCAAGATGGAAAAATATATATACCCCACAAGAATGCTCGGTGGCCCTTAGATTAATTCTTATTTAAGTTAAAATCTATAAGTACCCAAGCCACAAAATCTAGATTTGTGGGTTGTGAGCGCACAATAAAGTATTGAAATTTACCGTTCGGAAAAGTATATATGTGATCTTATGGTAGTAATAACTTGTAGTATAAGATCCAAGTCCAAAGAATTGTAGTCCGGTCGAGAGGAGGTCCCTGATAAGCTTCCTCACTAAGGATAAAAGTAACCAACAAGAACTATAAGTAAGTTGTCCAACAATGCAGAGGTCCTCCAAAACTATAATTCCTTATCTTTAAAGTCTGACGACTGACTTACCCAAAAGAAATGTCAGTGTTGTCCAAACGTGAGTCCGTGTTCCCCGCACAGAGTTACAGCGTTCGTTCCCCACAGTATTTTGAATGCAAGCTACAGTCATGAGACCAGACTGTCTGCAATTCGTACGTCGGTATTCATAGTTCCGAAATAGGGAGCTAGAGGCGGCTCCATCTTTAAATGGTCATGAGATGCGCATTTGACCATGTGTGTAGGTCCGGATCAGAGTGTAGTGATACGAGACATTACTTCTTAACGGTAAAATAAGTATAAAAAATGTAATTATTGAAGTTCAGGTATACAGCGACACTATAGGTCCTAAAACGATCATGAACTAATATACCTGTACTCGTACATTTTTGGTGGTCTAAAAGGGCTATGGTCTTTGTGTGAGTCTTAGCATGATCTAATGCGTATGATGCATAGTGTCGCTTGCAGTATAACCCGATCACGTGTGTACGTGAACATTGTAGTGACCCATGAATTTTTGTTTATCGGCCGTGCCATTTTGGAGTGATCTCCATATGTTGGTAACAACAGAAATATTATCAGTGTGTCAGTTGAAATTAGTCCCAGTGCACGAGGTTATAGAATAGTTTTGAGTGTATAGTATCATAAACAAATCTAAAGCATTTAATACGATTTGTTTACTCCTATCCCCGCATCGTTCACAACTACTTGTGCGTAACACAAGAGTTGAAATGCTCACGAGATTACAAGAGCTTGATAAAGAGGACGGAGAGGGAGGTGATATGTATAAAGAACATTGATACATTAATTCTTATACTACAGTACAAGATGTTACTTCAACCTCCTATGTTTTATCAAGACACGAGGCATGTTATGCAGCATAGTACAAAATCAATTCACATAAATACTGGGTGATATCAGTCACGTAGAAAAACATGTAGCTCTCTATCTACATTGAGTCCTAGATCTACAGATCTGAGTTTTATCAACCACTTTGTTTCAAGCTTTCTCAATGCTCGAGTTCTGTCCCCACCTCGTATATTCTCATCTGCTACTGCAATTCCATGGAAACTGAGTCTTATAATTTCTGACGCAGCATGCGTACTGTTATAGTGAACCGCCAGTGGATAGTTGATGTTGCCATTACGGATAGCTCTAATATGCTCCTGAATTCGTTCTTTAAGTGGCCTGATTGTACTGCCCACATAGATAAGGCCACAATGACAAACAATACAGTACACTACAAATTTAGTGTTACAGTTTATGAAGTGGTTTATTTTGCGGACCTGTCCTGTATTGTAACTGAAGCATGTTGTTTTGTTTATTGCATATTGGCAGACATTGCACGCAGGACACCCATAGAAACCCATGGGTTTATTGGGTAGCCATGTTTTGACCTGTCCTGTTTTTTTTGGTGGAATATATGATGGACACAAAATATTTCTATGTGTCCTCCCTCTGCTGTACGTGATGTGTTTTTTATTTGCTACATATTGGTCCAAACTGTGATCAAGTTTCAAAAGATGCCATTGCTTATGTAGGATTTTGAATATATCCTGACTGTGTGTGTTATATTGCGTAATGAGTGCAACATTAGTCCTTTGTTTACTTTTTTTGCTACTAGATCTTAAGAGCCCGTGCGACATCTTTTGCTTATCTTACTTTGTGCTTTATCTAAGGTGGTTTTATCATAACCCCTGGTTGAAAAGCGAGCTTTCAAGAGAAACAATATTCCAAGAGGAATTGGGTCATTGCTGCAATTTCTTCTCAGACACGCCATTTCCCCAAAGGGAATGGCTCAGATGTGTGTGCTGGGGTGCACACTGTCAGCGTGTAACACAGAGTTGAACGCAGTGGGTTTACGATAAAGCTTGGATGCAATTTTGCTATTTTCTATATATAAAGTGATGTCTAAAAAATCAATCTCTTTCTTACTGGTCTTGTATGTAAAACCCAGGTTGTATTCATTGTTATTGAGATGTATGATAAATTCATTGAGAGTCTCATTATTTCCACCCCAAATCATGAGGATGTCTATAAATCGTCCCCAATAAATGATTGGTCCTGTCATGTTTGACGAACAACTCCTCCAAATATGGTGCGGTTCGAAAAAAAACATATATATGTTAGCAAAAGACGGGGAAAATTTTGACCCCATAGCAACCCCAGATAGTTGTCTAAACCATGTACCATTGTATAAGAAAAAGTTGTTTTCCAATGTCAGACGTGTGAGCTCCAAAATCATTTGAGTATGCTCATAGAGAGTAGCATCACGCCTGGATAAATATTAAGTTAAGGCCTCCATGCCTTTGTTCAAAGGGATGCTAGTATACAAAGCATTGACATCTAGGGAAACAAAAGTAAAGTCATTAGACCAAGCTAGATCATCCAGTTTGTTTAATGGGTCCTTAGTGTCTAAAATGAATGATGGTAAGTTTTGTACTGTAGGCTGCAGAAAATTATCAATATATTCCGTAATGTGCTCCGTGGAAATGATGGGTCTACCTGGAGGAGAGGTACAGTTCTTATGTATTTTTGGCAAAGTATAAATGCATGCAGCTCGTGGTGTTAGATTGAAAAGATATCTAAATTCCATATCTGTAAGAAGACAGGAGTTTAGCCAATAGCTCAGTGTTTTTTCAATTGACGCCGTTACCTCCTTCAATGGAATCTGCTTTATTTTGATGTAAGCGTCAGTGTCTGCTAACTGGTTGTCAATTTCCTGGATATAATATTCCATGTCCAATAGGACAATGTTGCCCCCCTTATCTGCCTCTTTGATAGCCATGTCAGAGTAACCCAACAGTTTTTGGAACGCTGTGCATTCATCTTTGCTAAGATTGTCTTTAAATCTAATATGTTTGTGATGAAATTTGTCTTCTAACATATATAGATCATTTGTTACGGCCTTATAAAATGAGTCAATCAAATTCTCTGGTGGTAACATGGGTACAAAGGTGGACTTAATCCTAAGCCCACTATCCAAATTTATGTTAGAGGCTATATCCAAATCCTGCAAGATTTCACCATAGTTGGTGCTGGCCCATACTCTCATCCAATGATAACATTTGTAAATCTTGAATATCTTTAATTGTTTTGTCACTTTTGTTTACCGAAAAAATTGGCATTGGACACGGTTTATGATTAGCATCAAAGTACTTCTTTAGTTTAAGCCTGCGTACAAATTTGAATAAGTCAATATGGATCTGAGTGAAATCAGGTTGAGACATAGGGCAAAAACTCAAGCCTTTCTTAAGCACATTCTTTTCTGCAGTAGATAGTACATGTTGTGCTAGATTGACAATTGAAACATCATCACTTATATCTTTAGCCATAGTCGTTGTGGATACAGACATATCATTAGATACACTGCTTTCTCCAGCATTTAGTTCTTTTGAATGTGTGATGTAGATCTCGTTACCCTTTTTCTCCCCGATTTGTGCCTGACCTTTCTTCCCCCCGTCTTGTTCTTTTGTTTCTGAAGTCTTTTTGTAGAAACTTGTTCTGGTTCCCTTTCTGTACCGTTCTAGTTCTGCTAAAAAAGAGGAAGCTGCAATTGTATTTCCCCTCCCCCTTCAGCTGTAGTTGTTTCACCTCTGGCTTCACTTATTTTGCTTGTGATACTAGATAGATCCGACTCACTGGCTGAGGTCGAAGCCACAGGTATTATTCCACTCTGCACAGTCTGTATCCCTTTTGGTTTGAATTCATCAAACTTTTTGGCAAAAGTAAATATTCTACCATTTCTATAGTCATTGTCATCTCTTTTGAGTTTTCGCATTTTCTTATCCCTGATATAAGTTTGGTGTGCACTCAGAACTTCTTTCAAAATCTTATAGTTTTTTTTCAGTGACTTCTTTAAGGTTAAGTGATTTAATCTCTTCTTCTACTTGTTCAATTTCACTCAACAATTTGGATCTTTTCCTCTCTGCATGCCTTATCAATATATCCATCATACCAAAGGATGATGATAAAATCAAATTCTCCCATTCACTTAATAAGTCTGGATCTAGATCCTCAAATAAGGGGAAAATAATTACTCTGAGACCTCTTGGTACTTGTTTGATTTCAATATATTTTTTCAGAATTGTCAAATCCCACCATCGTGAGAGTTCTTGTTTACGTATTCTTTCTAATTTTATGAACAATTGTTTTAGTCCCTGAGGTTTGTCACTAGGTATCGTTAGTTTTTTATTTTGGATGCTTTGTCCCGAGAAAATATCATTAAAGACCTTATCTCTGTCGTCATGAAATCCTGCCATCTAATTATATTTATTCCAATTTCTCTGATAAAAATTTATATCAGATCACACCTTCAAATGAACTTGAGTGCTGGTAACCACAAAACATGTAATAGATTCAATTGAGGTAGTAGTGGTCCCCAATGGGAAAATTACCACACCTCAAATATTAATACGTTGTTTTCGATCAAGTCATGTGTGAGTACATTGAAAAAAAGAGTTCTAGTCAGATTGAGGTGCTAGTCAGTTCACCGACTACCCAGAGGTGATAATTGCACATTAGAAATCTAATGTGTTCCAACATATATAGAATAGAACCTTGTTCAGCACTCTCTTGGAAAAATGCAATTGAGCATCATGTCATGGGTAAGTTAAACGACACAAGTATGTTTGAGCACAACTTTACATTTAGCAAAACAATTCAAAGGTCAATGATATCCCTTCTCGAAATATAGATAAACGCAAGAGTCCATCAGTTCTTATTCATCTCTTTGATTTATTCATTTGGTCATTCCAGCAAGGATTCAGCCAACATGTGTTTCGTCTAACATAGGATATCATACATGTTGTCTTGGTTCGTACAAAAGTGATGGTGAGATTAAAACATTGATTAGTCATAACAATTAGCCATTATTTTCAAAGGTTAAATGGCAGTACAGCAAATCTCTAGTGATAAGAGACCAAATTGAGATAAGAAAGAAGTACTGTCAATAATTTCATAGAAAAAGAAGTTTTGAAAATATCCAATGTTTCTTAGACCCGAAGTGTCACCATAGGATAAGGAGAAGAATATTGGAAAGATGTATAAAAAAAAAAGAAGTAATTATCTCCATTAGCCACCAATAGTGGAATCCATGCGTCACCTCAATAAGTGTCATTAGAGATAAAAGTATTCAGGAATTTCACACGTGATTCTGCCCAGTAGTTTGTGAAATAATATAGTTGAAAAACCCACCAGGTCAAAGTTAGATATCTAGACGCCCCTGACGTTCAGTTTTCACCGCCGCGTCATAAAATAGCATTCGAAAACAAATAGATATCAAAAGGAATCTGTAACAATGGGAGAACACTGCATTAAGCCACTAGCCCGTTGAAAGTAGAAATCATAGTAACTAAAGAATCCGTTTTCTTTTAATTTAAAAACGGGACAGAAAATTATCTTATCTGAAAATAACTGCGAAGTCCATGTACCACTCTTTGTACTGAACATTAGCCTATAGAGTCTCATTAACTTTATTTAAATTATATCAGATTAACATACTTGTTAGCCCGATGGTAATCATTCCACATCCCTGTATGGCGTCCAAGTTTTATTGACCATTCTGCGTCGTATCAGATAAACCAGTGTTGTCTCTAACAAATAAATAAGTGATAGTCAAGACAACACAATATTAGTGTTCTATGGGTTGTGGCTCGGGTACTTATAGATTTTAACTGAAATAAGAAATAATTTAAGGGCCACCGAGCATTCTTGTGGAGTATATATATTTTTTCATCTTGAGAAACTTGGGGTCACGATAGGACACTAATATTGCGTTGTCTTGACTATCACTTATTTATTTGTGTTACAGTTACAATACAGGACAGGTCCACAAAATAAACCACTTCATAAACTAACACTAAATTTGTAGTGTACTGTATTGTTTGTCATTATGGCCTAACTTATGTGGGCAGTACAATCAGGCCACTTAAAGAACGAATTCAAGAGCATATTAGAGCTATCCGTAATGGCAACACCAACTATCCACTGGCGATTCACTATAACAGTACGCATGCTGCGTCAGAAATTATAAGACTCAGTTTCCATGGAATTGCAGTAGCAGATGAGAATATACGAGGTGGGGACAGAACTCTTGATAAAACATAGGAGGTTGAAGTAACATCTTGAACTGTAGCATAAGAATTAATGTATCAATGTTCTTTATACATATCACCTCCCTCTCCGTCCTCTTTATCAAGCTCTTGTAATCTCGTGAGCATTTCAACTCTTGGGTTACGCACAAGTAGTTGTGAACGATGCGGGGATAGGAGTAAACAAATCGTATTAAATGCTTTAGATTTGTTTATGATACTATACACTCAAAACTATTCTATAACCTCGCTGTGGTAAATGTTAAGAATATATCATTCAAGTGTGCACTGGGACTAATTTCAACTGACACACTGATAATATTTCTGTTACCAACATATGGAGATCACTCCAAAATGGAATGGCCGATAAACAAAATATTCATCGGTCACTACAATGTTCCCGTACACACAAATGATCGGGTTATACTGCAAGCGGCACTATGTATCATACGCATTAGATCATGCTAAGACTCACACAAAGACCATAGTCCTTTTAAACCACCAAAAATGTACAAGTACAGGTATATTAGTTCATGATCGTTTTAGGAACTATAGTGTCGCTCTATACGTGAACTTCAATAAATACATTTTTTATACTTATTTTACCATTAAGAAGTAATGTCTCGTATCACTACACTCTGATCGGGACCTACACACATGGTCAAATGCGCATCTCATGACCATTTAAAGATGGCCCTGCCTCTAGCTCCCTATTTCGGAACTATGAATACCCACGTACGAATTGCAGACAGTCGGGTCACATGACTGTAGCTTGCATTCAAAATACTGTGGGGAACGTACACAGTAACTCAGTGCGGGGAACACGGACTCACGTTCGGACAACGCTGACATTTCTCTTGGGTAAGTCAAGTCGTTGGACTTTAAAGATCAGGAATTATAGTTTTGGAGGACCTCTGCATTGTTGGACAACTTACTTATAGTTCTTGTTGGTTACTTTTATCCTTAGTGAGGAAGCTTATCAGGGACCTCCTTTCGACCGGACTACAATTCTTTGGACCTGGATCTTAGACTACGAGTTATTACTACCATAAGATAACATATATACTTTTCCGAACGGTAAATTTCAATACTTTATTGTGCGCTCACAACCCACCAATCTAGATTTTGTGGCTCGGGTACTTATAGATTTTAACTGAAATAAGAATTAATCTAAGGGCCACCGAGCATTCTTGTGGGGTAAACATATTTTTCCATCTTGAGAAACTTGGGGTCACGATAGGACACTAATATTGCGTTGTCTTCACTATCACTTATTTATTTGTTAGAGACAACACTGGTTTATCTGATACGACGCAGAATGGTCAATGAAACCTGGACGCCATACAGGGATGTGGAATGATTACCATTGGGCTAAGAAGTATGTTACCCTGATATAATTTCAATAAAGTTAATGAGACTCTATAGGATAATGTTCAGTACAAAGAGTGGTACATGGACTTCGCAGTTATTTTCATATAAGATAATTTTCTATCCCGTTTTTAAATAAAAGAAAACAGATTCTTTAGTTACTATGATTTCTACTTTCAACAGGCTAGTGGCTTAATGCAGTGTTCTCCCATTGTTACAGATTCCTTTTGTTATCTATTTGTTTTCGGGTGCTATTTTATGACGCCGCGGCGGTGAAAACCGAACGTCAGGGACGTCTAGATATCCAACTTTGACCTGGTGGGTTTTTCAAATATATTATTATTTCACAAACTACTTGGCAGAATCACGTGTGAAATTCCTGAATACTTTTACCTCTAATGACACTTATTGAGGTGACGCATGGATTCCACTATTGGTGGCTAATGGAGAGAATTACTTCTTTTTTATACATCTTTCCAATATTCTTCTGTTCTTCTTCTCCTATGGTGACACTTTGGATCTTTTCAAAACTTCTTTTTCTATGAAATTATTGACAGTACTTCTTTCTTATCTCGATTTGGTCTCTTATCACTAGAGATTTGCTGTACTGCCATTTAACCTTTGAAAATAATGGCTAATTGTTATGACTAATCAGTGTTTTAATCTCACCATCACTTTTGTACGAACCAAGAAAACATGTATGATATCTTTATTTCCAGCCTTGAAAAAGTCTATGTTAGACGAAACACGTGTTGGCTGAATCCTTGCTAGAATGACCAAATGAATAAATCAACAAGTTGAATAAGAACTGATGGACTCTTGCGTTTATCTATATTTCGAGAAGAGAGATCATTGACCTTTAAATTGTTTTGCTAAATGTGAAGTTGTGCTCAAACATACTTGTGTCGTTTAACTTACCCATGACATGATGGTCAATTGCATTTTTCTAAGAGAGTGCTGAACAAGGTTCTATTCTATATATGTTGGTACACATTAGATTTCTAATGTGCAATTATCACCTCTGGGTAGAAGGTGAACTGAACTTGTATAGCACCTCAATCTGACTAGAACTAGTTTTTTCAATGTACTCACACATGACTTGATCAAAAACAACGTATTAATATTTGAGGTGCGGTAATTTTCCCATTGGGGACCACTACTACCTCAATTGAATCTATTACATGATTTACGAATTCACTACATCCTTGCCAACGTCCGTTATCATTCCTGCTCCAAGCATGCACTCTCGTAGAGCAATAATGGCCCTAATTTGTGTGCGACCGTGGTGAATAGCCCATCAATAGTACTTCCCCATATATAGCATTAAAAATATTTTAGCTGTTTATGAGTTATGAAATGCTTATGGCAGTTCCGAAAATGTTTTTGCAATTCAAGTGTTTACAATTTAGTTAACAAGTAAATTTACAATTAAGTAGCATATAAGGATAACAATAATTTTCATTATTTTCACCATTAATAAAAACAATTATTTTATAAAAAAGAATTACCATTGCCCTAGTTTACCAAAGGAAGACCTAATGGCTATGATACTTTTTGTTACCTTTGGTTATAAACTTTAGTTCCAAGAAAGCTTCATATGGGCCTATGTTGCGGTGTGTCACTTTATGATGAAATAAAGTAAAGTTAGGTCTAGGTCTTGTGGTTTCCGTTTATGCCATGATCTACTTTTGTCTATCCCGTTAAAGACAGAGCAGAAGTCAACATACAGGTTACAGAGGTGCAGAAAATCTAGACCTAGATTTCAAGGCTAAAAGAGCCAGTGGAACTTGTCTAACCGTAGTGGAACATTTGTTTTCCTAAAGCCAGTTTGAGACAAGTGGATTAAATGTTTCCATCTGCATCAAGAACAACTATAAATAGCAGCTCTTGGCTGCTTTTAATATATCCGCTGTAGTACGGAGCCATGCCAACATGCTGGGATTTGATCATGGGTACAAATGTCATTAAATATGAGCCGGACAGGTATTACCTCACCCAGCAGTAACATACTTATTAACATCCATCAACATTTTGCTAGTTCCTGGTGCTCAGGAAGAGTGACAAGACTTAATCATGTTTACCACTTATCCACTTTATGGCTCGATATCCCCATCAGTCCACTCAGTTTGAACATATACATAGTCAGTGCTTTTGTGTACAAATCCTCAATATATACCTTTCAAGCTGAACAATGAATATTAAAAACAGTGTGCTGCACTTGGATTGGGGCTATGGGGCCATCAGAAGACTCATGTACTGACAAGGGTGGAAAATAAATTCATCAAATCATTACTGAAGGCCCCAAGGAGTGCACCATCACTCCCTATTAGGCTTGACTCTGCTTTAAAACCTACTGAGTCATTTGCCAAATGAAAGCTTTTTGTTTTGGTTTCACATTCGGACTGTAAATGAACTGCACCCCTATCGAGAAGTATTACACAATATAATGAACAGGCCTTCCATAAATAAGGTTGTCTGTGTGGACTATGTGAAATCCAGCTTAATTAACCTGGGACTAGGTGAATTTTTGTCAGACCTGGTTTCGATTTCTCACCAAGGTCACAGACTCCTGAAAATAAGGTATTGTGGGATTACAATAAGTCTGGCAGCCTTTCAGACCATTTGTGATCATTTAAGAATGTCTTCAAATTTGAAGAATTTCTTAATTATCTTAATCATTTGACTACTAGAGCATTGTACATTAAATTCAGGTTTGGCATCTAGCCTTTGTCAACCCGCACTTATAAATGGTCTTCCAATACTTCAAGTTCACTGGTTTGTCCAGAGTGTAATTCCATGGAAGAAATTTAGGAACATCTTTTTTTGTTGCAAAGTATACACAAAACCAAGAGGTAAATGGAATGCCTCTCTATGTAGGATATTGGGGATATGCCCTCTATTTCTACATGTTTACATTCTGCCAGGTATGTAAGAAGGAGCCTAATTCTGCCAGTGCGTATGAACTGTTTTGAATGTAAGTGCATTTTATGAAATTCTGATGTGTTTTGTATATATGGTTGGAGGAGCCAGAGTGCCACCGCCTGAGGGTCACGTGGGAGTGTGATGGGGCCAAAAGACAAAAAGCAAGAAAGCCCAAGAGAGAAAGATTTTTTTACCCTTTAACTTTCCAGTTTTAGTAGGCTAGCTGAGTTCAATCAAGAAGGGACTGAAGCTGCTGAAGTTTCTTTTTCATAAGGGGAGACAATTTGGCATCCTCACACTGAAAAGAAAGTGGTCTCTGTTGAATAGACTCTAGAATAGTTGAAGTTTTGCTTTCTGAATTCTGATGAATGACATCTAGATAAAAGGGTACCAACCCTGAAGGCAGCAATGGCAGATGCCAAAGAGGAGAAGCAAAGCAGAGACTACTTTCAACCATAAATCATTACCTCAATCTCTCGACTAGACTCTAAAGTGGAACAATTGGAGAACTCTCAAAGAGCATGTACCAGAGTATCCTGGGAGTTCCACCAATACATAAGGGTGAGAATGTGGCTACATTACAAGCCCTTCCTGCGGGGCAGGACCCCTCATGCCATAGTGAGGTGCTCAAGACCTTCATGTGTCTAGCAAGGAACCTCAAAGGATCAAGTCCAGTTTAGGCACTCTGCTGGTAGAGTCCCACACCACAGTTTAGATTACAGGTCAGATGATCTAACTTTTTTCCAGACTTGAGATGCTCTACATTAGTGAGAGGCAAGAAATATAATCTACTAAGAAAGAGACTGTTGTTGGTCTCCAAAGCCTCCCTGTGGTTTCCTTTTGGCCAAAGTGTAAAGCTGGATGGTAAGACCTTCTGTATCACACAGCCGAAAATACCCACCTCTTTCCCCCCCCATGACACCCCCTTCTCAAGACTTTTAAAATGCATAACCCAAGTGGGCGGTGGGTCTTCAAAAGGTCTCACATGCAGCATTACAGTACCTTTATACTAGTTACTGGTAAAGTCATATTGCATGTCTGATGCCATGCTTGTAATAACTGCAAAAAGAACAATTGATGAACAGAATGCAGAACAATGTCATACATTCACCCCAGTACAGAGGTCTGGGCCTAAATCCATAGTTTATTTGCTCCCCATGCCATTCGGGTTTGAACCCAGCCATATGCAAATCAGTCTTGAACCTGCTCCCTATGGGAATAGTCCAGCCCGAACTGCCTGACCAGATCCTCCCTGGACTGGAAACACGCATCCTAGGACCGGTTTCAGGATTTCACGCCTCATCAGCCAGGCTAGCTTGACTCCAGTGGCATGGAGAGCACGGGACCCACGTCTGGGCATACCCGTCCCACTAGGGGTGACAAATGCAAAAAGAACAATTGATGAACAGAATGCAGAACAATGTCATACATTCACCCCAGTACAGAGATCTGCCCAGACGTGGTCCCGGGCTCACTGTGCCACAGGATTCAAGCTAGCCTGGCTGATGAGGGGTGATGCCCGAAACCGGTCCCAGGAGGCTTGTTTGCGCTCCAGGGAGGACCTGGCTAGGCAGTTCGGGCTGGACTGTTCCCATGAAGCACAGGGTCAAGACTGATTTGCATATGGCTGGGTCTAAACTGGGGTGGCACGGTGAGCAAAATAATGATGGATTTAACCCAGATCTCTTGACTGGGGGTGAATGTTTGATTTGATCTGCATTCCGTCCATCATCTGTGTGTCTTTTGCTTTCTCGCCCTAAGTGCGCCGTGTGTGCCCAGACGTGGGTCCCGGGCTCACTGTGCCACTAGATTCAAGCTAGCCTGGCTGAGGAGTGGTGATGCCCCGAAACTGGTCCCAGGATGCCTGTTTCCGGTCCAGGGAGGACCTGGCTTGGCAGTTCGGGCTGGACTGTTCCCATGAAGCACAGGGTCAAGACTGATTTGCATATGGCTGGGTCTAAACTGGGGTGGCACAGTGAGCAAAAGAATGATGGATTTAACCCAGATCTCTTGACTGGGGGGTGAATGTTTGATTTGCTCTGCATTCCGTACATCATCTGTGTGTCTTATGCTTGTAATAACAGCACAAACATTGCACTCCCAAGTGTTCTGGGACTGAACTTTGACCGTTTTCCGCTTGATAGCGTTTGTCTTGTTAAACTACATTAATACTTGATCCTTGGGTGTGTATCTCACTTCATTTCTATCTTCCTTATGTGGATGACTCCAAAGTAGCAAAGTAGTTGCAAATAGTTATTATTCGAAAATGTTTATAGATATTACCCAACGTGTTGGTTGTGGAACATGCCACCTATCTAATTATGCCATTTCCTCATGGGCATTTTCTCATGAACTACAATTTCATCATAGATAAAGTCATCGTTTGTCATTTAAATGCAAGTAATAAAATGAAAAAATATATAAATACTGTATTGATAATATTTTCTGAGGATAGGGGTAAGGAGTAAGTAGGCGAAGGGTGATGGGAGCAAAGGGTTAGTGGTAAGGGGTTCTGTGTAAGTGGTTAAGGATAAGGTATTCTGGGTAGGAGGTTCAGATAAGGGTCTAAAGGGTTACATTTAAGAGTAAAAAGATTGGGAAATGGGTAAATTGTCACGGTTAAGGGATAACAGGTTGAATTAAGGGTAACAGAAGTAAATTAAGTGTAAGGGGCAAGGTAAGGGTAATGGATTAAAGAAATGGGATGAAGAGTAAGGTGTTAACAGTAAGGGACAAGGAATAAAGAGCAAGGGATTAAGAATGCAGGTTAAGGGTAAGCAAGTAAGGGTAGGAATTAAGGTTAAGAGGTTAATGTAAGGAGTTTAGGATAAGGGATCAGGGCATGGGTAAAGAGTTACGTGTTCAAGAAAGGGTATGGGGCAAGAGGTTAAGGCAGTGTAGGAGAATCTATAGGATTGGTGGATTTGATAAAGGTAACATTAATAAAATGAGGCAAAAGAATTCATTATTTATGGAAAGAGTAAGGTAAAAGGTAAAGGTACAAGCAATGAGATGGAGACGTTGGGCATTCGCACAGAAAGAGGAACAAGCATTTACAATGCAATAGGTCTCTCAATTGTGAGATTTTGAGCTATTGGCATTGTAAATGGCAATGCCTTTTATAATAGTAAAAGGCATTGTCATTTACAATACCAATAGGTCAAACTTTTGCAAAAGCGAGACCTATTGGATTGCAGAGCGCAGTGTCCGTGAAGCGGGCGCCGCGCTCGCCAATAAAGTAAAAAAAAATAAAAACAGAAAACTGAGCGCGGAGTCACTGAAGCGGGCGCCGTGCACAACATTATAGTTTAAATTTTTTTTTTAAATTAAACTGAGCGTGGTGTCCCTAAAGAGGGCGCAACGCTCAGCATGCAATTTTATAATAAAAAAATAAAAGTTGAGAGAAAGCGTGGTGTCCCTGAAGCAGACGCCGCGTTAATCTTAAAAGTAGTTTAATACAAAAAAAGAGTTGCCATTGTGAAACTTCTAAAGTTAGAGCGACATAGCGTGGGATGTGAAAGTGGCCGCCATTGTCCTGTGTGGGCGCGCTGCAAATGCAAGAAGCAGCCGCCATTGTTCCCATTAGTTAGTTAATCAACAAAATAGTGCTCACCAACTTAAAACGGAGACCGTGTAGCAAGCCAAGTAAAAGGGCCAGTCGCCATGGGAGGGTACAAATGAAGACAAGGCGGTATTAAGGAGGGACTAACAAACCTATTTACGAATAAGAAGCCAGCATTTACGAAGGTCAATGACACAAGCCAATGAAAAATATGGGCAGAGAGTGGGCGGGGCTTCCAGTGCATATTCCATTACAGCATGCCTCTCAGAGCAAGCAGCACATGCGCGCTGCCGCTAGTCTCAAACTAAAAAACTAAAAATGAGGAAAAAGCTGCCACTAGATGGCAGAATAACCGATAAGAAAACAATTAGTATGCATTATTTAAGCTTACATTGGTTAGGTACATATATTGTTTCTTTTAGTGTTTTCCAACTGTTTTTGTACCAAGTTGTCGTTGTGTGGTGCTATAACAAAAAAATGTTTAACTTAAAAGAATTCTCATGCAGAAATTTCTTGTTCATATTCATCAATGTCTCAATGTCTGCGACCTTCAACCTCCTGAAACTGCCATATGTGAAGTCGAGAGTTTGGGACTAAGAAAATGTACACGACAATGGAGACCAGTAGATACTTGTCTGATTGTTGGTCGGGGAGTTGTGGTTAGAAGGAGGCAATTGTTCTGGATAGATGGCAGTCTGTTTAAAATTGTCTCAGAGTACTGACTAATGTGGACAAACTAGAGAATAAGTATGATTGCACGGACTTGTAGAGCCGTTCCTTGAAGCAGGTTGACAGTTGTCTGCACATCCTGTAGCACTTTGAGATCGGAAACTGCCTTAAGCAACCAATCGTTCAGACTAGGACAAAGCTGCCTCTCCATAGAAAACATGCTGCAAGCTCAACCATGCATTTATAGAATGCTTGGTGTGGAATTATGGCCAAAAGGAAGTACCTTGTATTGGTAGTGTTTTTCAGATTTTGAATCTTAGAATTGTTAAGGTAATTGTTTTGGAAGTCTATGGAGTAAATCCAGTCTCCCTGTGGTACACGAGAGAAAATCTGATGCTGCACTAGCATTTTGATTTTTCTTTTCTTGACCATGTCGTTGCTACTTTGAGATTCAGAAATGGGTGAACTTCTAGATTTGGACTCTTTTACTTGACTAAAGTGTATCCACAGTACATGCCGTTGTACCTCAGATGTTTTGGGACCAGTTTTACTGCATTCTTCTGAAAGTGAGATTGTACTTCATGTACCAGCCAATCTATAAGAATTGGCATTAATAGACCTGGTGCTATATTGGTTAGAGAGCCAGAGAATTTAAATATGTATCCATTCTACACTACATTGAAAGTCCATTGGTCCCTTGTAAACCTCTGCCATGAGATTGTACTTCATGTAGCAGCCAATCCACGAGAATTGGCCTCAATAGACCTGGTGCTATATTGGATAGAGAGTCAGAGAATTTGAATATGTATCCATTCTACACTACATTGAAAGCCCATTGGTCCCTTGAGTAGGGATATGGTTGATAATGTCCCTCCTACAGAACGGGGACTGGTGGTGTTAAGTGCTTTACCTTCTGTGAAAGAAGGTTGCTGGGTATTCCTTTTTTGCAGGCTCCTTACTACAGAAAAAGGGATTCTGTTGTTGCAGCTCACAAATGCAGTCCCCGCATTTTCCAGTTTCACTAATGTTGGCCTCAATGATAACCCCTAAGCAGAACTTGAGGAACTCCTTAATTTTCCCAATATCTATGGCATAGGAATCTACACTTTGTTCTTTATCAGTTGGATCTAATCATTCAAATAAGAACCCAAGAGGGAAGCTCTTCTAAAGGCAAGGTTCAGAATTTTCTTTTGGGCCTAAGGTGTCAACTACACTAACTGCAGCAAGGAAGATCTTAAAGAAGGACCAAGACAATAACCCCAGGCTGCTACATCAGACGAATCGTTAGCCACGCTGCTTGACGTCGTCGACAGAATCATTCAGGATGTTTTGGAAACTGTCTCTGAGGCGAACTCTCTCCTGTATGGCATCTCTACGTATATTTTACATTAGTAAATGGGATGAGAGTCTGGAAGCAGATGACCAAACATCAAGGTCATCCTTTAAAGACGTCTTCCCTTCAGCATGTTGAAGACAGTGGGCATGGTGTCAAAGGAAGCAGGTTGGGGAGAGCACAAGTCACACAGAAAAACGAAAAAGTGCAATTACGTTTACAAACAAAAGTATCTCCACAATGCAGATGTCAAGAGACATCAAAATTCCTGACACCTCCAAAAAATGAGTTATATTCAAGAGAAGCCTGTGAAAAGGTTACAGTGTTCAATCGTTCTAAGAGACATGAAAACAAAGCAAACTGCTTGAATGATCCTGCAGGGATTGATTGGACAGAATAGCTACAGGAATTTCTCACAAAGTTCTGTCGGTTTTAACTCTAGTCACAACTTCTGACAGACTAAAAATCTCCTTTTGTTTTGCAGTTTAAAAAAAAAAAAAAATGATAGAGAGGTATTTCCAATCACCAGTATATAATGACTAAGTTGACTTAACTGGCTGCATTTTTAAAAATTAAAAAGAAAAAAGTAAATAGAACATGTTCCTGTTAAAGGCAGTTTCCTTATTTAAATTAAAATTTCAAAATTAAAAACATTTTAAAATGCGTTATCTGTGCAGGCAAGTGTGCAGATAAATGCTACTGCTAATAACTATCAGAAAGAATCGATCAATGGAGAAGTTGACTTTCCTAATACTTCACGTTTGTCCCACCTGCTAGTTTGTGCCTTTGAGTCAGTTCACACAGCCATACACACGAGGATATTTACTTATTAAGACCTGGGACACCATCTTTTAGCTTACATTGACTGCCAACACACAAAAATGATCGGTAATAAGCTATTGCGATGCAGTAGTGACACCACTGTGTGTTTATACCTATAACTCCAAGTTTGGCAGCAAACATGAGAGAGATTCCAATAGGGAATCCAATGAGATAATATCCAACAGCATTTAATATTGCACCAATTTTCTGTTTCCCTGATCCTCTCATTATTCCACCGGCTGTGGCCTGTAGAGAAAGAAAGTACAGGGTATAAGTAATATGCCAGAAATAATGCATGAAAATATATATGCATAAATATCCACCCCTTTATAGTGGTTAAAATCTGAAACAGTTATAGGGGAGTCATGAGGAATCATGTCTTTAGAAAACCTTAATAGCATTACAGGATCATAACATAGTTAACATTACTATAGTAATGTGTACACTTTCTTTTGGCCCTCTACCCCATTTATAATTTTATGAAGTCTTTTTTGTAGACAGTACCAAACCAGATCCCATAACACTTTAAGAGCTCAGAACCTGCAGCTGGAGTAATTTGGCACCCCATTTTTATGTGAACCTTAATTCTTTAGGTGTCTTGAAGCTTGAGTACAGAATTCCACCCACTGGCAGGTTTCATCCCTACTCTGGCAATCAACTCAGCATCCAACCCTCACCCCCTTCCCCCGCGCCACTCAGTGACTCATGCTTTTTCATTCATCAGCCCCTTTGTTGCTAGGGCTGGTAATTTTTTGGCACACAAGTTACACTTTTGAAGACAATATGAGAGTGTTTAGTAGCCAATGTAGACACAAATGTGTATTTTCTGTATAGCTTAACTAACGTGGATATCTTACCTGGATTGTCATCCTCATCCCAACTTAAATAACTTATGCACTAAGCAGCTGCTTTGCAGACCACATTAAAAGGAGCATGTTTTAGGAAAACCAGGACGTCTCACTTAGCTATGACAGAATAAGGTGGACCTACTCTGGGAGGACAGGTCCCTTGAGAACAATTCACTAATGCAAGAAACAATCCTACATGTTGAGGGTTTGGTTGCCCTCTTGCAGTGTGCAGGCCTCTATAACTGACAGCGTTATTGACATATTCTTTTTCTTTTATCTACCCAAGGAAAAATAAAGACTCTGAACATCTTGATTGGATGGAGTTCTTTTAGTTTACAAAATATGATTTAAGGGTAAAAAGGAGAAATACTATTTTTCTGATTTTATAGAAAAAAGTTAACAATCAACACAAAACATAGGACCCTGCCCCTGCAGCTTAGCGCCAGTTCCTGGGTGTCTAACAGCATGTTGGCGAGCAAGTGGCATTGAACAAGGAGTATGTGGCCAATGGTAGTCAGAGAGTTGGGAGCCTGCACAGACTGCTGAGGCTTGGCAACCTTGGGATGGATGGTAGCTCAACTGCCGCTCGATATGATGCAGAGTGGAATGCAAGAACATGAAAGGGGAAAAACCAGCACTTTCAAAGGTGGGGCAGTGATTTTGAGATCACGGGGACTGGCGGAGTCTGAGGAGGGTGATTCTCTAATGCAGCTTGGTTGACTGACAAAGGGAGGTAAAAGAAGGGGTGTGGTAAGCAGCGAACTTAGGGGCCCATTACGATGGCGGGCGGAAGCACAACCGCCGTGCTGGCGGATGCAAAAACCACCAGTTACCGCCGGCACGCAGCAGTCCACACGCCCGCCCAATTATGATGCGAAAAGCAGGCCAAACACCGCCGGCAAGCCAGCAACACCGTCCGCCATCAAAGTGCGCCCGCACACGTAGCGGCGCAGCACAACTGACACACACCGTCCGACGAAACGCGTCCCGCCCGGCGCATAAATTACGATGCCGCAAACAAACGGCTCCCACGGCAAAGAGACACCGCACGTGAAAGAGAGGCGGAAACACGGACGCAGAGCACGGACAACGAAGAAGCGGCACCCCGGGCATGAATCCAGCACTGCAGGCCCTTCCCATGCTTCTGCTGATGCACCACCAAGGACGCAACGTACCGCGGAGACGCAGGTAGGCACACACACAACAAGTGCACGCAAACAGCGCACACAGTGCAAGGGCGGAAAAAGCGGACAACCCCCCACCAGCGCGTGCACACTACACATCCACCATCGCATCCACATATGACACACAGGCCAAATCCTAACATCGCAGAACACATGTGTACACACCACCTGGGACTAGGAACCAACCACCCCGTCACGGCCCCAAAGCGCTGATGACGCCGCCACACATGCGCATAACGCAGAGGCCAACCGCAGCGCCATGCATGCGTCGCACACAGACACAGGGACACAACCAAGCAGCACACACATCAGCCCCACCCCGAACGCACATGACACGTGACAGGCCGGCCACAGACATGTCCCCAACGCCCAATTCACGGACAACACCCAACGCCACACAAACGACGCACACATGTCAGTGAAGACACGCAACTGCAGGACACACCCCAGTGTAACAAACATGGCGTAGCACACAGCGGCGGCAACACCAACTAGGAGAAGCAGGGCCCCTTCGGGAAGAGGAACGCCAGTACCACACTGAAAAACCCATACCACCCTGCACATATGAACAAGACACATGAAACGGAACACCAAAGAGCCCGGGGACCGACAACAGGTGGCCCAAGAATTACATCCACACACAAGGCCCAACGCAGAGCGGAAAGGCAGCCTGCCGCCCACACAAGGGAGAGCAGACAGCACTGAATGACCTTCCATTCCAACACCGAAACCACAGCCCTACGACAGAAGCCGGTGAATACAGCCATTGTCCAAGAATAGACCAACACAGGCATGCCGAGGAGACCGACCACAGGGCAGATAGCGCATATCACAGAAGCACACAACGGACGGGGAAGAAAGAAGAAAACACTCCCCCATGTCGGCCACATGCAAGTTAATTGGAAGGAGTCACACAGCACCGACCTTGAACTGTCTGAGAAGCATGTGGGAAGAGGGCCCGTGTCCTCCAAACAAGCCAACAGAACACAAGTCCTGTCTCCCCACGACTACACAGAGCTCACAGCAACCCCGGAGCGTGCACATTGCAGACTGCACACACAGCCGGAGCACGCCACCTCTACGAACCGCTGCGAAATGGCAACCGCAACACACCTACCCAACTACGCCGAACAGCTCAAGCTGTACCAAACCAACACGATACATACATTGGGATGCAATCTCCTGTCCCTGCTGAACGTAAGTTACCGACTGACTTACCGCATCACATTGTTCAGCTGCGTCATGCCCGTCTTCTACTGTCGGAGGTGTCCCTACCAGCATCCCGTCGAGATATGCCTCTCCAACCCGGCATGTCTGAAGGCGGACCTGCTACCACTACTCCTCCCTCTGGACGCACACGACAGGGCCTGCTCTGCCTATGGGGGCATGGCGTATGTGGCCAACATCGCACACGCACTGAAATGGAACCACTGTGCCTCCACACGACGGATCATCGAGAACAGCTACATCGAATGTCACCCAGCATGCCCCATCATGGTCCTTCAAGGGACAACCTACGAACAACACCTTGACAGCCACCATCCGCTTCATTGGCTGGCAAACATGTACACCACCAATGACATGGAAGCCCTGCTGGACGGCATCGCATACCTGACAACCTGTAAATACGTCGGACCACAACGCAGGTTCCCCGAGTGACCTATGAAGTCCAACCCCGCACCCATGCTCAGCTTCCGCACGGACTGGCCAGTCACCACCACAACAGCCATACCAAACGACCGGCAACTGTAACCACACCATCAACGACATCGCCATGACATCGGATATGACCGGGACATGCACACTGTTCCCCATCACATCCAGGAACACCGCATGCATCGTGGGAGGCAGTGGCATGGGCTCTGTGCATCGCACCCACATGGACGGAACTGCACGAACAACCAGGACACGACATGGATCCAGCGCACATGGACACACACACCGCTCAGTGGACATGAATAGGTCGCCTGGAGTCTGTGGGTGCTGCACCCCTCCCACCCCCGCCCCGGGAATCCCATACCAGGACCTTTGCATGGACGACAAGTGCATACAACAACAACACGACCCCAGTGACTGTGACATGTCCAGTAACCACCACAGTGCAACAACAAGTGGCACGCCGCTGCATGCACGCAAGCACATGCCCTGATGTCATCTCACATGCACGCGTGCATGAGGAACAACCGCAGCAAACCTGTCACATGGAACTGAGATGGACTGTGCCCATGATGCCGAGCGGTCTGGTAGGCTACATGTATACCGTCTGTGTCAAAGTCCGCAGCTCCGCAGCTATACGTAAATGTACATTAGCACAGCCTTGGCCAAGCAGATGTAACCCCACACCCTATCCCATTTGTAATCATGCTCAGTATATCCTCAACATGTATTCCGCTGCCAGTAGTGTCCACTATACTGCATCACAGAGGACAGAAGACTCAATATAATGTTTGAAACCAAAACTGTCTCCGCTGACTCATTTCACAAGTACGAATGAGAGAGGATGAGAGTATGTGAAGTACACGGCAGTCGTGACATGACCATGTAGTCCACTGGTATTGGATGTCAACGCAAATGAGTAGCACTACTGTGGAAGACACACATGTGTCGTGTGAAGTCGTATGGACGCAGTGCTCAGGTGGGTGGGTGCGACGGGTAGATGCGCACATGCCAAGTTGGAGCACGCCGTGTTGGGAGGGGTCATGAACAGTACACCACCGCTTCCCTGGGCATTGTGAGAGGACACCTGTCGGGGGGAGTGAACACGTGTGTGCACAGCAGCCGGGCACACGTACAAAGCGGTACCAGGCGCACCTCAGCCCACCCTCTGTGGACAAGCTGGATCCTGTTGTGCGCCCGCCATGCCCCTTGACATGGCACACACAGCCCCAGTCGACCAGGTGTAACCCCAACATAGTCAATCCGCACAGGCGATACAGGGCACGGGATGGCAGTGGAGCATGGTGTGTGAGAGGTCTCCTCGCGCTCCTCCTGGTCATATCACGCAGGCAATAGAACCTCAACGTCTAGCATGGCACAAGTCAGATGGAAGTGTAGGGGACGCACCACAGCACGAGCAGCACTGACGTCACGGGAGGTGGCTCGCACCATCCCATCCATTGCCCATCATACCAACCACGACACATGCCATTGCGACTAAGTGCAAGCGCGTGCGCCACCACCCCCGAGCCCTCCCCAGAGAGGCCAAAGAGTGAATGTGTGGGCCAACAGCCACAGACGGACGCGGCCTGGCCGCAAGGGCAGCCACAGCCACTGGGTGTCGCAGGTGGCGGATCCGGAAGGCGAAGACTGTGATGCATAGTCCATGCAGGCCGGGTCTCCATTTGGGGCACCACGCAGGTGGACGGCGTCCCGCCACACATCATACCCTGAGACAGCCCACTCGTGCAACTGGACCCACACATACACTCCTTGCCCTCTCTGGTGCGAGCTTGGGGCTGCCTGTGCAAGCGCTAGCCTCGCAGGTGAGCATGCATATTGGGGGGCGAGGGGAGGACATGAGGGCTGGGGCGAAGATGACTGTATCACTGTCAGTTAGTACAAGGGATGACCCAGATGTGGAAAGGAAGAGACGTGTCCCGTGTGTACTGCAACTAGTCGCCAATCCAACTACCCCCCATGTCCGGAATGTAAGCCCGCACCTAGGCCCGCCCATCCGCCACATCGAACATACCACCAGCACGACAACCTTCCCATTCGAAACACTGACTGGGGTGGCGACCAGTGAACAATCATGTGTAGCCTACCCACGCGTACATGTGGGCCCTCCATGATCCATGTCACCTGCGGCAAAGACATGACATGCGCAATGAGGGAAGTGAGGAGAGCTGTCCGCCCCACGCGCAGAAGGTGCATCAGCTCCACAGACCCAGCAGCGAGTCCAGCAGGGGTCACATGTGCAGGGGCAGCTGTGCCTGGTGTGAAGGCACATGCATATAGACAGCACATCGACCAATGTGTAGTCTGCCCACATCCACAGTCCATCATCATGCGGACATAGGAATTGAACACAGGGCAACACATCTTAGTTGGTGCACCCACCGTGACCAACAATGCGCAATCATCGACGTACCCGCCCTGTGCATGGCCCCCCACCCAACGGAGGCACATCCAGTGCCACCATCCCACACACACAAGCCTTCCACGGAACATGCTGTGTCCAATGGTCAGTACAGAGTCAGCGCCCATCTGGTGGATCCTGAACAGGAGACACATGCACACACATGCCAGCTCCCACTATGTACGTCTGCCACCTGGCACGTGCAATGTAACCTCTCACCTGTGACGTGTGACTGCAAGCACACAGCCGTCTTGGCATGGGGCTGTCAATGTGGACACCAGTCAATGTTTCGGGAGCTGTGATCCGTACAGTGCTGTACATAGGGTGCAGTGCTGACACCTACTACTGTCTCATATCCCCTCGTGCCACAGGTCCCACTTGTATTGGCCGCTCAGCCCGTGCCCACATCGTCGTCGTCGTGTGCCATACTCATCCAGCCTCGGAAGCAGTTCCATGCTCAGCAGACACTCATGTTGCCGTGGCGTTGCCGCTTGACGAATATGCAGTCAGTCCCCATCAGCACGCCCCGCAAGTCATTGGGGCCTAGATCCCCATGTGCATGCACATGGCAGTGGTATGTCTCACTTGCCATTGCCATTGTTGGGAGACCTGTGTAAGTGTATTGTGGCCGTGCCGTCCCAGCTTGACAGCTGGGCTGTGGCTCATGTGCTTGCTCAGTCATGTCAGTGATGTGTATGCGAAATTGCTATGTGCCGTGTTGCTTTGACATGTGTCCTCTGCCATTTAACCCAGGCGGAGACCGAACATTGACCGCCCATACCAATTGCTGGCAGACATGGACGATACAGAGGTAATCAGGAAGTTTCGGCTGGACAGGCCAACTCTGCATCGACTGTGTGCCATGTTAGAGCCCCATCTCCGTCCCCGCAGGGTGTATCCGACTGCTGTCACCCCCACGGCTAAGGTGATGGCCGCCATGCATTTCTTCGCCACTGGGTCATTCCAGCACACAGTGGGCAGTGGAGGAGGGATGTCCCAGCCCATGTTCAGCAAGGTGCTGAGGGATGTACTGGCAGCCATGATGCTGTACCGGAACAGGTACATCAGAATCCCCAGGGATCGTGAATTGGCGGCAGTGAAGGGTGCATTCTATGCCCTTGGCAGAATCCCACACGTCGTGGGAGCCATTGACTGCACTCATGTTGGCCTTGTTCCACCACAGGCCACTGAGCACCTGTACCGCATCAGGAAGCACACGCACTCCCTGAATGTGCAAGTGGTGTGCCTTGCGGACATGGTGATCACCCACGTGTGTGCCAAGTTTCCAGGCTCGGCCCATGACGCACACATAATGCGCAACAGCATCTTGCCACGACTGATGGCCAATCTGCAACAGGATCGTGCCTGTATTGTCGGTGAGTATGTGGAGTGGTGTAGCGTGCTGGTTGTGCGATGCTGTCCCCTGTCCAGTTGGAATTGCAACGGTTCTCTGTGTCCCTCACACCCAGGTGACTCTGCGTATCCGAATGGGGCATGGCTGCTCAGTCCATTGAGGAATCCTCGCACCCCAGCAGACGATCGATACAATGAGGCACATGGGAGGACCAGACGTGTGGTCGAGCGTACCTTTGGCCTCCTCAAGTCCAGGTTCAGGTGCCTGGACCGCACCGGGGGTGCACTGGCGTACTCCCCACAGAAGGTGTGCCAGATAGTGGTGGCGTGCTGCATGCTGCACAATCTGGCCATTCGGAAGCAGATCCCCCTCATTGTGGATGACGGAGATCAACCAGGGCCCCAGCCCGCAGACCAGGACAGCTCGAGTGAGGTGGACAGCGGAGAGGAGGAAGCTGGGAATGTGCGCCAGCAGCTCATCGCCCGCTACTTCACTTGACGGTGAGTGTCCATGTACGACGGATGATGTGTCTGTATCTGTGCAGGTGTGTGTGTGCTGTGTCAGGGTGGCCGTATGTTCACTGCGTGCAGTGTGTCAACGCTCCATGGCCAGGGTAGTATGCCACTGTTGGTGACTGTGGCATTGTGCCCTATTGCTCCGTGCGATGTGTGTACATTGCTTGTAGTTGTTGACATGTACTGTGTGATGGGTGTGTGACACACTCATTGAATGTGCTCCTGTTCTGTCTCCCACCCCTAGGTCCCTACAGGCCCTCCGGATTCCATTGCCATGCCACGCATCAGGTGCCCTTCCGCCCAAGGTGGCCGTTGTATTCCGTACAAATAAAACACAGGGCACAAACAGCAGTTAGTGAAAAAGGTGCATTTATTACAAACTGTGACATGTGATTGTGTGTAAGGTGATGACAAAAGTGGTGCGTGCAGTGACAATGAGCTGTCGGTCATGGCTGCGTGATGATCAGGGTGTACCCACTGGTTCTATGTCCATAGTCCAACACACACATGCCATCCAGCTGGCTGTGTGGAGTGGGATCGTAGAGCAAGTCAATGCAGTGGCTGGTCAAGGAAGGCTGGCGGAAGGCTGGCTGGCTGCCTCACTTGCGACTGGAGCGTGCGAAGTCCTCCCGGGAGATCTGTTTCCTCTTCGGACGGCCCCTTCCACGTTTGGGAGGGGGGGTGTGTGGTGGCGACCTGCTGGTGGTGGGTGAGGTGTGCTCACTGGCTGTGGACGCAGGGGAAGTGGACACTGCTGGCCGACCCTGCGCCCTAGCAGGTGGTGGTGGCGGAGGTGGTGTTGCTGGCCTTGCCTGTGACCCCACCGCCACCACCAGCTGGCCCATGAGGTCCACGAGTTGGTCCATACGGGACACGAATTGGCCCATATGGGCGTCCATGGACCTCAGCACCCCCAGCACCTCCCGCGTGTCAGTAGCAGACCTGGCCCATTGTCCTTGGGCCTCTTCATAGGCCCCAAGGACTCTGGCCATTTGAGGCAGGGCATGGCTCCCAGGGGAGGCTGGCGTTTCCCTGACCCTGCTCCTCCTACCAGTCCTGCTGCCACCGGCCTGCCCACTAGCCACATTGCACACCACGGTCCTCGCTGTGGCTCCCAGGGTGGATCCAGTCGGCCGGGCCACCACCTGCGCTGGGGCTGGTGCCAGCGAAGACGTGGTGGTGGTGGAGGCGGTGGTGGTCGGTGCGGCGATGGTGGCGGTTGCGGCAGTGGTAGTGGCCGCAATGACCGTGGGTGTGGCCGCAACGACAGTGGCAGCAGGGGACTGGGACTGTTCAGCATCCCTGGATGATGGGTTGGTGGGTAGGAGGGGTCCTGGGGAGCGGCTGGGCCCTGCCACGCCAGATGGGCCAGCTTGGTGGTCCGTGTCCGAAGAGGTGGACAGATCCTCCAGATCCGTGTGTCCTCGTTGGGGGCTTGTAGGCTGGCTGTGCTGGCTGCTGTCTCCATCCCCAGCGTCCAGCAGTTCGTCACCTGTGGAGAAAATGAGATTTGTTATTGTGTTGCACCTGGCGAAGTATGTATTAGTCGTCTGACATTGGCAGTTCGTGCAATCTCGTACATGGGTTTCCCGGAGGCGAGTGTGTGGCTGTGGCATCTGTAGTTGTGTGTGCTAGGCAATGGGACTGTGTGCTGTGCACATGTGGCATGGGACGGATTGGCCATGCCGATGGGTGTGTTGCTTTGCCCCTACTCATTGTGACTCTGGTGTATGCGGGCTCCTGGCCCATCCTGGGTCTGGTTTTTACTTTGCTTTTGGAGTTCATATGGAACGCTTAGGAACGCATATGGCAACATGGGGGCCATGCCCCAGATTCGCATTTGGGATGGAATATGCTTTTGGGGTTCAAATGGAACGCTTAGGAACGCATATGGCAACATGGGGGCCATGCCCCAGATTCGCATTTGGGATGGAATATGCTTTTGGGGTTCAAATGGAACGCTTAGGAACGCATATGGCAACATGGGGGCCATGCCCCAGATTCGCATTTGGGATGGAATATGCTTTTGGGGTTCAAATGGAACGCTTAGGAACGCATATGGCAACATGGGGGCCATGCCCCAGATTCGCATTTGGGATGGAATATGCTTTTGGGGTTCAAATGGAACGCTTAGGAACGCATATGGCAACATGGGGGCCATGCCCCAGATTCGCATTTGGGATGGAATATGCTTTTGGGGTTCAAATGGAACGCTTAGGAACGCATATGGCAACATGGGGGCCATGCCCCAGATTCGCATTTGGGAGGGGATATGCTTTTGGGGTTCAAATGGAACGCTTAGGAACGCATATGGCAACATGGGGGCCATGCCCCAGATTCGCATTTGGGAGGGGATATGCTTTTGGGGTACATGCTGTGAGCCATGGGTGCCGAACGTGACATGTGTTGTGGCAGCATGACAGTGCATGGTCTGAGGTGTGTGCATGCCTGACATGCCCTGCATATTTGCTGTCTGTTGTGGTTACTGGACATGGCATTGGACGCATCGTTATGAGTGAGTGATAGTTGTGTGCCAGCCAACGTATTGCAGTTGTCCCATCTCCTTGGTGTGCGTGCTGCCCTGTGCCATGTGCATCACTGCAGTGCTCGGGGGTGTGGCCCATGTTGTGTGTTGTTGCTCACAGTGTGTCGTGCGCTTAATTGACTTCTGGCACATGGTTGGTCATGGGCATGTGTCTTAGCGTGACTGCTGTATGTGTGGCAGCTGTGCGGATGACATGCCTTTCATGTGACTGGGGCTGACGGATGGGATGGATGGTATGTTGTATGTGCATGGTGTGTCTGTGAGTTTGATGGGTTCAGTGGTGTTCGTGTGCATTTCTGTTGTTCCGCTCTGTTGCGTCTAGTGTTGTTTGTCTTACATAGGCGTAGTTGTGGGGTGTGGGGTTGACAGGCAGTGGGGGCTACATGGACAGGACTTCAATGGTGTTTCGGTTGTGTGTGATGAGTTGCACAGTGGCTGCCGTGTGGGACTATATTCAGTGTGGCTTGTGCATGCAGACGTGGCTCCTTGGGTGTTGCTATGTCTGTGATGGGTCATGTGGGGTGTGAGTCTGTTGTTCATGTCCGTGTGCACATTGTTCACTTGTTCGTGACGGTGGGCGGTGCTGCGTGTTCGTGTGCTACGTGACATGTCCCATGTGTTGGTGGTGTTATGGTCCTCATGCCTCCAGTAATCCAGCCCTGTCCAGTTTCCCACCTGCAAGTTGTTCGTGCGTGCACTGTACTGGATGCCACATGGCTCTAAGCGGGGGTGCTCCATGTTGCAGGTCTGTGGGGGTGGGGGGTGTAGTGGGTCGTGGGGGTGGCTGTACACCCACTGACACCGATTGCTGTGGACCGTGATGTCTGCCTTTCGGCTGTCGTTGTGCACTGCGGTGGCTGACACGTGGCTGTGGGGTGTGGGGGATGCTCCTCCTTGCTGTGCTGTGGGACTGGGTCCTGGTGTGTGTTGTACTTGGGCTGTCCACCGTCCCACCCACTGCACTTTGTGTTCCTGCCACTTACCTGTTACTTGTCGGTTAGTGCAGCTGTGGCGGACACATGGGTGTGGTGGGTGCTCGTTGTGGCGCTTCTGGCATATTTGGGGACCTGTTGGTGGTTACGTGGCTGGCTTAGTGTACACATGTCCCCACGCATCTTACAGTTGTTCTGTTTGGGCTGTGTGTGGTAGTGTCTGTTGCATGTGCGTGTGATGTGTTGTGTATTGTGTGCTGGACATGGGGGTGTTTGTCCCTGGGAGCTGTGGCATGGTGGTTGCGCATGTGAGTACATAGCGGTGTGCTAGTATACATTGGTTTGTACTTACCAGCCTCCACTCCCCTGCTAATCCGGCGAGGATCTCCGGATGTATTACGACTCGCACCTTCTCCTCCCACGCTTTGAAGGTCTTAAAGAGCGCGGGATTCCCTCCGCCAGTGACGGCAGCCAGCTCTCTGTTTTTGCCCTCCTTCTTCTTGACCAGGCTCTTGACGTCATTCCAACGTTTGTTTATCTCGACTCTGTTCCTGGGCAGGGTCCCGACTGCATTGACCTGGTCTACGATCCGGTTCCACATTCTGTTTCTGGTGGCTAGTGGTGTGTGCTGGACCATGTTCCCATAGATTTGTGGGTGCACCTTGATGATCTCGTCGACCATGACCGTCAGCTCCATGGGCGTGAACTTGGGCATTCTTTGTGGTGCCATGGTGTTTGTGGTGCTGGTGCAGTGTGTGTTGTGTAATGTGCAGGGGGTTTGTGGTGCAGGTGTTTGGTGGTGGTGGTGGTGGTGGTAGTGATGTGTGCGTTTCTGTGGTGTGCTGCTGTCCTTGCTGTGTCACTGTGTCCTCTCCTCTCCTCTCTGGTTTGCAATGTAGCAAGGGGTTGTGGTCTGTGGGAGTGCTGCTTTTGTACTCACCTATGTGGGTGTGTCCTCATGGTCTGTTGTTTTCAGGTGTGTTGTGTCTGGGGTTCTGGCCTTTGTATTTTTTGTTTGTCCGGGGGGTGTTTTCGGGATGTGTACTGTGCTTGTGTATTTGTGTGTGCCTTGCTGTGTGGACTTGTTGGCCATGTTGTGTGCTATTGGTTTTGTGTGCGGATGGTTTCTGTGCAGGTACGTGGGTGCCATGGCTTCTGCCGTGTCGATTCTCATCGGCGTTGTTTGCGCTGGCGGGCGGTATATTTGTTGTTTTTCCGCGCTCATGGCGGTGCGATCGTAATTTCACGTGCGGTGTGTCGGCCGTGTGGGCGGGCGGTTTTGTGTTGTCGTGCGTGTTTCCGTCCGTGGCGGGCGGTTTGACTCCGACTCGGACGATGGCGGGCGGTATTTTGTGTGATTTTTCCGCCGATGGCGGTTTTCGGTTTGTGTACTCATAATGGCGTGGTCGGTGTTCAGGCGGTGTGTGCGGGCGGATTTTTGCCGCTTCCATGCCTGGCGGATTTTTTTACGCCGGGTATCGTAATGGGCCCCTTAGGGTCTGGCATCTAGAAGTAGTCCCAGGGGAAGCATTAGAGACTGATTTTCTGCATAGAAGATGACTAACATGAAAAGGAAAGGGAAAGTTGTGGAGGCTGGCTTTTCTGTACCCAATGGGGGGGGGCGAGGGGGGGATCAACTTTAAGGTAATAGTTCTGTCTCCTCCATAATCACCCATAAGGGACCTGATCCTGGCTGCTCTGGGAAGTTACGGACGAAAGGGAAGTTTGACAAATTAAACAAGAGGGTTCCAGAGCTGTAAGGGAAACAAACCTCTTGGAAAGTATGGTGGAGTGGTTTGTCAGTCAAAAGGCCAGGTAATCCTCTTCACTGGATGTGGTTGGAAAAAAACAGGAGACATGATAAAGAAAAATAGGACTCTTGAGTTTTGAATTGCTGGAAACTCAGTGGACCAGAAATCGACAGCGTTGAGAACAGAATCCTTGGAAATGCAGTTTTCAGGAGAGGAAAGGGAATACCCCCTTCATTGCTAAGTAAGCCATGGAAGTGCTATATCTTGATAACGCGAGCAACCCAGTATACTTGGACAGATGTCCTAGAATAAAGAGAAGTTTGGCTGTGGGAGCTTCAGTAAGGCGATACACCCACAAGGCAGTATTCTCTCTCCTCGCTTTGAGCAATCTTGTGACTATAGTCTATAATATACTATGGGCCTTGACCAGTATTTCCAAAACTGTGGGTCGTGACCTACCAGCCGATTTGTTGTGGATCGTGAAAGTCCAGGAAATAAATGAAGATGTCTTTAAATTCTATATTTATCTTGTAACATTTGCTGCGCTTCAAAGACAGAGGTTAAATGTCAGGCTATGTCTTCTGACGAATTGCCGATATTTTTTTTAAATGGGAATTGTTGTTTAAAAACTACTCTCACTTTGCAGTCAAAGAAAGAAGAGTAAAGTGAATTATGTTACAATCTTGATGTGGTAATGGGAGTGTGAAAGGAAAGGTTGTAGGATGTCATTTTATTGTAAAAGACAACAAAATGTAAATAGCTACAAACAAACTGTACACATTCAGCATTAGGAAAGCAAAATTGAAGCACTTTTTTGATGGAAAGAAAGATTTTAATAGGACCAAAACAATTCAAGACACTTTACTTGGCGATGCACAAATGATAAATATTCACTAAAAACCGATCTCCACACATTATCATTTGTGTGTAATATAGTCTTCTCAGTAAAACTGTATGTCTCTGCAAATTTAGTGGCCATTACAATGGAAAATGTGCAGTCTGTAAATGACATGCGCTACCACACGATGCTTTAGTTACAATAAAAATCACTTGCCTCATGTCCATCAAAGCTAGGTGGGCTGTAAAAATGTGTCATTCTAAAAATTGGCTGTGGTTCTAAAACGTTTAGGAAGCACTGGAACAGACAATGATTAGGCATAGGTGAAGGGCACTTAAAACACCCCACTGATCAAATGACTATCTCAGGTTAATGTCTTTTTATACCTTTGCATTTAACTTTGCAAAAAATCTCAGTCCACAAGGCAGGCCTGCAAGTTCAATTCTTTCATCTGCTTGCAGGCAAAGCCCTGCTTTTACCTACTGCATGGTGTTGCAGTTTTAATGTCGGGCGGGTGCAGTTTATGTACTCAAATTTGCAGTGGCAGCTTCACTTCTAATGCGCCATGGCAGTGACCTCCCATTGGAGCAGGAACCGCCAGATAAGGTCGCCATGGCAGGCCTGAGCAGTGGCAGTCATCTTCGGCAAGGGCAGCCCGCTTAGCCAGGTGCTCAAGAAGTTGCAGCTTTTAGGCCAAATTATCAGGGAGAGAGTTTCATGGGCAGTTGTGGCTTCAGGGCTTATCAGGCCTTTTTCGGTTCAGTGGCAATGCAACTCCTCTTCATAACACTGGCAGCGGTAGACCCTTTCTCTCTGGCTCATAGCGGATTGCGAGATGATATAGTAATGCCTGTTCTTGCACAAGTTTTTGCTAAAGGTCCCCACAGTGTGGGTGGCTTCTGGCTTTAGTGTAGTCAGATTTGCATTGGTGCTTTCCACAGCAGGAACAAGCCGGGCTATTCTTATTCAGAAAAGTATCTCCTCCAGCATGGCCAGGAACACGCTTTCCCTCTTTCAGCATGCGGGCAAGCAGGCTTCTAAGCACGTAAGACACTCCACCTGCTCCTCCAGCAGAAAGATGTTGGACTCTCACTGCTGTCTAGCAAACGCCAGCCCTGGTCACACAGCAGCTCTTTGAGTACTCTGTGGAACACTCCCATATTTGGTCAAGATGAACCTGGAACTGGAACATAGTGGGCAGCTATGGATCCCACTTTTTTACACTTTTACCAGGTAGGGAACATGCTTTCACTGTCTAAGGCGGAAACGAAACTTAACATAAACCCCTCAAAGCCCTTATAATTATAAATGAAGCAGGTGGTAATTCAACTGAGTACTGTGGAGACTGTAAATTTGTAATAAAAAGTATTTTAATTAAAATAATTCATTCAAATTACAGTTTCCAGTACAACAGAAACAGAGTTTTTAACTTTCTGGACTGATCTGGCTCACTAGTAGTAGGCCTTTGACTGGGGGTGCTTGTAAGATGACTAAGAAATGTTTGTGTTTTATCAAAGCATTTTATGTAATTTGAATGAATTCTTTTGTTTAATTACAAATTTACAGTCTCTGCAGCACTACTCTGTTGCATGATAATTTGAAGATAAATGAATTCATGTAAATAGCCTCTGACTATTTATTATATATGGGTTTTGATGGGTTTGTGGTGACTCTTTTGCTCGAAAACTGCCCATATTCTGTGAATTTGTATTCCATTGTCTAAGGCTTTAGAACTGGTATGGGTTAGTTCTCTTTCAAATGTTGTTTTCTGGCTCTTCCTCAGGCCCACTCTTTGTGGCTCTCACCACAGCCAGCAATGTGGCTGCCTCTAAGCAGGAATATCCAAAACATTGGCACAATAAGGTGTGAAATCTCTGCGCATGCCGGTCATCACCGTGCCTGAAGAAGCTCTAAGAGACGGACAAAAGGACAGGCCCTGCCAAGAAACATCCTCATCTTGAGCAACAGAAACTGCAGTTCCACCCCCACCCTTTACACCTTCCCAGTCAGAGTCCATCAAAATGGGAAATATGGCTTACTACATAGAAACCCTCCCCAAGGAATTATTTGGGGCAGAAGGTTTCTCCCCCTCTTCTCACTGGAGTGCGTTCACCGCTCCCTGGGACTATGGCTCCCGCAAGAGCCCCCCCATGACTCATTATAGCCAGACTCAACTTTAAGGAATGGGACATTATCCTCCGGCTCATGAGGGAGAAACTGAATCTCTGGTGGGACGGTAATCCCTTCTCCATCTTTCCAGATTTCACCCTGGCTGTCCAGGCGGCGCGCTGTGAGTATCTACTGCTGAATCACAAACTGCAATAAGTTGGCATCCCAAATGTAATGCTCTACCCTGCGTTTTTGAAGCTCACCCATCGCAAAAAGCCACATGTGTTTCAAATCCCACAAAGTGCAGCCCCATTTGTGAAGGGTGTTCTATCAGAGGCTGGCACAGCATCCTCTGCGAACTCACCTGTGCTGGATGAAAGCCTGAGCGAGGTGGAGTAAGATCCTCACCCTGTGCAGCAATATGAAATGCTTCCTTATTGCCTACTTGCTCCAAACGGTGGGCCATTACTGCAAGACTACTCGAAAAGCCCCCTTGGAGCGGGAACTTGGGGACAGGCTACTATGATGCATTAACTCCATCGTGATGTACCCATGCCCATTGCAGCTCTCCCACACTATGCGATTGCTCCACACTAGGAGAAACATGGAAACCTATTGGACCTGACTATGAGATACCCTGTTGTATCGTTGCTTACTAAACTATATTCACCCGGCAAACGACCCATACTAGAGGCATTTGATAGCTGGCACTCTGGTCTACCCTGGCGTAAGAACCTTGCAAGTTAGGATCACGGTTTTTGCATGCGAATGTATTGCAACACATTAGTGTGGGTTGGGAGGGCACGATGGGATGAGGACTCACTGGAAGACTGAGTTGGCTGGTGTGGAGGTGGTGAGGTTGATAGGCTGAACCACAGCAGCATGGAGAGAATTCCATACATCACTTAGCACAAAGTGTACAATTGCACAGTTATCCAGGCATACAAGGGAACAGGGCGTATCCCCCGCGTTCTGGATTACCCTGATTGAGAGCAGAACTCCATATCCATTAGTAGGGGTAAGACATCACTGCTACATCTCCTTCCCAGGATGTTCGTGGGATTAACAACCTCCCAAAAAAATCAGACTGATGCTCTCATGTCTAGCCACCATAAAGACACAGCCCTCCAGAAAACACACCTGGCAGACGTAAGAAGCTCCCACTTTGCTGTCAAACAGTGCAGCGACAGAGCTCTTGCAGCATATCCCTCCTATGCAAGAGGTAGGCTGTCCTGGTCAGATGAGGCATTTCATTTAGGCTACTCCATGAGATTAACGATCCCCAAGGGTGAAATAACCTGGTCTAGGCAGAAATAAATGTGAGGCACATGACGCTCCTTAACATATATGGCCAGAACACTGATGATGCATATTTCATTAGACAGGTCTGGCTCAAATGTACCACAATATACCCACAAATTGTGCTATAGTCCTGAACAGGTATGCAGACTATTCCAACCCCATCTCCTGCATGCATAACAAGGTAGCAGGCGCGCTGGCTGACATCATGGAGACCAAGAACTGGATGATATATGGCGACTGAGGCACCCACTAGCCTAGGAGGGCACATTTGTCGCCACAGCACATGCCACATGGGCACGGTTCGACTATTGGCTGGGCATGCACGAGGAATGCACATGGGTGAAATGGGTTAAGAACATCTTCTGCACATGATGTTGGATCATGCCCCAGTGACGCTTGTATTGGAGACACCAGCTTCCAAACATAGGGCTAGATGTACGTAGCCTTTTTGAGGTCGCAAACAGCCCGATTCACAGAATCTTGCCGTTAAAAAATGCAAAAAGCCATTTCCAAATGTACAAAGACCAAATTGCAAATTGGTGACCTGTTACCGAATTGCAATTTGGGTTTGTGAATGGGTATCTGGAAGCTGCGTGTTTAGGGCGCCCCTTCCAAATAAGATAATGTATAGAAATAATGGGGTAACCCTGTGTCCCTCAGAACCTGGGTATCTATATGGAAAGCTACAATGGTTCTGTCGGGAAAGAATGATTACTTCACAATTATGAGCTTGATCATACAACATTCATTTGGGTTTTGAACAACAATGTATAGCTAATAAAGTTGGAACACACAAAAAAAGAGAAGCAATTTTGCGTTGTGAACAAAGTATTTACTTTTTGTTCTATAGAGCAGTATTCATATGCATTTAGTGATGAGGCTGTCAAAAATTCAATTTTGGATTGGGGCGACATTCAATATAGTGAAAAAAGTGCTTAGTGACTGGTGAAGTAAGTGTAGTATATACATAGGTGAAACAGACTTATATACAGATTTTCCAAGACAAAAATAGGCTAAAATGGTCAGAATAACAGATGAAACAATATCTCCGGTTGCTTGCTAGTTTAGAACCAGAAGACCTGATAAAGCTGAACCAATAACGAACGTCATGTTTCGACCCTGACGTAAGCGTTATTTAACAAAGCATCATGGCGGGTCTTCTTCAGGAAAAGGTTTAGGGAGAAAAGGGAGAACAGCCCATTTGTGGGGATAATTCTCTTGAAACTGCCTTACTGGATATAAAAACTTCAGGTTTGCCTACATGCAAGCCCCCCGGAAGCAATGGCTTCCCTGAGGAGCTCTACTAAGCCTATTCAAACCTGCTGCCCCCCCCACCCCCACCCACTCCTGAAAGTGTATAACGAGGCACTGGAGAAAGATATACTTCCTCCTTTCTTCAAGGAAGCTACACTTCGTCGCTGTTAAAGCCTAGCAAGCCACCCCTCACAATGCAACCCCTACCGCCCACTGTCCATCATAATCATCAATGCAAAGATTCAAGCCAAGGTACTGGCGCATCAGCTGCTACTCTTGCTGGCAGATCTCATCATCCCAGACCAGATGGGATTTATTCCCGGAAGGTCCACCACCCATAATCTCCGCTCCCTGTTCACCCTAATGCATCAATTAAACCCACAGCTAAACGTGATGTGGCAGTTTTCTTGGATGCCACAAAGGGGTTCAACACTTTTGAGTGGGCCTTTCTATATGCCATCCTCACTAGGATCAGCTTTCCTGGTTCAGTATGTTGAGCAAAACTCTGATATACGCACCCAACTGCTAGGGTGCGATTAAATGGCCTACTATCTGCCCCACTGTGAAAGGGCACTTGTCAGGGATGTCCTCTCTCCCCACTATTATATGCACTAGCCTTCAAACCTAGCATGTGCAGGTCAACAACTACATGTGCAACTCAGCCTTAACTCACTCTCTTATTGTGTCACTATATGCGTATGACATCACTCTATATCTGCGCGACCCAACTCACAATCTCATCCTCATTATCAGCGAGTTCACACTATTTAAAGCATTATCAGGCATCACCATTAATTGGAATGAGTCCCTGGTCTTTCTGCTGACCCCCAGTACCCCTGTGGCAGAGCTAGAATTCCCTATTCAATGGTGCACCTTGTCGGCAAATATTTGGGTGTCTGGGTCAGCCAAGATAAAAATTGTGTACTATCTGAAAACTAAGGGATGGCCATAGCCAAGGTGGAGGAACAGGTTGATAAATGGCAACATGTTCCCCTCTATTTGATGAGTCAGCTGGCCTTGATGAAAATGGTCATCCTACCTCTGCCTTTTTTTTTTATATCATCCCCATTCTCATGACCAAACAATTCTTCATAAGACTGTGTACACACATTATTTCCCTGCCATGGGCGAGCAAACAGCTGCCGGTTCCTTAGGAAGTCCTCATTACGCTATGAACAATGTGGCCTTGCAGCACCTTTGAGTTATACTGTACTAGCACACAGGTACACTTTGCCCACTGCTGCATATGACAAACACTGCAATACTGCATTACCTCATGACCTCGGTTCAATGACTGGCCAGTGTCCTCATGTGGCCTTACCGAGATCAGCTCAGTGGCTTTCACTCAACGAGCCTGGGACAGCATCTGTAGCAGACTGAAACTACAAATACTCTATACCCCAACACAATCGCTGACTCATTACCCACTGATTCAATTCACTCAGGAGTCTAAGGTCCTCTGTCGTAGGCTCAGGAACTGGGGAATGCGTACAACGGGGGATGCTTACCCTAAGAGATAATTTGTTGACTACTCCTCCATCGCGGCTGCCCTGGAGTGCACCCTACTGGATAGGTTACCATACCTTAGGCTGAGCGTGCTCTACAAAACACAATCCCACCTTCCTTCAGGCACCACCGTCATGTAGGGCCCTGTAGATGATCATCACCAGCCCTTCTAACAACCACCTAGTGACTTTGTTCTCTACTATGCAGGCTGATTCCCCTGTGGTGACTACTGGGCCAAACTTGGCTGGGAGGAGGACATTGGGGGAATGATTACTGATAAGGAGTGGGAATATTGTTGTGAGCAAACTGGGAAATTGTCACCAAACGGTCGGTGTTAGCCTGGTCAGCCGTAGGGTTGCCTTCCCCCCAACTTTTTCGCCTACTCCCTTCCTATTTTGCTAAATTTGTTTTTGTTGGCCCTGGGATTCTGTGCATTTTATGACTGCTAACCAGTGCCAAAGTGCTTGTGCTCACTCCCTAAAACATGGCAAAACTGGCTAACACCTGATTGGTATAGTTAATTTACTTTTAAGTCCTTAGTAAAGTTGTAAACCACATACACAAGGCAGGCAAATTAAATGCTACTAGAGGGTCTTCGGCACTTACTGTGCCATCCACTTGTGTAGCCCTTCCAAACATGTCTCAGGCCTGCCACTGCCACCTGCATGCAGTTCTAAACCACCAAGTCGAATTGGCAAAATAACACCTTTGCCAAGTCTAAAACTCCCTTTTTAATACATATAGGTCACCCGTAGGGTAGGCCCTAAACAGCCTATAGGTCAGGGTACATTGCATTTAAAAAGTTGGACATGTACATTTTAAGTTTTACATGTCCTAGCTGTGAAAAACTCACAAATTCGTCTTTCACTACTGTGAAGCCTACCTCTCCCATACTAGAACATTGTTACCCTAATACATTTAATAAGTGATAGCATTTGCATGTGAGCAGGTAGAAATTTTATGTTTGGTGTCAAAGGAACTGTAATTTAAAATCTTTTTCAACGGTAAATTCGGATTTTGAATCACAATTCTGAAAATGCCACTTGCAGAAAGTTGGCATTTTCTGGTCCTAACAATTTGGTGCATGCAGCCTTTTCCTGAGTCACATGACTAGGAGTGAGCAGCAGTCGGCCTTTGTGTATTCCTCCCCGACAGCCAGACAATAGAGGGACTGGGTGGTGGCAGGATGTGCCACTCACGCAGGACAGGGGTGCAGAGCTGTGAACAGCCCCACTTGCACTTCAAAAAGCTAACTCAGCACACACACCCAAAGAACTTCATGCTAGGCTATTGTGACAGCAAGAAATTATTATTATTATTATTAAATTGAATTTGAAGGGCGCACAGCTAACCCAAGAGGTTTCCCGGCGCCGTCCCGGTAGGAAAGAGAAGATAATGAACTAAAGAAAGGAATTAGAGATTGAAAAACCAAGTCTTCAAACTTTTGCGGAATACACCATACACGGTTTCCTCGCGTAGTGAGACAGGTAGAGAATTCCACAGGGTTGGTCCTAAATAAGAAAAGGACCAACCAAGCATGCAAGAGAGTTTGATTTTTGGGACAATAAACCTAGTCTGCTGGGCAGAGCGCAGAAGGCGCGAGGTTTGATAGCGCTGAACTAGATATTGCAAGTATTTCGGGGCCACTCCAGTTTTACTTTTAAACATATAGTACAGGGCTTTGAATTTGACTTGGTTCTCCACCGTCAGCCAATGTAGGTCGCGAAGGAAGCCTGAGACCGAAGAAGACTTAGGCACATGACACAGCAGTCTTGCAGCCGCATTCTGCACCACTTGAAGTCTCTGGATCGTTGCTTTATTAGAGCCCAGATAAAGAACATTGCCGTAGTCTAGCCTAGAGGTAACTAGGGCGTGGACAACTGTTCTCTGAGCAGAGAGGGGAATCATCCATAGAATTTTCTTCAACCATTTTAAAACAGTAAAACAGGTAGAGGACACCTTGGTGACTTGTTGTTTCATCGATAGATGTTCGTCCACGATGAAGCCCAAATTTCGAACATGATGTACCGGCAAGGGTAAGGCACCTATTTCGGAGGGCCAGTGTTGAGGTCCCCAAAGGTCATGTTTTTCCCTAAGATCATGACTTCAGTCTGGTCCCCATTTAATTTGAGCAGGTTGTTTTGCAACAAGGAGGCAACTTTACTCAGACCTGACTGAAGAACAGAGGGTTCCGACCCCTTAGGAGAGGAAAGGGAAAAGATGATCTGGGTGTCATCAGCATAGGAAAAAAGGGACACACCAGCCTCTTCAGCAACATCCGCCAAAGGACGGACATACACATTAAATAGCAGTGGGCTCAGCACAGAGCCCTGTGGAACACCATAAGGGGACGGATAAGAGTTGGAGCTAGCCGACGCAGAGATGACCTGAAAAGCTCGGTCCGTTAAAAAAGAACCGAGCCACTGCAAGGCTGTACCCGCCAGCCCAAGGACTGCAAGGCTCTCAGCAAGACAGAATGAGACACCGTGTCAAACGCAGCGCTGAGGTCCAGCAAGATGAGTGCTGCCGTTTCACCCTCATCTAACCGGAGAAACCGGCTCTAAACCCCGATTGCGAGGGATGAAGAAAATTCTGAGACTCCACAAAAGCGGTCAACTGGCCATTAACATGCTTTTCCAGAATTTTAGAAAAACTGGAAGCAGCGAGATGGGACGAAATTTAGATGGCAAAGCAGGGTCAGCATTGGCTTTCTTTAGTAGAGGGAGCACCACAGCATGTTTCCATTCCAGCTGAACTGAACCCTCCTGTAAGGAGGCATTTAAAAGTTCCATAATTATCAAAAGTATAGAAGCGTCAAGCTGTTTAAGCACATGGATAGGGAGTAAGTCACGAGGGGAGCCAGATTTAATGTTTGCCAAAAGATGGTTAAAGGAGCTAGGTTCCAAGAGGGGCCAAATTTCCAATTTGCAGGAGGATGAAGTATTATTGTTGGGCCCTGTCAACACAGGATCCTGAGTAGCATCAGGAGTAGTCTCGGTCTCAGATGGAGTATTTTTAGAGTTTTTACTTAGCATCGCATAGTGTATCTTTTCAACTTTATCCGTGAAGTAGCCAGCGAGTTCTTCACATTGAGTGCCAGTAAGAGCAAGGAGAGTAGTCTGGGTCTTCGAGCCGGCTAGTTCTTTTACCACCTTGAAAAGCATTTTGGAGCAGTTTTGTGCTTAAGAGATTTTATGTGAGAAGAACTCAGCATGGGCTACTTTACAGAGAGTATGGTATTCACTTAGGGCTTTTTTATATGCCAGTTTGGCCTCTTCATTGTAGTGTTTCCTCCAGCATCTTTCTAGGGTTTTACATTTAGACTTTTCATTCTTAAGCCTCTCAGTGAACCAGGGGGCTGGTGGTAGATGTCTGTTAGAGCGCTTGTTGGACAGAGGAAGACAAGTGTCTACTGCTTGTAAAATCCAATTTTGGATAAGACCAAGATCTGTAGTCGAAATATGTTCAATAGCTGGTCTGCTGTCAATTAGAAGTTTATTAAAAGCCAGGACATTGAGCTGTGCCCATCTTCTAGTCTTTTGTTCAGGCACCAGGCAGATCGATGGAGGAAAGGACATTACTTTCAGCATGAAAGCTACAGCAAATTGATTGGACCAGCACAAAGGAAGAGCAGGGACACAACTAAGGTCAGGCAGATTGGAAAAAATAGGATCTAACAGATGGCCCGCTATATGGGTAGGACCTGAGTTACATAGTCAAACGTTCATTGCTTCTAAGTCAGCTATGAGCGACGAACTTTTGGTACATTTAGGATCATCTAAATGGAGATTCAGATCTCCCAATATAGTAAAATTGGCAGCCTTCAAAATGTGAGGGGCTGCTTGATTGGGGAAGGAAAGCACCCATGGCCCAGCTGGGCCCGGAGGGCGGTACAACAGTATACCAGAGAATGTGAAATTAGGCGTAAGTGCAATTTTAAACAATAAAGCTTCACAATCAGTGGCAGTAAAATCTTCTGTTTTACATACGAGGGAACTTTTATAAATAATGGCAATGCCGCCCCCCATCTTCATCTTCCTGTCCTTTCTTATAATGGAGTAGTTCGGTGGAAGAGCCGCTGCCACGTCAGCGCCCGAGCTTTCATGTAGCCAGGTCTCTGTTAAAAAGACAGCATCCGGTTGATCATTTATCAGGAGATCGAAAATGTTGGCTTGGTGTTTAGGGAGTGATCGGCAATTAATGTTATAGAATATAAATTCTTTGTGAGCTGAAAGTGTACATTTAGGTGTAGTCCTGTTCGATGGCCCTGTATAGTTAAATTTTCCTACTTCACTAAGTTTATGTTGAACCCTTCCATTGAAATCATTGCTTTGAATTGGAACGAGTGAGGGGAAAACATACAATGCTGGCAGTCAGAGAGGGCTTCACCTAACTTTACAATATTGCAATTGGCACAGAAGGCCTGACACAGCTCGGTCAGTTGTTTTGCCCATGGAATATTAAATTTTTTTAGTCCACAGGAGCTAGGTATTTTTTTAACATTCACCTATCACTCACTCCTGACCCTACCACTCACCCTCTCTCACACCACACATAGTGAAAAACATCAGTGCTCCCGCGCATCCGCTGGTAGTAGCACGCCGCGTTCCGTAGAGGGACGCGAAGACCCCTATGATGAAGCATGACACCAAGGGCCCTTTTGGTGTGTGAGGGGTATTTAAGAAACACGATGTGCTTCCAACCAATGTAGGAAACACACATGACCCTTGATCTAAATCCTCTATTGCAATCCCACATGGGTGGATCCTATTGTTTATAAATAATTGAAAGGGGGGGTCGAATCCACCCTAGGTGTTCGTGTAGGACACCAACTCTCCACTCCCTCCTTTGGTATTTATTGCATCAATAAACAACTACTGGGCCACAGTATTCAAAACTCTTTTGGAGATAGTTGAACTACCATTGGAGCCCTCTCCAAAGGTAGCGCTCTTAGGCTGTACGACTAATTCTCAGTGCAGCATACAACGCTTTGTTACTATCGCTCTTTTGTTGACAAAGACGGGGACGGATGGCATGCACCTATGGAAAAGGACAATACCTTCACTGTCAGAAGATGGCTGCTTTATATAGTCTATTGTCATGAAAAATTGGAATTATATTACTCAACACGGCTTCATACCAGCAGGCCAAAAGACATCTGGGGCCCACTACAATCTTATTTGTTAAACAGTGGTACACTGTTGGATTGGCTGTGGCTGGGATGCAGCCAGATGCACAGGAAGGGTCCAAAAACAGTCGGAGTGTGTCTTTTCTTTTGGTGTCCAGCCTGGCGGTCTGTACACAGCAGATGTGATGTGACTGGGGTGGACTGGCCTCTGTACAAGGATCTGGGACTGCTTGTGGGAGGGTGTCCCCTACGTGGGCTGTAAATATACTCTGGTGTATATCTAATGTGCTCCTGTGCTTCACAAAATTGTAATGGATATGGTCCCAGGGCATCCCTGAGTTTTTCTCCAATCATGAGATTATTGATAGTGGCACCAGAGGAATGGTTAGAGAACTCTTTTACAAACAGCGAGAAGAGAGCCGCCTGAGGGATTTTTAAAACCTACAAATAGCCCTACATTATAAATCTATCAAAACTACAGAAGACCTGGTGTTTTACATGTTTTTATTCATAATGACAGATGATTTTATTTTACCAGGCTATGCTTTAATACTATCCACTTTTTAGTTACTTTTCTGGTAGAGGTCGCTTAGTGTACCAATCTCTCCAATTGTCCCAGTGATCATGTTCCAAAGCATAGCACATTGCACTTTATGTTGTTTTGCACTTTGTATTCCTTTCATAGAAAGCACTTTCTGGTTCCAGTATTGCGTGCTGTAAATGTTAGATATCAGAAGGCAGCTCTTTGTTTTCGAGCAAATATTTGACGCACCACCTTCTAGTTATGCACTAATTAATTTTATCAGAAGTTCTTCAGCAACTACGAAGAGGTATGGTTCAGAAACCTACCTGTAAAACAATGAACATGAGAGCGAGCTCCGTGCCTGGATGAGGACATTAATTTCCTTCCTTGTCTGTTGTTTGTATTATCCTATTATAGGTCATATTTGTACTCCTTCTATAAGCTATTTATGTAGGATGTGGAGTTTATCCTGATTTATAAGAATTGTGCTTTTAGGGCTGGATTGTTAGCCGATAGAAATAGACTGATGAGGAATCCAATGTTTTCAATTGACCGTTTTAGAGTGTTTTATCATTTTAGCCCAAATGCATTTTTCTGTTAGATTTTTCGAGCTCTCCGACACCGCTCAACAGGGCCAAATGATGTATTTATTGGTGACTCAGAATACCCCTGTCAACATAGCAGATTCATTCCTGAGGTTTTTGTTGTCAGGCTATTGTGTGAGTGAACCTTAGATTGCACTGTGTGTGTATCATTTTTAGTTGGGTTTGGGGTTTGTTACTCGCATATTGCACTGTACGATAAAATGTTGATATTTAATGATTTTTAATTTACTTTGATTTTTGATGTTCTTTTATGGCTAATTTAGGCGAATAAAGTAGATTTGACTGACTAACTATCAATTCAATTCAGTTCAATAGAAACTTTATTCGGTCTTTTACAACCATAAGCGTATATACAATTATTAACATATCATTCAATAAAATATAAAAAAATTAAAATTCATCTATACACATTCTTGGAGCCAATATCTCTCAGGGCTTTTTTGAACTTAAAAGAAAAAGAAGGATTTTAAAATTTCTAAAACTCACAAATTCATTTTACCCTCCTCAAACATCGTGTGTTTCTATCCACGTAGCTTCTACCCTTTTGTGGCACATTCTCCTCATGCACATAACACCTAATCATCTCAATTCTCAATTCATTTAAGGTAGTCTTTAACTTTTTTTATATATTTTCCACGGCACAAACTGTCTAAATTAATCATTTCCACTAAAAGGTTTACTGCTTGTGTCCTATTTTTAATGTCATACTTTTTAAATATCGGACATAAAAGCTCCCTTCGAATCTCTAAAAACTTCTGACAATCCAATAAAATATGTATGATATCACATTTTGTTCCTAAGGTGCAGGTACATTTTCCTTTAATATTTATCATGGAATTTTTTACCCCTTTGTTCGCATAAGATGGGTTTACTCCAATTCTTAGCCTTAACACTTCTCGCCTTAACGGGCAGCTGGGTAGCCTGTCAATATAGGGGAAGTGTAGTTCCTTTAGCCACACTGTGGCCATATGGAGAACTGAGCTTTTCCTCAAGAGGTAATCTTGGTCCTGTACTCGAGATGTTTCTTTTCCCAGGATCCTAAGTTCCCTCTTGCCTATCTTGAGGTGAAGGGACAGGGGGCACAGCTTAAGCTTTAACATACTACATGCTTTATTGACAATGTCTCTGGTCTCTTTAGCCCAATTTAACTCACTATTTACAATTTAATTCCTACACCATTGTGAGATTTTGTGTTCATCACCCAAACCCAAACGTTGCCAAAAGCGTAGTAGTGCCATGCAAGCTGTTATACCCCATGAGGTGATTCCCAATTCTAGTCTCGCTGCCTGTACCATTGACGATTTAGGCAGAGAGAATAGATTTTTCAGGGTATTTCCCTCTTCCATGTCCCACCGATTTTTGCCACTCAAGTAAAGCACCTCTGCGCCATACAAGAATTGGGGTGGAACCATTGCAGAGTAAGCTTTTAGAACCGGTCTGTCGGACATTTCACCATAGACATTATTAAATCTTTTTAAACCCTTCACTGAGGCAGCTGTCATCAGTTTTAGTGCGTCGAGATGGGTATGCCATTGCAAGTTTCTCTCAAACCACATCCCCAAATATTTGTATTCTATTACTTTTTCCAACTGTTCGGTCCCCAAATGCCAAGAAAACCCTGATTTCCGTCTACCGAAACATAAGATCTTAGTCTTCTCCATGTTAACCACTAGTTTTTTGACCTGGCAGTATTCTTTAAACAGGTTTAATTTTCTTTGTAAACCAATCTCCGTCTGGTCCATGATTACCAGGTCATTCCTGAGGTTTTTGTTGTCCGGCTATTGTGTGAGTGAACCTTTGATTGCACTTTGTGTGTATCATTTTTAGTTGGGTTCGGGGTTTGTTACTCGCATATTGCACTGTACGATAAAATGTTGATATTTAATGATTTTTTATTTACTTTGATTTTTGATGTTCTTTTATGGCTAATTTAGCCGAATAAAGTAGAAGCAAAGAGATAAGTGCTAAATATTTTTGTTACAGTTGTAGAGGTGATGAAACGGACTGTGGCATGAGGTGTAGAGCGTGGAGTTTCTGAACAATTCCAAGTGTAGAGGCAAACAAAATATTTTGTTTTCATTCACAGGAACATAAGAAGGGGTTTTTGTTAGAAGTCAGAGAGAATAACGGTTGTGAAAATCACAAGCAACTTGCTACTGAGAGACATGTAATTTAAAGGACTTCTGGATAATAATGAGCTCAGACATGGGAGCTACGTGTAAAAAACAGGCGAGTTAATAAGTGTTAATGCAAAAGGTAAGTGCCCTTCTGTTTGAGTGCTGGTGATTCAAACATATTACTGTTCAGAATGAAATATGATGTGATGAAAAATACGGGACACAACAATTGCATAAACTAAGTTTGATGGATAAGGTAGTCAAGTGGTGATCATCACTCACTGGACATTTATCATGTTTCAGATTTCTGTCCCAGCAGTACCAGTCTTAATTCCCTTTGTCTTGTTTTCACTCGATCCTCTGTTATATAATCTGCTTGAGTCAGTGCAACCGAAAAGTGGGAATTTAGGAGTGAGTTGTCCTCAATAAATCTGGAGCTCTAGACCCAATGAAAGCCCCTGCCGTCCCTGAACACCTATGCTATTGAGTCAAAAGGAACTCACCAGCAGATATATGAATCGGGGGGGGGGGGAACAGGGAAGGGACAGAGAGAAATCCTGGACTGGTGTCCACATTCCTTCAAGCTTTATGTGTTTTAAGGGATGGCACCACTGTCTAAATGTTAGAGAATGGGTAGATCTACAATGGCTGGAAGACAGAAGAGCGATGGTAACAATATAACAAGATAGAATTATGCTTATCAGTTCTAGAAGCGGGTAATGTTACAAGCCTGGAGCTCACCAGGATACAAGTGTAAAGCCCCGGGACTCTGCAGGAACACACCATTAAGACTCTGCAGAAAAATGGGTCAAGAAAGCACAATACAAGGCAAGGTAAAACAGAAGCACACAGGGAAACTGGGTGAGCCAAAAAGGTAAGAAAAACAACAAAAGAGGGGGCAACGCAATTACAGGTGCAAATGAGTATGTGCGCCCAAAGGCAATCCACTATGCAACATGTTGCCAAGTGAAGTCTAACACTCTACCTGTGTCTAAATGGTACTCTGCCTATCATCACCTGGAAGTGACCCAAACCCAGAAAGTGAATAACTACAGCTACACTACAGTTAGATGCCAAGTGTCCCAGCCCTCCGTAACTTCCACTGGCCCATTCTCTGGCAAATCCAGCCTCCTTGGACCTCCTGTTTCCCCTGAATCCTCAGAGGAATCAGGATCAGACCAGGAGTCACTGGAGTCTGATAGGAGCCTGATATGGTCTTCAACTGGTAGAGGAGATACAGGAATTAGAGATGTTGGCCGTTGTGAACCCTGATGGGAAGATGGCAATTTGGAGTAGAAGTTGCCCATTTGATGGAGAGATTGAATGAAATCCACTGGCACTCAGAGCATAGAAGGGCAGAGGTGACTAGTATATAGACATGGTGGATCACTTTTAAATGACTTTTCATACTAGGCCTGTAACTCAAAGCCATATTTCCCATCCCCTTCACTGCGTGTCTCCTCCCTGAGGTTGTTAGACAGAATCATAATGTTCATCATCATATGGTGCTAAGCAAATATCTTGCTGATCTGGCTGTAAAAACCAGATCCAATTCTTCCTTAAGGAGTCCTTCCTCTTCATTCAAATGCTGCTGTTGAGGTACCTTTATTGGTGAACTAGGTTTAAGCGGAATTATCATAAGTGGATGACAATCAGAGGCTGTGGGTATTAGTTTTTTTTTAGAAGGCATCACAGCAAGTTTAAGTGCCATCTCCTTTGAGTGTATAAGCCTTTTCATTATTGCTATCAGGACTGTTGATGCGGCAAGCAATGATGTGCAACTAATTAATGGCAAAGTCATTAACAGCATGAAACAGTGTAAGTGGTTGATGAGGTGGGCAATGAATGGTAAGCTTCTGTTTTCATTGAGTACAGTGAACCAGTTGAGGAAGAAGTCACTGATGAGAAATTTGCTTTCGAGACAGGGGTGGCCTTTGATGGATAGGTGATCAATAAAGTGCCCATGAGATGAGAAATTGTCAACAAATATTCTTTCAGCTATAACTATTTTAACATTGGCAAGTACATTCCTGTAAAAAAAAAAAAAAACGCTCAACATGGCTTTTTAGGCAACAAAAAATGTTTTGGCTTTTGAGACAAACCTTATACTATGAAGAAGGTGACATGAAGGCAAACTGGGTTTATATAGAGAACTTGACCTTTGCGACCCGTTAGCAATTCTTTGACATATTTGTTTTTCTGAGATCTTACTTTCAGAAGAAGAAGTGGAGAGGTGGGGCTCCTCACAGATTCTTCCACTGAAAAGAGGACATCCTTTAGTGTTAATAGTATCCTCTTTACTCTGTTCACAGTTTTGGTGCAAAAAAACTGGAATGTAGCTCAGTCTTTAGACACATGGTGAAAGTCCGGGAAGAGCAACTACTCTATTTCTCCATGTGCAGCAGCAGATGAAGTTGCAAATTCAAAAGTGCTGATCAGGGACAAAAAGCACATGCATCCTCGATGCTTATGCAGCAAGTCATCCACCACCCTAGCAAGCTCTGTGTGGGATTCCATAGACCACTTCATCATCTTAGCAGATAGATTTACAACAAAAGGCTTCTCTAGTGCCCTAGCCAGGACATTTAGACAGTAGATAGTGAATTTCAACCAGATATGCCTCCAAATTGCAGCTCATTTATCCATATGGTGAAACCCTGTGTTGAAAATATTCTATAGCAGTCTTGATAGCATGATTGGATGACAAAATTGCTAAAGAACCAATTGCTCTACTTTGACTGACCTGAGAAAGCTGAGGAAAAATTAGCGAAGCTGGAGATCATTTTCCCCCAAAGCCAGCTGTTGCCCCTGTTTTTGTTCAATTAAATGCAACAGGTAGCAGCTAGTTTGTGGAAAGCGCACTAACAGCTGCTGAGATGGCTAGGTGGTTTGGGCTGCCCTCACTTGAGAGAAATCCTATGGCACCCTATGTGCGTTTCCTTTTATCTCACAGTGACAGCATTAACGGCAAAAAGAGTTCTCTTAATTGAAACGTTTGTCCCCAATTATGGGTCAGAATGGAAGAATCAGATGGCAGTTCACAAGAAGGATGATATTTCTGGGCGTGGCAAGGATTGAAAAGAAGGTAATTGTTTAAGTAGACAACACAAGAACTGAGTACAAAGCAAAACCCCACCATCAGCTCAATAACTCAGCCGCAACTGTCAAGACCGAGAATGTAGTAGTTTTTCCAAACACAAAGAATCGTCTGACTAGAGTATGAAACTATTTACATCACAAGTGACAATCTATATTAACACCTTTCATTCATGTTCTACCCCACTTCATAAATCCACACAAGTGCCTTCACCGAAGAAGACAAGTATGTACAAAAGCACTAGACTGACAAGAATAGAAACATCTAACACTCATTATATAATTTTTCAGGTATACCCAGGTTTGACCAGCTCCCTTGAAATCCTTCCACACTTATCTCATCTTCCCTCATTCCACCTAACAAGTACTCACTTCCCCATATAAACAGATACCTTATTGCCATCTGTGTCTCTGTGAAAAGATGAGGATTCTTTTCACTCCTCTTTTGGAAACAACCAAAACATATGTAAGAGTAAATAACCATAATAACATTTCTTTATTTTGTTTAGAAAAAAAACCCATTAAAGACAAACATACCACATACAATTAATAAAAACATTGCGAATACCCAATAAGCATACATGACCTTTAACTGTCCGTAAGTCTCATTTAAAACGTCATAAGTACAAACATAAAAAGGGCGCTTCTTTGCCTCCGATAGTATGCTATCTTCCTTCTAAATTAAAACTATGGAACGATGCATTCAATACCTAGTGTGACCAATGACATGCAACTTTGTTAGTGCTAAAAATGGTTTGTGCGTCAAGTTCCTCCACAGCACTAATCTCAATCTGTTTTGCTTCATACCAGACCTAAGAAGAGTCGTGTTAATGGGATGCGTCTTAACCAATACTAAAGTGCTTTTTAATCTTCGTACAACTTAAACACTGATAAATGCATATTTTCGTGGACCTCCAAAGGTCGCAGGTCTCAATTTCCTATATTCTGCGTACAATAAATAATCCTCACATTTAAATCCTTAAACAGAAGTGTAAGCGTTGAATAGTTCTCTGCATCCAGTTCAGCCTTTTGTCGCTTTTGAAGACATGACAGACTACAAAGTTTCCAAAACTCTAACGACAAAGTACCAGCTGCTGCAACTATGTATCTAGATTGCATAACAAGGACATGGGAGACCATAAGGAACTTAAACTTATTAACCTAAGAGTTCAAGGTGGCCTTCACCATTATAAGTCTTGTTAGAGTTGTATGGCTCCATTTGACATATAGTTGTGCTTTGCTAAACTCGTACCTCTTTGATAGTATGTCCATCAGAGATGGAAAGCCCTTTCCTGGCAGCTCCACACACTGCACGCAACAACAGCCTCTTCTGCTCCTGAAAGTATGTAGATCCAGAAAGTTCAGAGTACCATGCCTTGCTCAGGAATAGAGTGGAGCTGTAAGCGTGGGTCACAGATCATGACATCCTGATGCTCACATCCTGTCGAAGGGGTTTTAATGGGTGGGCTTTTAGAATGTCACCCCTTACTTGTTATGCAGCTACACATTTCCCATCCAATGCATACTTCTCATTGTTTTTCAAGAGTTTTCTCAATGGTGCTGTTTTGTTGGTGTACAATTTTTGCATAATATTCAACCAGCACTAAAAATGATCTCAAGTGGTCCTTGTCTACCAGGGAGGGAGCCTCTTGTATTGCTTTTATCAATTTCAATTTTGGTCCACGCCCTTCTTGGACACAAGGTGTCGCAGGTGACTCACCCCATTCTCAGTAAACTTGCACCTGTCTTTCTTCTGGGTCAACTCATTTTCCTTCAATATATTTTACAAAGTGTTCAATCGCTTATCGTGTTCCTTCTCATCTCTTCTGTGTACCAGGACTCTATTTCTTTCCCTTAACAATATACCCTTCACCCTCTGTACCACTAAGTACGCTAAAGCAAGCCCAAAAGTTATCCATTTGTATTGATAAGCACTCTCCAGTGCTCAATCGATATGAGATGTCATGACTGCTTACACAATTTAATCTGATGATAGGCCTCATGCATGTACAAGGCCTTAAATAAGGCAGCATCTTTTAAAGTGCATTATATTTCCGATATGTTAGAGAGAAGCTGTCAGTCTACCCACATGAATAAGGTTGCATAAATCCACACAATCGCAAGGATTTGTCTAGCTTATGTAGCAGAACTATGAGTTCAAACAAATGAACAAGTTACCTTCGGTAACGATGTATCTGTAAGAGACATAGGTTAGTTATAGATTCCTCACCTTAGAATTACCTCCAGGCGTCAGACTGGATCCGGAGAATTTTTTATCAGCAGTACCCTTGCGCGTTAGTAGGTGGCGTTGGTCGACTCTGCATCCGTTGTCGGCGTCGTGTCCCTGGGATGACGTTGCGGTGCCTATTTAGACACTGCCCCTGCGCGCGGACGACAGTTCTGACATGACTTTCCACGCCAGAAGCGCCGAGCCATACAAAACACTGACCACTTGTGAGATAAACTAGGGCCCTGGAAGGGAGTCTCTGTCTCTAGAAGCAAATTCGCAGAGCGGGGAATATGGGTGGGGTGGTAAGGAATCTATAACTAACCTATGTCTCTTACAGATACATCGTTACCAAAGGTAAGTAACTTGTTCATCTGAAAGAGACAGTTAGTTATAGAATCCTTACCTTAGAATAGATACCCCAGCAATGCCAACCCCTGAGGAGGGTCCGCGATTCAAGTTCACGCCAGAAAGTCCTGGAGGACAGAACGGGCAAAATAGCCGTCCCTCCGGACTTGGTTGTCCAGGCAGTAATGTCTGGTGAACGTGTGCAAGGATGTCCACGTGGCTGCCTGACAGATGTCAAGGAGTGGAACCCCACGTGTAAGAGCAGTGATGGCAGCCGTAGCTCTGGTGGAATGAGCTCGGAGCCCCACTGGAGGTTTCTTTTTCGCTAAAGCATAACAGATTTTAATACAAAGGACAACCCATCTAGAGATGGTATGCTTTTGAACAGCCTGAACTTTCTTGGCACCTACATAGCCAACGAAGAGTTGATCATCCACCCGGAAATCTTTCATGCCAAGGTAGAAGGACAGCGCACGTTTAGGGTCCACACAGTGGAGTCTCTCCTCCTCCTTGGAAGGTGCGGGTGTGGGAAAAAGGTGGGCGAAGTAATGATTTGTCCAATGTGAAAAGATGTAACCACTTTTGGAAGGAACGAAGGTCTCGTCCTAGCACCACTTTGTCTGTATGCACAGAGAAGAAAGGGAGCTTAGAAGAAAGAGCTTGAAGCTCATTCACTCTGAGAGCAAAAATGATGGCAACAAGGAAAGCTGTCTTCAGAGTGAGGAGCCTGAGAGGACAGTTGTGAAGAGGCTCGAAGGAAGCGCACAGAAGATAAGTTAAGACAAGGTTCAAGTCCCACTGGGGCATTACGAAAGGAGATGGAGGAAAGAGATGAATAATGCCCTTAAAGAATCTGTTCACAAGAAGGAAAGAAGGACAGGGAAAGGTCATAGCTAGGATTATCAGGTCTTACCTGTACTGTCAGAATGATTCTTTAGAGCTGCAACTATTATGCAAGAAGTCGTGCTTGAAAACGATGGGTGGGCATTGCTCCAAGAAGGGAATCTCACACCCTCTGGCTGATAAAGCTTCTGCGTGAGGAAGAGATCTGTTTCCAGAGGCAGAGGTTCAGTGGGCATGAAAAGAACTAAAATCGTTCCTTCGTGGCCATTGATTCTAGACCTCTGACCTGCTAGGAATAAACCATTTATGCCAGAAAATGTGCAGAAGCCAAATAGTGATAAGTATGCCGAAAAGTGAAACATACGCTAAAAAACAAAGCTGCATATTAGAACCAGATTAGCAGAATAGGTGACATTTAAAGGCAATGTTATTAAATTTACGGGTCATCATCTGAACTGTGCTGAAGATATTGGGCTTCAGGAGGAGGGTGATGGGTTCACTGCCTCTTTGCCTGAACTATTGATTCTGTATGCCATTTATCAGCTCACATTCTGGGGATTTTCCTGGTTTCTGCATGTTTTTAAGTGTCTTCTAGCAAGTCAGTCCTCTCTCCTTAGATTACTTAACTTCTCCTAGGGATGCTAATTTTTCAACATCTGTCCCTGTACGTTCTACTTAAGGGGAACTTGTTTGACTAATTCCCCACCTCGAACTTTGCCTAAATTTATGACAGCCACTGTTCCATGTTTCTTTTGTGCTTTATCTTTTCACTGTGTTATGCACACTAAATTCACTTGGGCACTTCATTGCCACATTATGCACTATTATGCACCTTTCTGTTGCGGAGTAATAATTATAAAATATACCATGATAATGATTTGAATATGGAGCTTTGGTCTGTCTCTTTGTTATGTGCTTTGTTATATTTACCACTAATAGAAATCTATGCATTTTAACAGGAACATTTGGCAGTTGGTTTATTAACAGAAAGGGAAGAGCATTTCTCGTTTATTCTTGTAAGTTCTTTCGTGCCGAGGGACATAGGATGTGGCATAAAGGCCAGAGATGCCGACATTGGAGTTGGGGAACCAGGTTTGAGTCTTGGGCAAATCACTTAATCTCACGCCTGACAGCCACTACTCAGCATCAGCCTACACGAAGGGGCCGCAAAGCGGAGGGGGGGGGTGCCCGCCCAAGAGAGGAAGGCCTACAACACAGCCCTTTGCCACCGAAAAAAGCGGCATAAATGGTGTGGTGCCCAAGTGTGGAACTCCTGAGGGCGCAATAGCTCGGTGGCCTGACCTGGACACACGGACTACTTCTGGCTTGGGCGCTTCCAGCCTGGAGACGCGGTGGGGCTCCCCCACGTACTGACCTTGATCCTAGATCTAGAGACTTGAGGCCTGAAGGCAAGAACGATGGGTTGCCCACAAACTACAGACTTAGGCTAGCGGGAGGACGAAGCGGAGGGTGTTTCCCAATTACACCGGGACCGATGCCTTTGATTGAACTATGATGATGCCCCATGGGCGAAAAACCGAATCTGTTTGTAATTACCGCTGAACCCGAGTACCATTGGCCGTTACCCGGTGGAGCTGTCCTATGCAGCTATAGAGGAGTCTGGCCATGGTTCACCCCCTCTGCCTTCACCTACCCAGCCGGACATCGGACATTGTTTTTAACGGTGCTTCACGGTCTTGTCTATCTTTCACTTTGACTGCTTGTTTCCCCTGAAGTCCCTCCCCCCCTCTGGTCTGCCTGACGCTATCTGCATTCCTTTTCCCCTGTTTACCTTTCCCCCTCTACCTTCCATTCCACATAAGACGTTTCTGTCTTTGCTATGTAACTCGAAAATAACCTATGTTATCGTGCAATCTCATGTTTTTCTACTGTCTGTTCTCACCGCGGAGTCCGAACAACCTTGGCCGATGCCCGGTGGAGCTGTCCTATGCAGCTATAGAGGAGTCTGGCTAGGGTTCACCCCCTCGGCCGTCACCTACCCAGCCGGACATCAGACATTGTTCTTAACGGTGCTTCACGGTCTTGTCTATCTTTCACTTTGACTGCCTGTTTCCCCTGAAGTCCCTTCCCCCCTCTGGTCTGCCTGACGCCATCTGCATTCCTTTTTCCCCTGTTTACCTTTCCTCCTCGACCTTCCATTCCACATAAGACTTTTTGTCTTTGCTACGTAACGCAAAAATAACTTATGCTATCGTGTAATAGCATGTTTTTTGACTGTCTGTTCTCACCGCGGAGTCCAAACAACCTTGGCCGATGCCCGGTGGAGCTGTCCTATCAATCAATCATGTCACTTATAAAGCGCACTACCTACCCGCGAGGGTCTCAAGGCGCTGGGGGAAGAGGGGGGTGGTGCTGCTACTGATCGAAGAGCCAGGTCTTGACGAGTCTTCTGAAGGCCAGTAGGTCTTGGGTCTGTCGGAGGTTGGTGGGGAGGGTGTTCCAGGTCTTGGCTGCGAGGTGGGAGAAGGATCTGCCGCCGGCGGTCGTTTTCCGGATGCGGGGGACTGTGGCGAGGGCGAGGCTGGTCGAGCGGAGCTGGCGGGTGGGGGTGTAGAAGCTGAGTCGTCTGTTGAGGTAGGCTGGTCCGGAGTTGTGGAGTGCTTTGTGTGCGTGGGTGAGGAGCTTGAAGGTTATCCTCTTGTTGACAGGGAGCCAGTGCAGGTCTCTCAGGTGGGGTGTGATGTGGCTGCGTCGGGGGATGTCGAGGATAAGACGTGCAGAGGCGTTCTGGATGCGTTGCAGCCGTCTCAGGAGCTTAGCCGTCGTTCCTGCGTAGAGGGCGTTTCCGTAGTCCAGCCTGCTGGTGACGAGGGCCTGGGTGACTGTTTTTCTTGTTTCGGTGGGGATCCACTTGAAGATCCTGCGGAGCATTCGGAGGATGTTGAAGCAGGATGAGGAAACGGCGTTGACCTGCTTAGTCATGGAGAGGGTGGGGTCGAGGATGACCCCTAGGTTGCGTACGTGGTCGGTGGGTGGCGGGGCTGTTCCCAGTGATGTTGGCCACCAGGAGTCGTCCCAGGCTGAAGGGTTGGAACCAAGGATGAGGACCTCCGTCTTGTCCGAGTTCAGCTTCAGGCGGCTGATCCTCATCCATTCGGCAACGGCCTTCATTCCTTCGTGGAGGTGGGCTTTGGCGGTGTGAGGGTCTTTGGTGAGGGAGAGGATCAGCTGGGTGTCGTCGGCGTAGGAGATGATGTTGAGGTTGTGCTGTCGGGCGACGTGGGCGAGGGGTGCCATGTAGATGTTGAACAGCGTTGGGCTGAGGGAGGAGCCTTGGGGTACGCCGCAGATGATCTTGGTGGCCTTGGATCGGAAGGGGCGAGGCGGACGCTTTGTGTTCTGCCGGAAAGGAAGGATGTGGTCCAGTCCAGGGCCTTCTCTTGGATCCCGGCGTCGTGAAGGCGTGTTCGTAGTGTGTGGTGGCAGACCGTGTCGAAGGCGGCTGATAGGTCCAGGAGGATGAGGGCTGCTGTTTCTCCGTTGTCTAGCAGGGTCCTGATGTCATCGGTGGCGGCGATGAGGGCGGTTTCGGTGCTGTGGTTGCTGCGGAAGCCGGACTGGGAAGGGTCCAGGATGTTGTTCTCCTCGAGGTAGCGGGTCAGTTGTTTGTTGACGATTTTCTCGGTGACCTTCGCGGGGAACGGGAGCAGAGAGATGGGTCGGAAGTTCTTGAGGTCCTTGGGGTCTGCCTTGGGTTTCTTGAGTAAGGCGGTGATCTCGGCGTGCTTCCAGCTTTCCGGGAAGGTTGCTGTCTCGAAGGAGATGTTGATTATTTTCCGGAGATGGGGCGCGATGGCTGTACTGGCTTTGTTGAAGATGTGGTGAGGGCACGGGTCTAGCGGTGAACCGGAGTGGATGGTGTTCATGATCTCGCTGGTGTCCTCGTCGTTGATGTTGGTCCAGGAGAGCAGGCGGTTGGTGGTTGTGGGGGCAGTGGTCTCGGTGGTTGCCGGGGCGGTCGTGGTGTTGAAGCTGTCGTGGATGTCGGCGATTTTGCGGTGGAAGAAGGTGGCCAGTGAGTCGCACAGGTCTTGCGACGGCTGGATGTCGTTGGTGTTGGAGCTGGGGTTGGAGAGTTCCTTCACGATGTTGAAGAGCTCTTTGCTGTTGTGTGCGTTGTTGTCTAGGCGGTCTTTGAGTGAGGCCCTTTTGGCGGATCTGATGAGGTGATGGTGACTGCGGGTGGCGCTCTTGTGGGCGGCGTAGCTGTCCGCTGTCCGTTCGTGGAGCCAGATCTTCTCCAGTTTTCGGCATGTTCGTTTGGAGGCCTGGAGGTCTTCGGAGAACCAGGTGGCTTTCTTGCTGGTGTGGCTGTTGGGCGGATTCTTGAGCGGGGCGAGGGTGTTGGCGCAGTCGTTGATCCACTGTCTGAGGTTGCGGGCGGCGGTGTCGGTGTCGGAGGGTTCGGCGGGTGGGCTCAGGGCGAGGGTTGTGGTTAGCTGGTCTTCCGTGACTCTGCTCCAGCAGCGGCGAGGCATTTGTTCGGTGCGGTGGTGCGTGGTGGGCTTCCTGTAGGTGAAGTGGATGCAGTGGTGGTCAGTCCAGTGGGGTTCGGAGGTGTGGTTGAAGGAGACGTGTGGGCTTGTGGAAAAGATGGAGTCGAGCGTGTGGCCGGCGGCGTGGGTGGGTGTAGTCACGAGCTGTCTGAGTCCGAGGGTGGCGAGGTTGTCAATCAGGGTGGTGGAGTTTGTGTCCTTGTTGTTCTCGAGGTGGAAGTTCAGGTCCCCGAGGAGGATGTAGTCCGTGGAGGCGATGGCGTGTGTGCTGACGAAGTCAGCGATGGAATCGCTGAACCGTGGTCGGGGTCCGGGGGGTCTGTAGATGAGGGTTCCTCTGAGGGTGGTGTTGGGATCGGTGTGGATCTGGAAGTGCATGTGTTCGGCGGTGCTGAGGGTGTCGTCGGTGTTGGTTGAGACTCTGAGAGCGACCCTTGACCTTGCCAGGTAGGTCGCTCCCCCACCACACAGCTCCGCCTGTGCTGTCTGCCCGCTGCTCCTGTAGGTAAGATCGCCCTCCGCTTGTGGCCCCGGTGCCAGTTTTGTCTGCTTGTCTCCCCTTTCCTTTCTGTGCCCCTCGCTGCCCCACTGTTGTTGTGCCCGTGATTTGCCTGCTTTCCCCCCGTTTTTCCTTCTGTGCCCCTCGCTGCCCCACTGTTGTTGTGCCCGTGATTTGCCTGCTTTCCCCCCGTTTTTCCTTCTGTGCCCCTCGCTGCCCCACTGTTGTTGTGCCCGTGATTTGCCTGCTTTCCCCCCGTTTTTCCTTCTGTGCCCCTCGCTGCCCCACTGTTGTTGTGCCCGTGATTTGCCTGCTTTCCCCCCGTTTTTCCTTCTGTGCCCCTCGCTGCCCCACTGTTGTTGTGCCCGTGATTTGCCTGCTTCCCCCCGTTTTTCCTTCTGTGCCCCTCGCTGCCTATCGCCATTCCCGCCGCTGCGTCCCTGCGGCCCCGCCCCCTGACTGCCCATTCGCTGCCCCTGCCTCCCGCCTCCCAGCTGCTCCTCCTCCCACCTCCCCATAAATGGCGGCCGCTGCACGGCCGCGCAGCGGACGTGCGCAGCGGGCGCGCCGCTGGCGCGCCGAAGGCGCGCCTAAGGCAAGCCCGTCTGCGCCCGTCCGCGACTGGACCGCGCCCAGCGCCAGAACCCCTGGATCCCACCGATGCAACACCACTCGACGGACCTACGACGCCGCCACACTCACCGCACTCAATGCCGGCCGGAACCCTGCCTGCTACCGAGCCTCACCGAGACGCACCCACGGACCCTTCACCTGCCAAACCTGCCGATTCACCTGCCCCCTGACGTGCACCACCTCCGCCAAGTCGAGCAACAGCAGCAACCACCTGAAATGCATCCTGCTGAACACCCGCTCCGTCCACAGGCACGCCGTGGAACTCTGGGACCTGCTCGACGCAACAGCACCGGACATCGCCTTCCTCACCGAAACCTGGATGAACGCCTCCTCAGCGCCTGACATCGCCATAGCCATCCCGGATGGATACAAGATCACCCGGAAGGACCGCGTCAACCAGACGGGAGGAGGCATCGCCATCGTACACAAGAACACCATCCGCATCTCGACTAACTCCGACGAGACCTTCACCGCCGCCGAACACCTACACTTCCAGATACACACGGACCCCAAGACCACCCTCCGAGGCACCCTCATCTACAGACCCCCGGGACCACGCACACTATTCAGCGAAGACATCGCAGACTTCATCAGCCCGCACGCCATGCCCTCCGCCGACTACATCCTCCTAGGGGACCTCAACTTCCACCTGGAGAACAACAACGACAGAAACACCACCGCCCTGCTGGACAACCTCGCCAACCTCGGACTCAAGCAACTGGTGAACACGCCCACCCACTACGCCGGCCACACGCTTGACCCCGTCTTCTCGTCCAGCAAGCACATCTCCTTCAGCCACGCCACCGGACTCCACTGGACCGACCACAGCTGCGTCCACTTCAGCTTCAGAAAGACTGCGACCCACCACCACCCGCAACAGGCTCCCCGCCGGAGCTGGAGCAAGATCACCGCCGAGCAGCTCACCGCCTCCCTCAGCCAGAACACACCCACCGACACAACGGACCCAAACGAAGCAGCCAGCAACCTCGCCAAGTGGCTGACCGCCTGCGCCGACGACCTCGCACCACTAAAAACCCTCCCAGCAGACCCGGAAGCAAGAAAACCCCTTGGTTCACCAACGAACTCAAGGAATCCAAGAAGAACTGCCGCACTCTCGAGAAAACCTGGCGACTCGACCAGACCACAGACAACAGGACCGCCCTCAAGCACGCCACCCGCAAACACCACCAGCTGATCCGTGCCACCAAGAAGTCGGCACTCAAAGAACGACTGGACAACAACGCCCATGACAGCAAGGAACTTTTCAGCATCGTCAAAGAGTTCTCCAACCCCAGCGCCGGAAACAACGACATCACCCCCTCGCAAGACCTCTGCAACTCACTCTCCGCGTTCTTCCACCGCAAGATCACCGACATACACAACAGCTTCAACGCACAAACAACGCACCCTACCGCCGAACCAATGCCCGCCACCACCACCCTCTGCAACTGGACCCCGATCAACACCGAAGACACCACCCGCACGATGAACTCCATCCACTCCGGATCACCAACCGACCCCTGCCCACACCACGTCTTCAACAAAGCCGACGCCACCATCGCACCCCATCTCCGGGACATCATCAACTCCTCCTTCCGCACCGCCACCTTCCCGGAGAGCTGGAAGCACGCCGAGCTTACCGCCCTCCTGAAGAAACCAACGGCGGACCCCACCGACCTCAAGAACTACCGCCCCATCTCGCTCCTTCCGTTTCCGGCCAAAGTCATCGAGAAGACCGTCAACAGACAGCTTGCCGCCTTCCTCGAGACGAATGGATCCCTCGACCCCTCGCAGTCCGGGTTTCGGGCCAACCACAGCACCGAGACCGCCCTTATCGCAGCCACCGACGACATCAGAACCCTAACCGACAACGGGGAAACAGCTGCCCTCATCCTCCTGGACCTCTCCGCGGCGTTCGACACCGTCTGCCACCGCACCCTAGTGAAGCGCCTCAGCAACATCGGAATCCGAGAGAAAGCACTGGAATGGATCATCTCGTTCCTCGCCGGAAGAACCCAGAGAGTCCGCCTCTCCCCGTTCAGATCCGAAGCCACCGAAGTCATCTGCGGCGTTCCACAAGGATCCTCACTCAGCCCGACCCTCTTCAACGTCTACATGAGCCCCCTCGCAGCCATCGCACGCCGACACAACCTCAACATCATCTCCTACGCCGACGACACCCAGCTGATCCTCTCCCTCACCAACGACCCCACTACCGCCAGAGCCAACCTGCACGACGGGATGAGAGACGTCGCCGACTGGATGAGGAACAGCCGCCTTAAACTGAACTCAGACAAGACGGAAGTCCTCATCCTGGGCTCATCACCCTCCGCCTGGGACGACTCCTGGTGGCCCCCGGCCCTGGGCACCGCACCCAAGCCAACGGACCACGCACGCAACCTGGGCTTCATCCTGGACTCCTCCCTATCAATGACCAAACAAGTCAACGCCGTCTCATCTTCATGCTTCAACACCCTGCGCATGCTCCGCAAGATCTTCAGATGGATCCCCACTGAAACCAGGAAGACCGTCACCCAGGCACTCGTCACCAGCCGACTGGACTATGGGAACACCCTCTACGCCGGAACCACAGCCAAACTTCAAAAGAGACTCCAGCGCATCCAGAACGCCTCCGCACGACTCATCCTGGACATCCCCCGACACAGCCACATCACCGTACACCTGAAAGACCTGCACTGGCTCCCCGTCAGCAAGAGAATCACGTTCAGACTCCTCACCCACGCACACAAGGCCCTCCACGACCTGGGCCCAAAGTACCTCAACGACCGCATGTCCTTCTACACGCCCACACGCCAGCTACGATCAACCAGCCACGCCCTCGCCACCGTACCACGCATCCGCAGAACCACCGCCGGAGGAAGATCCTTCTCCTACCTGGCGGCCAAGACCTGGAACTCCTCCCCACTCACCTTCGGCGAACCCAGGACCATCTCGCCTTCAGGAAGCAGCTCAAGACCTGGCTGTTCGAGCAGTAACTTACCCCCTCCCCCAGCGCCTTGAGACCCTCCCGGGTGAGTAGCGCGCTCTATAAATGCCGTGATTGATTGATTGATTGACTGAGGGTGTTCCTGTGGACGATGGCGATGCCTCCTCCGACTCCGTTGGTGCGGTCCCTGCGGGTGATCTTGTATCCGTCCGGGATGGCAATGGCGATGTCGGGGGCTGAAGCGGGATTCAGCCAGGTCTCCGTCAGGAATGCGACGTCTGGGGAGGTTGAGTCGAGAAGGTCCCAGAGTTCGATGGCGTGTTTGCGGGCGGAGCGGGTGTGGAGGAGGATGCATCTGAGGTAGTTGGGTTCTTTCCTGGGCGGTGGTTTGGCGGGGCGGGTGCTGGCGAAGCTGTAGTTCCGGCAGGTGAAGGGCCCTTGGGTGCGCTTCGGGGTGGCCTGGTAGCAGGCGTGATCTTTTCCGGGGTTGAGTGCGTGGAGGGTGCTGGCGTCGTATCGGCGTCTGTTGATGTGGCGGGCGCGGGGATGCCCGGACCAGGGGGTCTGGCGCTGGGCGCGGTCACGGCGCGGACGGGCGCAGACGGGCTTGCCTTAGGGGCGCCTTCGGCGCGCCAGCGGCGCGCCCGCTGCGCACGTCCGCTGCGCGGCCGCACAGCGGCCGCCATAAATGGGGCGGTGGGAGGGAGGAGCAGGGAATGGGGCAACGAATGGGCAGTGAGGGGGCGGGGCCGCAGGGCGCAGCGGCGGAAACAGGCACAGAAGGGAAAACGAGCACAATCAGGGCATCAAGGGGGCACAGAAAGGAAAAAAAACGAACACAATCAGGGGCAGCAAGGGGGCACAGAAAGGAAAAACTAGCACAATGAGGGGCAGCAAGGGGGCACAGAAAGGAAAAACGAGCACAATCAGGGGCAGCAAGGGGGCACAGAAAGGAAAAAACGAGCACAATCAGGGGCAGCAAGGGGGCACAGAAAGGAAAAACGAGCACAATCAGGGGCAGCAAGGGGGCACAGAAAGGAAAAACGAGCACAATCAGGGGCAGCAAGGGGGGCACAGAAAGGAAAAAACGAGCACAATCAGGGGCAGCAAGGGGGCACAGAAAGGAAAAACGAGCACAATCAGGGGCAGCAAGGGGGCACAGAAAGGAAAAACGGGCACAATCAGGGGCAGCAAGGGGGCACAGAAAGGAAAAACGAGCACAATCAGGGGCAGCAAGGGGGCACAGAAAGGAAAAAACGAGCACAATCAGGGGCAGCAAGGGGGCACAGAAAGGAAAAACGAGCACAATCAGGGGCAGCAAGGGGGCACAGAAAGGAAAAACGAGCACAATCAGGGGCAGCAAGGGGGGCACAGAAAGGAAAAACGAGCACAATCAGGGGCAGCAAGGGGGCACAGAAAGGAAAAAACGAGCACAATCAGGGGCAGCAAGGGGGCACAGAAAGGAAAAACGAGCACAATCAGGGGCAGCAAGGGGGCACAGAAAGGAAAAAACGAGCACAATCAGGGGCAGCAAGGGGGCACAGAAGGAAAAACGAGCACAATCAGGGGCAGCAAGGGGGGCACAGGAGGAAAAACGAGCACAATCAGGGGCAGCAAGGGGGCACAGAAAGGAAAAAACGAGCACAATCAGGGGCAGCAAGGGGGGCACAGAAAGGAAAAAACGAGCACAATCAGGGGCAGCAAGGGGGCACAGAAAGGAAAAAACGAGCACAATCAGGGGCAGCAAGGGGGCACAGAAAGGAAAAAAACGAGCACAATCAGGGGCAGCAAGGGGGCACAGAAAGGAAAAACGAGCACAATCAGGGGCGGCAGCAGCAGGGCACACAGACGGAGCTGTGTGGTGGGGGAGCGACCTACCAGTCAAGGTCAGGGGTCGCTCTCTTCACCACGCAGCGGCCGCCATAAATGGGGAGGTGGGAGGGAGGAGCAGGGAATGGGGCAGCGAATGGGCAGTGAGGGGGCGGGGCCGCAGGGCGCAGCGGCGGGAAACAGGCACAGAAGGGAAAACAAGCACAATCAGGGCATCAAGGGGGCACAGAAAGGAAAAAAAACGAGCACAATGAGGGGCAGCAAGGGGGCACAGAAAGGAAAAACTAGCACAATGAGGGGCAGCAAGGGGGCACAGAAAGGAAAAAACTAGCACAATGAGGGGCAGCAAGGGGGCACAGAAAGGAAAAACGAGCACAATCAGGGGCAGCAAGGGGGGCACAGAAAGGAAAAAACTAGCACAATCAGGGGCAGCAAGGGGGCACAGAAAGGAAAAACGAGCACAATCAGGGGCAGCAAGGGGGCACAGAAAGGAAAAACGAGCACAATCAGGGGCAGCAAGGGGGCACAGAAAGGAAAAAACGAGCACAATCAGGGGCAGCAAGGGGGCACAGAAAGGAAAAAACGAGCACAATCAGGGGCAGCAAGGGGGCACAGAAAGGAAAAACGAGCACAATCAGGGGCAGCAAGGGGGCACAGAAAGGAAAAACGAGCACAATCAGGGGCAACAAGGGGGCACAGAAAAGAAAAACGAGCACAATCAGGGGCAGCAAGGGGGGCACAGAAGGAAAAAACGAGCACAATCAGGGGCAGCAAGGGGGGCACAGAAGGAAAAAACGAGCACAATCAGGGGCAGCAAGGGGGCACAGAAAGGAAAAAACGAGCACAATCAGGGGCAGCAAGGGTGCACAGAAAGGAAAAAAACGAGCACAATCAGGGGCAGCAAGGGGGCACAGAAAGGAAAAACGAGCACAATCAGGGGCCGCAAGGGGGCACAGAAAGGAAAAACGAGCACAATCAGGGGCAGCAAGGGGGCACAGAAAGGAAAAAACGAGCACAATCAGGGGCAGCAAGGGGCACAGAAAGGAAAAACGAGCACAATCAGGGGCAGCAAGGGGGCACAGAAAGGAAAAACGAGCACTATCAGGGGCAGCAAGGGGGCACAGAAAGGAAAAAACGAGCACAATCAGGGGCAGCAAGGGGGCACAGAAAGGAAAAAACGAGCACAATCAGGGGCAGCAAGGGGGCACAGAAAGGAAAAACGAACACAATCAGGGGCAGCAAGGGGGCACAGAAAGGAAAAAACGAGCACAATCAGGGGCAGCAAGGGGGGCACAGAAGGAAAAAACGAGCACAATCAGGGGCAGCAAGGGGGGCACAGAAGGAAAAAACGAGCACAATCAGGGGCAGCAAGGGGGCACAGAAAGGAAAAAACGAGCACAATCAGGGGCAGCAAGGGGGCACAGAAAGGAAAAACGAGCACAATCAGGGGCGGCAGCAGCAGGGCACACAGACGGAGCTGTGTGGTGGGGAGCGACCTACCAGTCAAGGTCAGGGGTCGCTCTCTTCACCACGCAGCGGCCGCCATAAATGGGGAGGTGGGAGGGAGGAGCAGGGAATGGGGCAGCGAATGGGCAGTGAGGGGGCGGGGCCGCAGGGCGCAGCGGCGGGAAACAGGCACAGAAGGGAAAACGAGCACAATCAGGGCATCAAGGGGGCACAGAAAGGAAAAAAACGAGCACAATGAGGGGCAGCAAGGGGGCACAGAAAGGAAAAACTAGCACAATCAGGGGCAGCAAGGGGGGCACAGAAAGGAAAAACGAGCACAATCAGGGGCAGCAAGGGGGCACAGAAAGGAAAAACGAGCACAATCAGGGGCAGCAAGGGGGCACAGAAAGGAAAAACGAGCACAATCAGGGGCAACAAGGGGGCACAGAAAAGAAAAACGAGCACAATCAGGGGCAGCAAGGGGGGCACAGAAGGAAAAAACGAGCACAATCAGGGGCAGCAAGGGGGGCACAGAAGGAAAAAACGAGCACAATCAGGGGCAGCAAGGGGGGCACAGAAAGGAAAAAACGAGCACAATCAGGGGCAGCAAGGGGGGCACAGAAAGGAAAAAAACGAGCACAATCAGGGGCAGCAAGGGGGCACAGAAAGGAAAAACGAGCACAATCAGGGGCAGCAGCAGGGCACACAGACGGAGCTGTGTGGTGGGGGAGCGACCTACCAGTCAAGGTCAGGGGTCCTATGCAGCTATAGAGGAGTTTGGCCCTGGTTCACCCCCTCGGCTGTCACCTACCCAGCCGGACATCTGACATTGTTTTCCTCGCCTCCCCGTTATGTTTCCTTCCCTCTATCTTGCTCTTATGTCTATACTTGGAATCTGTAACTGAAGTAATTATGTAATCTTTAACTTGCTGATCCTCATGTAAAGCGCTCTGATACCTACGGGTCTAGCCAGCGCTATATAACATTTTGCAAATAAATAAATTCATAAATAGTGGTATCTGGAACCAATGAAACCTCCCCCCCCCGCCCCCCTAAAAAAAGAAAACCTTGTGTGTCTTCTTGTATCTATAGGACCCAGGTGGGTTGCCCCGGTTTTGTCTCTATGGAAAAGGGACACAGTTGCACAAAAAGTATCATGGATGTTTCTCATGTTTCTCCATGTTTCTCCTTCTGGGACAAAGACCAAGAAAGGGCTGATGGCTTATTCAGTGTCTTTAGAGGGACCCTATTCTATCTTCAGAGAGACCCCGTAAAGCTTTCGAGGCCATGAAAAGAGCCCAGACCAGGCGTGGGAGGGGACAGGGAACCAGTGCATGTGACACGAGAGGGGGTTGTATGAGTGCACTGAGGGAGCAAAGGGGGTCTGTGTGACTGAAACCAGGAAGCAAAGGGGGCTGTGTGACTGAAACCAGGGAGCGAAGGGGGCTGTGTGACTGAAAGCAGGAAGTGGTGAAAGAAGTGTCCCGGCAGGGGTGCATGCATGGGCACTAGAACATCCCAGGGAGAAATAGGCATCCTCCCACGAGGTTAGGATTGGAGCTGTGCTTCTGTAGAGTTGGAGAAACTTTAAACATGCCTGTTTCAAAGTGGAATACTCTGCTAAAATAGGTTCCATTGATTTAAGGCTGAAAAGGAACGATTACGGGTAAAATCAAGTGGTGCAATAATGCCGCACAACTTTAATTTTTGTGCCGCTAAATTTTAATTACTATGCCGCAAAATTTGCAAATCTATGCCACAATATCCTGTGGGGTCTGATAAACACTAGAAGGGGCAAAGGAGTCTACCATGTGTACAATAGAGGACTGAGCCACCAGACCGACTAACCGGAGGATGGCATCTATCTTGGTGAAAGAAAGTGGCCACTAGAGGAGCCAAGCAAACCACTAAGTGGAAAGAAGAAACTAAAATAACTAGAATGAGTGCAAATGGAATCCGTCCAAGCTCCACAAAATGAATAAAGTCTCCACCACAAGGACAGAAAAAGATATATAAATAGCACAGGACACTGCCTCTGAGGACCTACAGCGCCTGGCCCAAGAAGAGGATCAGGCAATACCAGCAAGGGAAAAGTCTGGGAAAAAAAGGGAACGAAATCCTACACAAAATCACTTGACAACAGTCAGGATGCCGTATGTGAACTGCAAGTACACTAACAATCGGTACGAAAGACCACATGAGGCTATTGCCCTGATGAGAATAGAAGGGCCACCAGACACAAACCCCCTTAACCCAAGCAGGGCAAGGCGCTACAAAAATGAGGCAGACATCAACGAAGGAGTTCTAACACGGAGAACGCTTCCTTCTGTGTCCTTCTCTCCCTTTCACTTCACAGTTTTTTTTGTTTTTTGTTTTTGAACGAAAGGGAGGACACTGCGCGCACCAAAACACATGTGTAACTAAACATATCTAAAGGCATAAATTGACATATGAAAAATTAGAGACTGTCTTAGCAATACATCTATGAAGGTAATGCATGCTGCAGCCCGAAAGAACAAGCTACTTTCCTTCGGTAACGATGTATCTGTAAGAGACATATGTTATAGTTTCCTTACCTTAGAATTACCCCAGGCGTCAGACTGGCTCGGGAGAATTTTTTCTTAGCAGTACCCATGCACGTTGGTAGGTGGCGTCGGTCGACTTTGCATCCGTCGTCGGCGTCGTGGTTGCCGGGATGACATCGCGGTGCCTACATAGACGCCGCCCCTGCGCGTACGACTTTTCACGCCAGAAGCGCAGAGCCATGAAAGACACTGACCACTGGTGCGCCACAACTAAGGCCCTACAAGGGAGTACCTATCCCTAGAAGTCAGTTCGCAGAGCAGGGAGGATGGGTGCGGCAGTAAGGAATCTATAACTAGCATATGTCTCTTACAGATACATCGTTACCAAAGGTAAGTAACTTGTTCATCTCAAAGAGACTGTTATAGATTCCTTACCTTAGAATAAGTTCACACCAGAAAGTCCTGGAGGACCGAACGGGCAAAATAGTCGTCCCTCTGGACTCGGCTGCTGAGGCAGTAATGTCTGGTGAACGTGTGCAAGTGTGGCCACCTGGCAAATGTCAAGAAGTGGAAATCCACGTGCTAATGCAGTGGTGGTTACTGTAGCCCTAGTGGAAGGAGCAGGCAGCCCCACTGGAGGTTCCTTTTTTTGCTAAAGCGTAACAGATTTTAATACAAAGGACAACCCATTGAGAGATGGTACGTTTTTGAACAGCCTGACCTTTTTTGGCACCTACATAGCCAACGAAGACTTTTGTGCAGTCAAGGTAGAAGGACAGCGCACATTTAGGGTCCAGACGGTTACGTTTCTCCTCCTCCTTGGAAGGGTGCAGAAGTGGAAAAAAGATGGGCAAAGTGGTGGTTTGTCCTATGTGAAAAGGTGTAACCACTTTAGGAAGGAACGAGGGCCTCGTCCTAAGCACCACTTTGTCCAGATGCACAGAGAAGAAAGGGGGTTTAGAAGATAGAGCCGGAAGCTCACTCACCCTGCGAGCAGAGGTGATGGCAACACGGAAGGCAGTTTTCAGAGTAAGAAGCCTGAGAGGACAGTTGTGAAGAAGCTCGAAGGGAGCACACATAAGATAGGTTAGAACCAGATTCAAGTCCCACTGGGGCATTATGAAAGGAGATGGAGGGAAGAGAGGAGTAATGCCCTTAAAGAATCTATTTACAATAGGGGACTTGAATAAAGAGGGTTGATCCGGCAGCCGAAGGAAAGCAGAAATTGTTGCCAGATAACCTTTAAGAGTGCCCAGAGCAGACTCCGAAAGAGGGGCAGAGAGGGGATCCACAGCCTTTGCTGTCCACCATTCCACAAATGTATTCCATCTACAGGCGTATACCGTTTTAGTGGAGGGACGACTGGCTGCCAAGATGACATCACACCCTTTGGGAGGAAGGTCAAAAGCTGCCAACTGTCGCTGCTCAATCTACACGCAAGGAAGTGGCGATTCGAAAGGTTCGGGTGAAGAACCCTCCCCTGCTGCTGCGACAGAAGATCCTCCCGAAGGGGCAGTCTCATCGGAGGATCGATATCAATGCTCAGGAGCTCGGGGTACCATACTCTTCGCGCCCAATCCGTGGCCACAAGAATAACTTGGGCCCGGTCGAGCTTGATTTTCTTCAGCACTCGGGGCAGATGAGGTACAGGCGGAATGGCGTACAGGAGGCTGCAACACCACTTGCGACGAAAAGAGTCACCGAGCAAGCGCCGTCTTGGAAATTCCAACACACAGAACTGCTAACATTGCGCATTCTCTTCGGTGGCGAACAGATCTAACCAAGGCTCTCCCCAACGCTGAAAGAGACCTTGCACCACCTCCGAGTGAAGAGGCCATTCGTGATCTACCAGGCACCGACAGCTGAGTTTGTCCGCTCTGGCGTTCAGAGATCCTGCCAAGTGTTGGACCACCAGGGCCATGCCCTGATGTTCCAGCCACGTCCAGAGGCGAAGAGCCTCCTGGCACAGGGTCCACGACCCCACCCCGCCCTGCTTGTTGCAGTACCACATGGCGGTGGTGTTGTCGGTTAACACATGCACCACTTTCCCTTTGAGCGAGGAAAGGAACGCTTTCAATGCCAGGCGGATCGCCCGGAGCTCCAACTAGTTGATATGGAGCCCGGACTCCGCCAGAGACCAGACGCCTCTGATCTCCGCCTCTCCCAGATGTCCGCCCCATCCCAGGAGTGACGCATCTGTCACCACTGTGAGATCTGGTTGGGGAAGGCAGAGGGATCTGCCTCTGACCCAAGCTTAGCCACCACTACAATTGTTGTGCAGTTCCCTCCGAATTCCCTGATGCTGCGGCCACTGGAACTTCAGGTCCCACTGCAGAGCCCGCATGTGCCACCTGCCATGATCCACCAGCAGGATGCAGGAGGCCATGAGGCCCAGCAGCCTCAGGGTCATTCTCATCAAAATGTGGGATAGAGGCTGAAACACTGGTATCATAGCCCGAATATCCCAGACTCGCTGTTCGGGAGGATAGGCCAGAAACTGCACTGTGTCCAGAACAGCTCCGATGAAAGGGAGCGTCGAGGGAGTCAGGTGTGACTTCGGCACGTTTATAGTGAACCCCAGCGAATGCAGGAGGTCTGCCGTAGTCTGGAGGTGGGAGACAGCCTGGGGCGAGCCCGCCTTCAACAGCCAGTCGTCGAGATAGGGGAAGACTGAAACCACTGATCTGCGTAGATGAGCTGCTACCACCGCCATCACTTTCGTGAACACCCGAGGGGCACTGGTAAGGCCAAAGGAGAGCACAGTGAAATGGAAATGCTAGAATAGGACGCAGGCCTTTGTCCTTTTTGTGCACCAGAAAGTAGCGGGAATAACAACCACGACCTACTTCTGGCACAGGGACCCTCTCGATAGCTCCCTTGGCCAAGAGAGCTGAGACTTCCTGTTGGAGAAGCGCCAAATGATCCTCCGACATGCGATCGAAAGACGACGGCATGAAGGAAGGGGTAGTATCGAAGGGGAGGGAGTACGTCGGACTATTTGCAAAACCCACCTGTACGACGTGATGGATTGCCAGTGGGGGAGGTGATGGCGAATCCTGTCGCCCACTGGCCGTTGATGGCCCTGAAATGTTGGACTAGGGAGGTTTGGAGGCTGCAGCAGGGGGGGAAAAGGGTGGATTGGCCCGCCCGCTGGCTCCCGGACCCCCGAAGTCGCAGGGTCCCACGTCCGCGGCCACACAGAGGCTGAGCAGCTTGCGTGGACCGGTGGCTGGACTGGGCCGGACGTGGCTGGATGCCCCTTCCGTAGCCACGAAAGGGGCACAAAGCAGACTGGAGAGGTCGAGAAGACGCAGCGAGGCCCAAAGATCTGGCCGTAGCCCGAGAATCTTTAAAGCGCTCGAGCACCGAGTCTGTTTTGTCGCCAAAAAGACAACGTCCATCAAAGGGCATGTCCAGCAAGGTTGACTGGACATCCCCCGAAAAACCAGATGTCCTCAACCAGGCATAGCGCCTAAGGGCTACCGACGTAGCAATCGTTCTGCCCAGTGATTCAGCGGTATCCGGCCCACATCGTATTGTGAATTTGGCTGAGTCTCTCCCATCCGCCACTGCTTGGGAGAGAACGGCCCGGGCCTCTTCCCGACACTGAGGCAGCACCCGCCGTCACCGTATCCCATATGGTGTGGGAATATCGGCCCAAGAGGCATGCGGTATTCACAGACCACAGCGTTAAGCTGGAGGAAGAAAAAATACGCTTCCCAAGGTGATCCAGCTTCTTGAATTCCCTATCTGGCAGAACAGAAGGGAATGCGCCCTTGGAAGTAGAGGCTTGGACCACCGAGCTCTCAAGGGAAGGATGTTGGGTGAGGAAAACTGGGTCGCAAGGGGCCGGGAGATGGTGGTGGGTAATCATCCTTTCCACAGGAGCCCTAGTGCTGGGCTTGGACCAGGTGCCAAGGAGGACATTGGTGAGGGCTTCATTGAAGGGCAGAAGGGGTTCAGTGGATGATGCCGCAGGCTGAAGCACCTCTGTCAGGAGGTTAGTCCTGACTGCCACTGATGGGAGCTCAAGGCCCAAAACCTTGGCCGCCCTTCGCACCACCACAGCGTAGGACGCTCCTTCCTCCGTAGCTACGGTAGGGAGAGAAAGCATGCCAAGGTCTGGAGATGTGTCCAGACCACTGGCGTCACCCAGGTCCTCTCGCCAGTCTGGTTCTTCCAGCTGGTCAGCTAAAAGGTCCACTCCCACTCTTCATCACCACCCTCTGGTCGATAGGGAACACCAGGGATGTACAGGGGAACAAAAGTAACCTCCGGCGTAGGTACCAAAGTCGACCGACGTGGGTCCGGCTCCGTGTCGGGGATGAGGCTGGGGTCGACGCTGGTGGAGGTCACAGCCGGCGCCACGGGCGTCGTCGGGATCGATGCCAGGGAAGGTCGAGTGAGATCGACCAGCGTCGATCCGGATCCAGGCCTGGATCCGCGGGAACCCTACGGCACCGGGGCGGAGCCTACGGAGCCGGGGGCGGAGCCCTCAAGGCCCAGGGCCCGTGACGGCTTTGTGGGGCCCGAAGGCGCACCGGCGGAGTCGGGCTGCCCAAACACGAGGTGCAAGGCCTCGTAGAAGCTTTTTAGTTGGGCATGAGACGCTCCAGCTCCCGGAAAGGGTGGGAGGCATGAAGTCGTCTCGGGAACAGGTGCCGGAGACAGTGCCTTAGAGCGACGATGCTCTGAGTCCCGCGTCGCATCGGCCGACCGACGGGGAGAAGGCGAAGAGCGCCGGTGCTTCTTTGCCTTCTTCTTGTGCTTCGACTTACCTGAAGACCTCGATGACTTTGAATGCGACGAGGAGTGGGAGCTCCATGAGCGGCCTCGAGACCTTCCTCTCGAACGAGAACGGGAGCGACATGGAGCCGACCGCCGGGTCTCCAACAACTTTCGGGACCACTCCCGCGAAGACTTCGGCGCCATGGCCCGGCTGTCGGAGCACGACTTCGGGTCGTGGTGGCGCTCCAAACACCACAGGCATATGAGGTGCGGGTCTGTCACAGACATTGCCTTGTGACAGGTGTCGCAGGGCTTGAAGCCGGTCCGACGTAGGGACATCCCTCACGCACCAAACGTCGAATGACTCGAAAAGGAGTAGACAAAAGCTGCAAAATGTTTAGCCAAAATATAGGCTAAGGGGTAGCTCTCTCCGGATCTGCGCTAGGCCGGTGCAGAAAAAGGAAGAATGGACATCACAGTGCAGGGGCGGCGTCTATGTAGGCACTGCGACGTCATCCCAGCTACCACAACGCTGGCGACCGACGAGGAGTCGACTGACGCCACTTCCCAACGTGGGAAAAGATTCTCCGGATCCAGTCCGACGCCTGGGGGTAATTCTAAGGTAAGGAATCTATAACTAACAGTCTCTTTCAGATATATACGGCACGCTCAAGGCACACCGACAACGCCCGAGCACCAACCATAGAAGAGGGAACAAAGAGGAGTGGGGGGGAACCCCTCCATTAACAGAATGGGGCCAGAGCGCAATACAACATTGCCTGCTAGAAGAATCTCCACAGGCACGCACCTCCAAAGGGTAAACATGAAAGAGTGCACTTGTCCAAAAGCGTGTACCAATAATAGACCTAGACAAGAAGAAGGTATGAATGAGTATACCAGAATCACGTAACAGATTATCTAAGTATTCCAGAATCACCCAACGGAATAGAAGAAAAAACTACCACATGACAGATGAGGGAGCAATCCCCATCGAACGGGCAACCATGGAATATAATATACATGTAGAACATAGGTTCATACAAGGACCGAACAGCCGTGAGGCAAGGAGACCACATCACACAATTTCCATAAGGCAAGGACAACAGGTCATGCAACGACCGTGAGGGAAGGATAGTAGGTCACACAACGGCCGTGGGGTGGGGCAGAAAGAAAACAGGAAAAACTATGTAGTTCTACAATCAAATGCCAACCAGACCGACCCTGCTGAGTGTCCGCAGTGGTGAAGACTGTCAATACCTGGGGTATGCCGTATATTCCCCAACATCAGAGGAATTTAAGCCCCTGGCTTGGGGAGGCCTGTACCACCATATGCACAAGGCGGCTCTCTCGAATCCCAAGCTTAGGGACAACAAGTCTCCATGAAACTCGCCAATCCTACATCTAGCCAGGAGAGGTGGCATAGCGCAACACTGGAGTGTGCGACGAAGACCACAAGGTGTAAACAGTCAAAGGGAAAAAATGATCTACTGGAGGTAATACGTAAAAAACCTCGGCAAGAAAACATGTCGCCACTGTAACAATTGAAGGATAGAAGGAGACAACTCCCTTGGGGTGTAGAGCAAAAACTGCGTACCATTGATACGTGATAGAACCCCCAAGGGGGGGTAAGAGGCTGCCAAAGGAACTGAACCAGGAAACAAGGTTTCCAATGCAATAACAGGACTGGATAACAATTCCTGAGCCACAGCCCAGGTATAGAAGAAAAGGCAATAAGCCTGAGTGACCAATATCACACATCTCACAATATGCTAAAGTGATCGTTTGATGAGGGATGCATATAACATTCGCATCCAAAGAACCCCACCAGTAGGGTAAGACCTTCTGCAGGGTCTCAAAACAGAAAGCTCGCCAGCAGCACTAGAGACCAGGGTAAAGACACTAATCTGGCGATTGACACCACAAAACGCACATACCATGTCGTAATAACAAGGGGAAACAAGCATTTGCAATGCAATCGGTCTCGCTTTTGGAACCTTATATTTATTTAGCTATGCAGCACATTAGCCTGGGTGCTGAAACATCTACTGTTCTTTAACATGGAGTGAAAGTAAGCACCAAACTGCGTGACACGCCAGGTATGGGAACACATGGAGAGAAATATTGCCTTTCAGCTGGAAATGGTATAGTCCAAAGCTCTGTTTTTAATATAAAATCAGGGCCTTCAGTGGTCATATCACTGAAAATACAAGATTTGAAAAATATATTATTGTCTACGGGTGCTCGTGGAAGACAATTCTTATGGACTGGAATCTAGAGAATGCTAAAGTGATTCTGGTATTTTACTGACCTCTGCTGGTTGTTTTCTATCAAGAAAGTTAAATAGAGGCAGTTGAACAAGCAGAAAGCAATTCTGGTATTTTACTGATCTCTACTGGTTGTTTTCTATCAAGACAGTTAAATAGAGGCAGTTGAACAAGCAGAAAGCAATTCTGGTATTTTACTGACCTCTACTGGTCGTTTTCTATCAAGATAGTTAAATAGAGGCAGTTGAACAGAAAAAAAAAGTCCCTATGCGGAAGCAGACAAGTCCTAGGGCTGATCTCCAGAGCCCACAAAGAACATACACATACAAGTATATACTAAAGTATATATAGAAGAGGTCTCGAATGCTCGACCTAAAAACAGCAAATAGATGGAACAACAGTATTATTTAAATCACCAGAATGGCCTCCGAATTTTCAAAAGGCAATGATTTTAGCTCTGTGCAGAATATCATACAAGAATTTATCAGCTTATCGTCTGCCCTCGGGTGTTTTTAAATTAGGTTCTCATGATCTGTATTTTGCTATGGCTACAAGAAAAAGCTTTAAAGAATAAATAAATTGCCGGAAATTAGTGCCATGTTATATCTTAGTCCTGTACTGACTAGACATATAAAGTGAAGAACAGTGTTGCAGATTGTTTATTAGAACAACAGGCTCAAACTTCGAGACTCAAGCATAAATGAGAAATAGCACAGGAGAAAAGAGTGGAATTGTAATTTAATGTCAGGCCTAGTTATCCTTCCCAGCTAGTCAACACCTCCTCATGGACAATCTGCATGAATTTCTTTCATGGGTCTAGTTTTCTGAATCCAAACTTTCCGGACTTCAACTTCATGGAGTTGCATTATCATTTTCGCAGCTAAGGCCAGTTTCCAAAGCAACCCCTCCTCTGAACCCTTACTGGAGTGATGACAAAGTGGCTTCCAATGTCAGCCTCCAACATCCAGCCTGTAGATCTAGCATCCCAAGTGCTCCACGTTTCATACTTTGTAAATCTTAAATCTTGTAAAGCGTATTATGGTAGACGGGGATAACTGTCATGAGTCATTGCTGCCACTAATCAATATTAACTTAGGGGTTTTGCATCTAGGGGCAGACAGACCCTTTCAGCCATCCATAAAGTTTCAAACGAGAACGGAACCTTTGGTTGTATAGTTCTTACCACTTCCACCCACCCAAATCACTGGATACCACACCCTTTTTATAGGTATGCGTCTATTAATGTGGTATCTATTTGCCACTGACTCTTTAATTAAATATATATACCATATCTGGGGTATTATGATTTTAGAAGTTCTCAATGAAACAGTAGCATACGGGCATTAAGGCCCAAAGAAATGACTGAAGTGCATTTGCAAACCAGATTTGACATTGCAACTCTCGGCTCATGCAATTTCCACATACGAACGCAAGTTCACAAACAAATCAACACATTTTAGACGGCTAAAACTGCTTCTAACATGCTTCTTCCAAAGCCAAAGTGCGTATTAACATTAGCATGGACTGCGACTTTCAAAGCCCACATTGTACATAAGACTCAGTGGTTCGAGAAACCATCCTGCTTGTCTCTTCGAGACTGTTCAGTGAAGGAGACTGCCATGAAATTCAACATGCTGTCTCTTAAACACTGCAACTAGCTTGAGAGGCACACAATACTTTATTTAGACAACACCAAAATAAAAACAAAATCCAATCTGGAATCCACAAAAATCTGCAATATTTTAACAAAAGCATAGTGTCTAGGAAAAAGAAGTCTCAACAGCTCCCTCCTGAAAAACACCTTCCACCTGAATGTAATCAATTTATTTAGGCTATGTTATTTATTCATTCAGTGCAGGGCCAAACAGATCAGACATAACAGCACCAAAGAAAGGACAAACAGCGTGACAGATTCAATATGGATTCAGTACATTAAATATAGGGATAAGTGCTGTTGGGAAACATGGGGGACAATTAACAGACAACCATACTTCTGATAATTGATTATTTTAAAGATTTTGTGCATTTTATCATGGGCTGTACAAAATCATATCACCTTCATCCTAAAAAAGACAACAACCCAGGAGATTTCTTCTTTAGGTGTCTCTATTTTATCTTATTGTCTCAACCACCCACTATGCTTAGATGGACTACTTGGCTAACAGCAGTAGTAAGATTTAGAATGGTAGCACTGCCAGGCAAGCTCCAATATGGCCACTGATCCCAGGGTTCTGTTGTCAGGTTTTTCTTCTCTTTGTGTGCTTTCCATGCAACAATACACCTTGTGATGCCATCTATCACCAGAAAGAGTTGCAAGGACATGCGTGCTTTCAATTACCAGAGGAGGAACAACTGGAGTGCATCAACATCTAAAATCTCTAATCACCTGGATCATCCAAGTACTCTAAGGAGGACAAGACCCCAGGGTCCATTCACAACCAAAGTGGAGTGCTGATCTCACAATGGAAAGCAAATGAAAAGCACCAGGTAACAGAAGTGAGCTGGAGAGGCATAATTCTTTAACATAGATTCACTACTGAACCAAGCAGGGACCAAAAAAGACAAATGCCAGGCCATTACCAAGTTACCCTTCCAGGGAGGAAATACAATGTCTCAGTTTCCTGGGAGATGGCGTATTTGGGGTGCACCTATAGGCTTAAATGAAGTATTTGGGGACTGGCATTGTGGGCCCAGAGCATTTGTGGGACAGCAACCTACAAAGCCTCACCCTTTATCATGACTTTATAGAAGGCATGTAAGAACATGCTTCTAACCTATAGGCTGACTAACAGGAAAACATAAAAACAGTTCCTCTCTAATGCCAACTGTAGGAAGGGAGTACAAGCGACTGACTTCCAAAGCTGTGTGGTTTAATCTATTCTATTCCTAGGGAAAAATAACATTATATCATGAGATCAATAAGCCTGAAGATCATTGGATGGTAAGCAAGGGATAGGGGTTTGGCTATTAAGGAGATTGTTAAGGAATTTCTTCTTCAGTAGGTGAATCCTGAGGCTGGTGGGAACTCATTATGGAGCTAAGACTCCTGGCTTGTGGAGAGGGGAAGGTGGTTTGAGCACTAAACCAGCTGTAATCGCAGAAAGAAGGGTAGTCGGGAGGCAATAAGGTAGGGAGGTGTGATGAAAAACACACACACACATATATATATATATATATATATTTTTTTTTTTAATTGATGCCATAGAGTCCTAACATTCCCCGACCCAAGTCCTGTTAGGTTAGACAGGAGAAGAACAATGTAGCAGTTGAAGCACCTAAAAGATTTGAAAGGGCAGGCTGCAGTCTTTTATCCTACTTGAAAGTAGTGGTTTGTGATAAAATCTGAATGTTGACCCAAGCTGAAGCTGCATCTAGTTTTGTTGAAGGTCTCAGGAAGAAAGATAGGTAGGGGAGGTATGGGGGTGCTGCTGTGAGGGATCTGCAAGTGACATTCAAGATGCTTGAGGCCTTCAAACGTCACCACCAAAGACACTCATTCCCTGCTACATTCCAAGAAAGAGGACATGGCATCCTAATGCCCACATTCACCCTCCTCACTGAAGGATCCGCTTCTAGACACCAAACGCACAAGATATTCATTGCACATTGCACCTCTGCATATCACACCTCTCCTGATGTACTACAAATCCCTCCGTGGTGTCATGCCAGTCTGATTAGACAACTGCAGCACTCATGTTCACATGTCTTCTGGTGCCCTCTGTTCTACAGACATGAGATAGAGGCAGCTATGGTGCGAGCCAGGGGAGGTGTCAGAGAGCGAGAAACTACATCTGGGGAGATACAGTAGTCTAAATTTAAGGAGGACATTTTTCTACTTTTGTGGCATCTTGACAGGACACATCGACAAGGTATCACTTCACAGCAGTGTTAAATGATCCCAGCAGACTTGCAACAATTCTCGTTTCAGGGCCCGACTCTCACAGGGGCAAAAGCTCACATCAGGGCTTGCACACAGACCATGCATTATTAAAGTCTGATCACTGCAACCTGATAGGAGTTTAAATAATCAATCCAAAACAGATTTTCAATCTACTAGACCCCGCTACACTTTAGGTTTGCAGTGTTCACCCCCGACCATTGTCTAACATTAGCGAGTTCAAAGACCAGAAAACAAGTGTGAATGCATAAGAACTGCTTAAAATGACAGATACGGCTCCGCCCTTAAGTGCACAACAGCTGCAACATCGTACTGAAACCAGCAAAGTCTTCCGCCCAACAGGGGGTCTACAGTGCTGCGTCAAAAAAGGGAACAAATAACCACATTAAAGCAGCAATGGATGCTATGAAAGAGACATTAAAAACACCATGAGGTGAGTAGACCCAATGGAAAACTAAACACAGTGTGCAGCTAATATACTGGGCATTGTGCTAACGGAGTAGTTGTTGTCTGGGCATTAAATATTCTGAATAACTGAGCACAGACTCTGCTCAGACACCCAAATCAAACATAGCAGCGTTGACAAAGGCCCCATGTGGACACATCAGTAGACACTTGAATGACTTGGGCTCGAACCAGAAATTCACTTTCTCTGCTACATCTTACTAAATACATGTATGCTACTGAATGGAATGCCTCTGTGCTTTTTTTACGAATTACTGCTTCCATGCTGGATTCTCTCTGCTCAGATGAAGACAGGAAAGAACCTTGCACGTGTGCACGCGCACTTCAGGATAGCATTCTGTATTTATTCTCTCTAGAGGGAGTGTCAAGTGGTCATAATAGTACCTGACTGTGCAAATAGTACTTTATTTTCGGAGCTTACATTGCCATGTCTACAGGGAGCGTGCCAAGGCATGATTGAATGTATGTCTGTAGGAGAAAAGTACAGCGCACACATATACAAACCGAAAGGACTCCTTGCTCTAGGCCAGGGCAATGAAGAGACTCTGAAGGTGCATTCTTAGTCATGGAAGAACAATGTTACAGCTTTGGGACCCTTTCTGGAACTAGGGCTAAAGACCAGAAAAGAACACAAAAGCATGAGAACAGCCTTCAAGAAAGAAGGCGCCCACGCTAGACTTTGAAAGCAGCGCTAGAATAACCTTTCGGGTTCTTCTTTCAAAGGGCTAGTACCGCCACACTATAAATTATTTCACATTCATCGTCCTAGACGACTAGATTCAACAAGCATTTGCAATGCAATTGGACTCGCATTTACACGAGACCTATTGCATTGCAAACGGTAGTCATCACGGACAACGGGAGACAGGGCGGGGGGGAAGGTGGGGAGGCACGGACAACGGGAGTGCGGGCGGGGGAGGGGGGAGAAGGCACGCACAATGGGAGTGCGGGAGGGGGGAGAAGGGGGCGAGAAGGCACGGACAACGGGAGTGCGGGCTGGGGGAGGGGGGAGAAGGGGGCGAGAAGGCATGAACAACGGGAATGCGGGCGGAGGAGAAGGGGCGAAAAGGCACGGACAACGGGAGTGCGGGCGGGGGAGGGTTGAGAAGGCACGGACAACGGGAGGGAGGGGGGAGTAGAGAAGGCAGTAGGAGAACCTCATTAAAGAAAATACTGCTCACAGTCTAAATAACACGTACCGTGTAACACTCGAAGTAAAGGGGTCAGTAGCCATGGGAGGATACAAATGATGATATGGCCGTAATAAGGAGGGACTAAAAAGCCTATAAACAAATCCGAAGGCAGCATTTACGAAGGACAAAGACACAAGCCAATGAAAAATATGGGCAGGGCTTCCCTCACGTACTGAACTACAGCAGATCTTCACCAGAGCAGCGCTTGCGCGCTGACTCTAGGCTCGACCTAAAAATGGGACGGGGCAAGCTACGGGTCTGGCCCTCCCTGACTAGCCTGAAACCTACGTAAGGCCGCATCTGCTTGGACACCAAAAAGATGATCCCCATCAAATGGCATGTCAAGCAAGGCTGTCTGGACAGCTTCCGAAAATCCAGCCACCCGAAGCCAGGCGTGCCGGCGCAATGCCACAGCAGACGCCATGGCTCAACCAATGGAATTGGTGGAGTCCATTCCACACTGATGAGCAGCTTAACCGCCTTGCAACCATAGGAAATAGACAGGGTCAACTCGTCCTTGTTGGCCTCTGGGAACAAAGGAACAAGCTGTGCCAAGGAGTCCCACAAGGCATGGAGAAAAAGTCCTAGGACGCAAATCATGTTGGTGGAGGGTGATGCTGCACTAGAGGAGGAAAAACTGCGTTTCCCGCAAGAATCCTGCTTCCTGGACTCTTTGTCAAGCAAGGGAATGGGAAAGGCTCTCAATTTCTGGGGTTTCCGTAATGGCCTGGACCACGAAGCTGCGTTGGGTCGGCTGTCAGATTAGGCAAGCGGGGTCCCCAAGGGCAGGGCGGTATTTGTGGGCAATAGTGCGGTCCACTCGTACACCTGACTCAGGTTTTGTCCATGTCCCAAATAAAATATCAGACAGTGCCTCACAAAAGGGGAGTGCTGGGTCAACCCCCGACTGGCCAGGATGAAGGACCTCAATAAGAAGGTCCGTAGCCTTCTCCACTGTAGGTATAGTGAGATGCAAGACATCAGCCACTCTTTTCAAAACTTCTGCCAAAGAAGGACTAGCTTCCGAGACGAGGCCAGGAGGCGATAAAAGAGAGGAAGCAGGGGATGAATCTAGCCCGCTGGCTTTACCCAGCTCAGCAATCCAGCAGTCCAACATAGTAGGAGCCACAAGCATTGGCTGCTTCAAGGGGGCTATCCCCTCACATCCTTCCCCCAACTGATCCATCGGCACCGAAAACGGCTCAATAACCGGAGTCGGATGGCGCGGCCCCGGCACCGTACCGACGTTCGCCTGGGAAGGGGGAAAAACGTTGGTCGACGTCAGTGCATATGCAAGGAGCCGAGGCGAAGCCGACCCTACGAAGCGCACAGCCGTGTCGTACACTGACTCCAGCTCCTAGTCTTCCGACTCCGTGGAAATAGGCACCTGTGGGGCAACCAACGTCACATCAGTGTCGATGAATATCACTAGTGGAGGTCCCGATGGATCGTGCACTGACGCCTCTGTGTCTGAGACTGGAACTGCCACCGGGGGCAAACCCCTCGGCGATGACACAGTTACTGCACCTACGGCCTCCTTGGGGCCCGCAGGCACTCCAGAGGGAGACGAGGGCCCAAAGACAAGATGGAGAGCTTTGTAGTACTCCTGCATCTGGTTCCAGGTCGCCCCGGCTCCAGGAAAAGGTGGGAGGCACGGGAGCGACGCCAGAGTGGAAGAGTTACCACGATCCACTGCGCTAGCCACAGAGGCCCGGGACATCAATCTCTTACGACGACGCTTACCGCGAGAGGTAGCTGGAGACTGGGACCGCTGCCGTTGACCACAGGGAGAAGAACGGCACTCACAGGAACGACCCCTGGATCTGGAGGATGACCGACGCCTCGAGGACCTGGAGGTCTGCGACAACCTCGCCGGCAAAAGTTTCATGCACCGCTCCCGCAGGGCCTTTTGCTTCAACCGCTGGCAGGCATCACACTCGTCGGCTTTGTGGTGCTCGCCCAAACACCACATGAAGATAGAATGTGGGTTCGTACCCTATATTTGGCAAGCACAGGATCCACAGGACTTAAACCCAGAGGGCATAGAAATTTTAACAGCTCATCACAGCAAGCCAAAAACGGCTAAAGATGTGCTACTTCGGAACCGCGTGCAGCGCTGAAAAAGAAGAAACGGAGGTCAGTGCGTCAGAGGAGACTTATATGGCTCCACTGACGTCATATCCGGAGTCAACGTCGTATGGAGCCATGCAGTGCCACCCCCCCACCCCGGCGCGCAGAGGTACTGCTGAGAAAAGGTTTTCCGAATCCAGTCTGACGCCTGCGGAGAATTCCCAAATTAAGGAATCTGCGGCTAAATGTCACTTTATTTAACTCCCCTTGCTTGTTGTACACTAACAAATCTGAAGTATCTTTCTCTACAATATACTACTACAATATACTACCTCCTCTGTATTCAAACAACTTCAACCTGGAGACCAGTCTCAAATTTTATATCTACATTCTTTCCACATGTCTGAAAATTGTGATCTTGGATTGTTTTAGCTCAATCCCAGGAAACGTTTCAACTTCTTTCTCCCCTATTGTAATGATGCCAGGACTCTTTTCCTCATCTATGTGGACATTGCAGTATGGTGCATTTATTTTCTTTCACCTCTACTATACTATCCATCTGTTCATCAGTCATTAGCATTACATAAACCTAATTTTTCTCCTCACTTGTCTCCTAATGAGTCACTAAATTGTTTTTGACACTTGAACACCCAATGTAACCCTTTTGCAGCAATTAGAACACATTTGTGACCATGCAGGAAACATGGTATTTCCACAGTGTCTTGCTCCCCAGTACCGTTATAACTTTAAACTTGTTGCAGATACTCCACGTGATGAAGTCTTTCTCTCATACACGTTAAAATGCACTATACTCTGTGATAGAAGCCGGTTTCAAATTCTTGCTCCTTCGTTGTTAAAAAAGTTTCTTATATTTTTATTTGCCATTTGTCTTTCCAATTAGTTGGTCTCTTATTATCATCCTATCTTTTAGACCCCGGTAATCACATGTGGCTGCTAATGACTTTATGGCTGAGATAAAAAATACCACAAACCAGGAATTTACTCTCCCTTAAAACATCGTGGATATGGGTGCTACTGCACAAAATACCATCTTGCTGTAAAGGAATCCACATGTGTACCTGCTTTACTGCCATTATGTACAGAGCTCTTCTCACCTACAGCTGTTTGGCATTGGCATCTTTTCTATTGCTTCTTGTTGAGACCAGTAAAGGTCATTTTATTTTTTCCATCAATGTGTATGCTGCACTTTGAGTAGTAATGTAGCGTCCAACTGGAAGATAGGCCATAGAATGGTTCTCTTACATTGCATCCAACATGAGTAAGTATGCTTGAGTACACAGGGAGTTGAGTGGTTTCCAGACCAAACACAACAGCTTGTCTGGCCACATTGTGACAAGGTTATGGAGTTCTATGCTTGGATGCCTTCCCAAAGCATAATCATAGTTAGCATCAGTGTAACAACAGGAGGAAATTAACAATTTTCTTCAAATTACAGGTTTCGGAAGGTCACAGCCACTGCTAGCTCACCTTGGAGTTGATGCCAGTGGGATTTTTTTTGTTGTTTGTTCCATTTACCCTACCCCAAAAGAGCGCAGTGAAAGCGGCACAGTGTATGGTTCCGCTAATTGTCCTGAGACAGGCACTCATTGACAATGAAAAGATGATCATACTTGTGAAAAAAGGCAACACAGGAACTTAATGGGGTACCAAGCAATCACCACCACCAGCTCACTACCTCAGCAGCAACTACCCAGACTTTGAACACAGGTACTTTTCAAACACACATGATAGACTACAGCATAGAACCATTTACATCACAATTGACGTTACATAATAACACCTACCATTCCGGCCCAACCCTCCTCCACAGGGAGACACATTACAGAATGGGAAAAAGTTGAACTCAAGGTTTAAGTCCTCATAACTCCTATCATGCCCTTTTTCGAACCCTGTGCAGGAATTGTAACAGTGGGGCTCATGTTGTTGTATTCAGGAATCTGATCTTGAGGCTAGCTGCCGCAAATTTTATCTGCTATTAAAAAACGTATTAGTAATGTGCACAAGCTTACGTTTAAATAACACATATGCTACATGCAAAAGTTGTAGTACATAATCATACATATAGGTCTGCAAATAATAAAGTGCTGATCTAAGTTAGCCTAACCGTTGATGCCATGTTAAATGGAATAATAATGTATTAACACTGAAAGGCCTGTTTTCACATTGAATAGTTGTTTGTGCAAGATACTTTTCTTCTATTTGCTGCAGATGTTACAGCTCAGAAGCCTATAGTTAGCTAGTGAATACACACTTGTTTTGTATAAGACAACTGATAGTAAGGATCTCACAGGGAGGAGATGAAACGTCACGAAGAATGATTCATGGGAAGACGTTTTTGGAACACAATAAAACAACGTTGTAACTTTTCAAGGACAAATGTCTGAAAGTCTATTATGCTCTGATGAGAAAATGGGGAGTTTGCTTATTCCCAGACGTTTGCCGATATTCTACTGGACGATGAAGATGAAAGATAACTATTTCAGCATAGAATTTGTGTGTTTATATAGTGTGTGTTCCCAGAGTAGTACTCAGACCCTGATAGATCCTGGATTCCTTTCCAGATCCTGTGACTGGAGACTCATCTTTGGGATTCTCACGCTTTCACTTCATGAGAGACTGCCTCAATTAAGATTTTATTAAACTGACTGCTGATAACTTTGAGCTGAAAATACTTTCCAGCTTGTAATGCAAAAGCCTCATGCATGCGCATAGATCTCTCTCTCATGAGAACTCTTCATTGGGTTTCTGAACTGACACCATTTCTTCTCTCTCTTAATCCCAAATTAATTGAGATTAGGGAATTTCCTTTATGTAACACACTTGTTGTACTAATACTATTTTAACTGTGCTTCTAATGAATATACTGTTCTATTTTATAATCAAATACTGATTGATGGGTTATATTACATTTTAATGCTGAAATCTAAAGATTAATGCCTATTGAATAAATAGATGAATGACTAAAAGATTTGAAAATAAACCCTTTACCTCACACTAACTATTTATTGACTAAATTTAAAGTCTAATGAGTTATTGTTCTGTAGTTGTTCACTCCTCATTTCTCTTCGTCGACGAACAAAGGTCCATACAATTTAATGAAGACAGAAATATAGTAAACCACGCTCCCTCAGAATTTACAGAAGGATTATCACCTTGAAGCCCTCTAAATGCATGTCTGCCGACATTACAATCAGTTAGGTATTTCAGTTTTACAACTAGAGTTTAGCATAGGTCTTCTAGTTTCCACCACCTCCACAAAAATATTGTCAAGTTCTTTGTTATTGGTGGGTCTCTTTCATGAATGAGTAAGGCTGACTGAATAAAACTGGAGCTGTCAATGGTGGCTTCTGCAAATGCACAGACAATAGGGCCCCTGACAGTGAAGGTACATACATCATACATCATTTGATAAGGATTTGAGAACAGTAAAAGAATTTCAAGCAGCAAATGAATCAAACAATCTTACCACCCAGCTTCTTCAATTAACTGCAAAGTGTAATGATGTTTTGTTGATATCCCTCCTTAAGATGCCAGGCTGTCTCCACGGAAACATGATTAGGAACTTTAAGCCCTTGTTGGTTTTTTTTTATTATTTCTTTTTACATCCTCTCATGACATGGGGTTTTGGACAATGGACGCATGTGGACTCTAGACCAGCAATGGGAGGGCATGAGTTGCACAGGGTTACGAAACACAACCAGCGCGAGCATGTAGTACTGCTATGATGGTGTTGAAGCCACTAATGTCACCCCAAGATTGTATGCTGGGTGTGTCCTATGGGTGCCCCGGATCCTATGCACTCTTAGTCCATCTCGCTTGTATTGGGTATCGGGAAAATGAAAAATTTCAATAAAGAACCACTTGTCTAAAAAAAAGCAGCAACTGAAGCTAACTGCTTTGGGCGCAGAAAAAGTGTTGCAACAAATTGTGAATATATTGTTAACTGGTTCTTGAACAAAAAGGGTCTATTCACAAAGGTAAATCTACATGTGTAGATTTACTATAAATAAAATTGCACTTCCACTATTGAAAACTTTACTACTTTTGACTATACGCCATTTACAAGTGTAAAGCTACTGAAAAGTGTAGGCTTATATGTCCCCCGCCTCCTAAAACAATATGAATCTAATTGTCTTCAAATTCTGTAGATAATGGCCTCTTCAGGTGTAGGTTAAGGCTTATCCAATTATTGGTAGGAGCAGAAAGTATCTCCATGATTTAGGTGGGTTATTGCATTAAAGGAATTTTATTATTGCTTCATTACAAAACACGTCAAGGTTTCCCAGACAACAACAGGGAATTATTCATAGGGTGTGAGGGTTAGGATGAGGAGGCTAGAGACTGTCTTATCACTCCTTTCCTTCGTACACTACCCAATCAACTAAGGGCCTGATTATGAGTTTGGCAGTCCATTGGACCGTCAAACCTGTGGTGGAGGTGCTGTGGCCGTCAGAGACCGGGGCACCTGGGGTCCAACCGCCATATTAAGAGTACGGCAGTCGGAGCGTTTTGGGACCGCCCCAACCGCTAGGGATCCATGATGCCTGGCGGTGGGGCAGCGGTCTGGGGAAGCAATATGCATGGCGATGCTGCTGCGGCACCGCCATGCATATTACGAGTTTCCTCACCGGCAGCCTTTTAATGGAGGTGAGCCCGCCATGAAAAGGCAGGCGGTGGGGATACAAATGGGGCCCTACAGGGCCCCCCTGTTGCCCCTGTACATTTGGGTGAATGCAGGAGGGCAAATGTTGTGCCCCCCATGTGTGAATGCACCCCTGTTCTTGCACGGCATGGACTACTCCGTCCATGCCATGTAAAAACGTCCATTGGCAGTCTCGCAGCAGTGCAGTTATAAGGCTCACTATGAGCCTTTAAACTGCACCACTGTGGGACCGCTACGCAGCCAGCCCGCCCGACAACGAAATTTCTCGTAATCTGGCAGGCAGGTGGCGGGCGAGTTTGGTGGTCCTTGAGCGGGGCACTGGCATGGCGGCCCGCTCCAGGACAGCCAAACTCGTAATCAAGCCTGAAGTCAGGAGCGTAACTATCATTGGTGCAGTAGGTGTTTGAGGGATCCTCTGTACCCCATGAATTTGTCTGTGTGCTACGTAACAAATAGATATTTTGCTCATTCTCCTTGATTGAACTAGAACCCGTGGTACTCTTGCTATACCACAGAACAAAGCTGACAATTGAGAAAAAGGGGGTGGAAGCTAAGAGCAGTGATCACTGTGTTTAGCCAATCCTTTTTAACCCTCTTCTCTGAATCCTACAATTTTATACTTTTTTTATGACAAAGGAGACGATTTTAATGGGAATGGAAGAGGCAGTCTAAATATTGCTTGTCCACCCTTCTTCAGCTGAACAAGAAAGCTTGACAAAGAAAAGCAGGGGAAAGAGTGGGAGACCGAGTCAAACAATTCAACAGCCTCTTCCATATTCTCATCTTTAATGACGGATGCACTCTTGTCGTCTACATGTGTGCTGATGCCAACAGTTAACTCAGCCTGCAGTTGCTCTATGTCTTGGGCTGTAGTTATAATATCCAGTAGCAGATATTTGATATTCAGGTGAAAAAAGACAAAGACCATTCTACTTTCATCTCAGCTCTAAAGAAGTAAATGTGTTTCCCAAATACAAGGATAGTTTTTGCAGTTTCGTATAGACAGCCTTAGCGGTCTGTTGCAGACATTACTGTAACTTGTCCTTAGAGTGGGCCTCTTGCCAAAGATCGGGTGGCTTTCTTGCCCAGTACAACTCCCTGCTCCTGATTACGTATTTTAGTGTATATCCGAAGTATTAGCGGTTTACCATGGTTTTGGAGTGGTTGAGTTTTACCCTTCATCTGTGGGGGTAACCTTTTCCATTTCGCATGCTTGTGGCACGTGACTTTGGGAGCCCACAGGCCTACTTTTCCCCTGAGAATGAATTATGAAACACAGAAAAACATTACCCCTCCTCTCATTAGGAAATTCAAAGTGTTGAAAGAGTAGAATATATTTCAGTTTTCATACTGTAGAGAATAAATACTCACAGCAGTTGCATCGAACAAATGGAAGGGAGCAAAGATTAGCATAAGCCGTGAGACCAGTGTGACAATATCTCTGCAAAAAAAAAAAAAAAAATAGAAAATCAATCAAAAGCATAATCTGCAATTACATTAGCAAAGCCACCCATGCACATTCATAACCATAGGCCCCACAATAGTCTTCTACCACTGAAAATAAAAAATGGAGATCGTTTTTCATTACTCTGTTATTCTGCTCTCCCTCCTATCCGACTAGTTGGGCATTCTTCAGATTTGTAACTTTCTAGCTCAAAGAGCACACCTGGATGATGTTGAAGTTAATGTCTCAGGTGGGCAAGAGATGTAGCTGGGGATTCTGAAATTGCCATTTCTCCTGAAAAGCCAGGTGTGCTAACTTGTCGAATTGGCATGGGTTTTGTTACTACCATAAACCTGCAAGTTTGGTCCTCAAATCAAAGAGACAATGCACCTAGAAAAGGATGCTTTGTTCTTCAATCACAGGGCAAGATGAAGGGCTTGAAATTTAATGGGAATATCTTCAGAGCTCTTTTAAATGAAGCTTATATAAAGCATTCCGAGACAAACACTCTAGGCCATTAGAAGAAAATTCCCTGGTAAAGAAAATCAAAGCATTGCTCAGACTAACAAGTTACTTACCTTGGGTGAAGCACTTTCAGGTGAATAAACTAACCGCAGATTCCTCACCCTTAGAATATTCCCCAGGCACCAAACTGGATCCGAAAGCTTTTTCAGCAATACTCCAGTGCACTGTTAAGTGGCACAGTGTAGCTCCATGCTGGCTCTGTACAGCCCCAGACATCACGCAGCGGAGCTGCATATAAGAGCTACCCCTACGCCCGAGATCAATTTCTTGATTGACTCTTTTAGATGCAGAGCATAAAACAATTGCCGGTACCAGTGTGCAGATCTGACACTTGGGCCCTTTTTAGATGATAAAAAGAGGATATTCCACACAAAAGGGAGGTGGGATGTCAGCAAGGAAGAGGCGGTTACATAGACTATCCACCAGAAAGAGACGTACCGTAGGTAAGTAACTTGACTATCTGAAGGATACTCCTAACTGCAGATTCCTCAGCTTTAGAAGAGATACCAAAGAAGTCCCTCCAAAAGGTGGAGGGTCTGTGGAGCGGACTCAGACCAAAATGTCTTGTAGGACTGAGCAGTCAAAATGTCTTTCCCGTTGGATCTGGTCATCAAGGCAGTAGCGCTTCATGAACATGTGCACCAGCACCCAAGTCACAGCCTGGCAGGTACCAAGGAGAGGCAGTCCATGTGTCAAGCCAGTGGTAGCAGCTTTGCCCTGGTGGAATGGACTCTCATTCCTTCCAGAGGCTTGTTTTAGGTCAATGCATAGCAGATTTTTATGCAGAGGACTATCCAACTTGACATGGTCTTCTTCTGCACAGCCTTCCCTTTCTTCATCCCAGAGATGCCCAGAATCAGCTGATTATCCACACAGTGTTCCTTGGTATGATCAATGTATTTAAAGCCCTTTTGCAGTCCAACCTATGGAGTCTCTTCTCCTCTTTCAAAGGGTGAGGATCGGCAAAGAACACTTGTGGAGTGATAGATTGCCCTAAGTGAAAAGGATTCACACCTTTTGGCAAGAAGATAGCCCGAATCCTCAGCACCAGTTTGTCTGGAAAAAATATGGTATAGGGGTTGCATCAACAGTGTCTGAAGTTCCCTCATGAGACAAACTGAAGTGATTACAGTGAGAAATACAGTCTTTAAGGTCAGAAGGTGCAAAGAGCAGCTGTGCATTTACTCGAAGAGAGTACACAAGAGAAATGTCAAGATCAAGGTCCCACTGTGGCACCACAGATGGTTTGGGAGGGTCCATATGTCAAACTCTTAAGAAACCACATGACAATAAGTAATTTAAACATTGATGTTTGGTTCATCAAACACAAAAATGCTGAAATGTCAGACAGATAACATTTAATAGTGCCCACTACAATGCCTTGCTGGGCCAAAAACAAAATAAACAATAAGACATACATCAGTCTGACTTGTAAAAGGTCGGTCTTGCAAATTCCTCACCAGGCCACAAATTTGCCCCACCCCCTGGCATAAATGGTAGCTCGTGGAAGGGTGTCTGGCAGCAAGGATGAAATCCACAATTTCGGATGGGAGATCGAACAAAATGAACTGTCGCTTAATCTCCATGCATGGAAGTGTCGATTGTGCAAGTTCGGATGAAGGACCCTGCCCTGCTGCTGCAACAGAAGGTCCTCCCGAAGCGGTAGCCTAAAGGAGGAGAGATGCTTATGCCCAGAAGTTCTGGTGTCACACTCTCCTAGCCCAATCCGGAGTTACTAGAGCGATTAGGGTCCAGTCGTTCCTGATCTTTTTCAGAATGCAGGGCAGGAGAGGTAGGGGTGGAAAAGCATGCTGGAGTCCGGAGTTCCACTCTAGCGGGAATTCATCTCCTAGTGAATGTCTTCGATGAAACTCTACACATAAAACCTTTGATATTGCACATTCCTGACTGAGGTAAAAAAAAAAAAAACTGCCAGGGTTCTCTCCAATGCCAGAAGATGCCCTGCACCACCTCGGAGTGTAGGAGGCATTCCTGATCCGGCCAAATGCAGCTGACTGAGCTTGCCCTCCCTGATATTCAAGGATCAGGCCAGGTGGTTCTCGATCAGGGAAACGTACTTAGGCTGCAGCTAACTCCAGAGGAGCAGAGCCTCTTGGTACAGGAGCCATGACTCAATTCGCCTTGCTTGTTAACAGTACCACATGGCTATGTTGTTGTCTGCCAGAGCCTGCATCAGCCTCCCCTTGATGGATGGGAAGAAGGCCTTCAGACCAAGTGAGCGGCCTACAACTCAAGCATATTTATATGGAGCAGGGTTTCTGCTAGAGATGGCTCAATGACCTCCCTGACCCAGCAGTGATGCATCCGTCGTCTCCGTCAACTCTGGGTGGGGAAGGGCCCTGCTGTGGGTCAAATCGCGATCGAGCCGTCTCTCTTGTACATCTTATGGTTTTCATCCAAAATCTGAATGCCATCTGACTGGTTTCCTTGGTGCTGGGCCCATTGGAGCTTCAGATTCCATTGCAAAGCCTACATATGCCACCTGGCGTAGTTGACAAGAGGGATACAGGAGGCTAAAAGAGGCCTCAGAACTGCTCTCACCAAGATCCACAGAGGCTTACACATCGGAACAATAGCCCGAATGCCCTGGCCTACTTGCAGCAGAGAGAAGCCCTGAACTTTACCGTATGCAGGACAGCCCCAATGAAAGGGAGTCTTTCGAAGGAGTTGAATGCAATTTTCGCTCATTGAAAGTGAAACTCAATGATGCCACGAGGTTTGTCTTTATCTGGAGATGGTCTATGACTTACTGTGGGGATTAGGCCTTTAAAAGCCAGGCGCGGAGGAGGGAAAAACTGGTCTGCTTGAGCTCCGAAGAGGAGCGGTAACCACTGCCATCACTTTTATGAACACCAGGGGGACACTGGAGAGGCCAAAGGGGAATAAGGCAAACTGAAAATGCTCTTGGTCTTCCTTGAACCATAGGTTTCCCCACCCTTCAATGGCACAAGAAAATAGCGAGAATAGCAACCCTGTCCCATATAAGAGTCTGGAACCCTCTCAATGGCTCCTTTGGACAGTGAGACTTGTTCTCTTGCAACAGAATGGACTGTTTCATAATGGACTCAGATTCGCTCCGATTTGGGGGAAAGATTTTGAGGAGCAGAAAGAAAAGGTAGGGTATAGCCATGCTGGACGATTTGAAGGACCCATCAGTCGGCTGTGATGGATAACCACCCTGAAAGAAAATTCTGGATCCTGCTCCTCACTGGGTGGTTGTACGCAGCTGGGTGTCTGTTGCTGCAAGGGAAGAGGGCTTGTGCCCTTGGAGGCCTGCACATTGCCTGCCAGATCCTCATTTCGGGCTTCGGAAGGACTGGGATAATTGCAGCAAAAGCTGGAGAGACTGAGGTTGCTTATCCACCATTCCCGTAAAGAAGCCCCAGAATTTCCTAAACTGGTGAGGAAACTCTCTCTGAAACGTTCCAAGGCAGAATCTGCTTTTTTGACAAATAGACGCGAGCCATCGAAGGGCATATCAATGAGAGATGCCTGTATGTCTCCAGAGAATCCTGTGGAGCAAATCCACGCATGGCAGGGGAGCACCACACTATTGTATCGTCCTTTGCAGACAATCATTTGCATCAAGGCCAGCACAAATCATATATTTGTCTGCATCTTGACAATCCTGAATGGTTCAAGCCAATAAGCCTCGAAGGTCTTCCGGGACCGATAGGAAGATCTTGCTGGCTATGTCCCAGAGGGTGTGCGTATATTTGACCAACAAACTGCATTGACTGACCTCAATGCTAGGCTAGCCAAATAGAACAATTGTTATCCAAAGGCATCAATCCTCTTAAGATCCACTACCCTTGGGAGTTGTAGGGAATGAGTTGGGGGGGGGAGAGGGGGGAGGGAGGAATTCACATTGCTGGTTGAAGTCTGAAAAACAGACTCTCTGGAGTAGGATATTTAGCATTGAAAACAGGGTTGCCAGGCGCTGGTCTGTGATCTCTAGCCAGGTGCCTATTCACCAGTGGGCAGGAATAGAGCTTTGACAAGGTGCCCATTCAGGTGTCAATGAGGGCTTCACTGAATGGGATCAAGGGCTCCGATGTAGCTGGCCCAGTTCTGCAAGACTTCAGTAAGGACATTTGTGTTAACTTCAACAGAGGGTAGCTGTAAGTACAAGACCTCACCTGCATATCGAATTACCTCTGCAAATGGAGCACTCTCATCCGCTGGAGGTTCAAATGGTGAGTTCACCCCTGTATCAAGGAAAGGATCAAGCCCACTGGCCTCTTGTAAGTCCATGTAGAAACTGTCATCATCATAATGAGGGGGTAAATTATTCCCATCCCCACCATCATATCCGGGTGGTGGCAAGCTTTGGTCAGAATTGGAGGCAAAATGATAATAGAGTCACTGATGGCGAGTCTGCTCTAGTAGAAGCATCGGATTAGAATCAGGCTATATATTAGCTAGCTGTGCCTTGGAAATGTCATAGCACAACATTGGTTGGGATCGTGCTGAAGTCGCTTTGGTGTCAGGCGTTGGAATGAGCCCCGGATCTTCCTTCAGAACCTGTAAGAGGAAGGATCAATCAATCAAGGACTTTTAAAGTGCGCTACTCACCCGTGAGGGTCTCAAGGCGCTGGGGGGGGGATGCATTTCCGGGTTAGCTGAAAAGCCAGGTCTTAAGGCTCTTCCTGAAGGTGTGCAGGGTAGGGGACCGCCTAATGTTGACTGGCAGCTTGCTCTAGGCCTTGGCTGCGACGTAGGAGAAGGGTCTTCCACCTTCTCTGGTTCTGCAGATGCGCGGGGTCTCTGCTAGGGCGAGGTCGGCGGAGCGGAGGCTTCTTTTGGGTGCGTGGAAAGAGATTCTTTCGTTGAGGTATTTGGGTCTGATGTTGTGTAGGGATTTGTAGGCGTGGGTGAGTAGCTTGAAAGTTACTCTCTTCTCAACGGGGAGCCAGTGGAGGACTCGCAGGTGTTGGGTCATGTGCTCATGTCGTGGGGTGCCGAGGACGAGTCTGGCTGCGGTGTTCTGGATGGTCTGGAGTTTGTGAACCAGGGATTGGTTGATTCCTGCGTAGAGGGCGTTTCCGTAGTCCAGTCTGCTAGTGATGAGTGCGTGGGTGACGGTCTTTCTGGCTTCGGGGGGGATCCACTTGAAAGTCTTGCGAAGGGAGTTGAAACAGGTGGAGGCGACAGCGTTCATCTGGCGAGTCATGCTGAGGGAGAAGTCCAGGATGATGCAGAGGTTCCGGGTGTGGTCCGTCGGGGTGGGTGGGTTTCTGAGGGCAGGGGGCCACCAGGAGTTGTCCCAAGCGGTGGGGGAGGGTCCAAGGATGAGGACCTCTGTCTTCTCCGAGTTCAGCTTCAAGCAGCTGTTACTCATCAAGGCTGCTACGTCTTTCATACCTTCTTGGAAGCAGAGTCTGGTGTCTTCGGGGTTCTTCGTGAGGGAAGAGGATGAGCTGGGTGTCGTCGGCGTAGGATACTATGCTGAGCCCATGCTGTCTGCTGATGGCGGCGAGGAGGGCCATGTAGATGTTGAAGAGGGTGGGGCTGAGCGATGATCCTTGGGGTACTCCACAGTAGATCTCAAGTGGGTTCGGACAGGAAGGGTGGGAGTCTGATCCTTTGGGTTCTGCCGGCGAGAAAAGAGCAGATCCAGTCGAGGGCGGTTCCCCATATGCCGGGGTCGTGGAATCTGGCTGCGAGAGTGAGGTGGGAGACGGTGTCGAAGGCTGCGGAGAGGTTTAGCAGGATGAGGGCCATGGTGTGTCCCTGGTCGAGTAGCATGTGGATGTGGTCGGTGGCGGCGAGGAGGGCGGTCTCGGTGCTGTGGTTGCTGCGGAATCCAGACTGGGAGGAGTCGAGGATGGCGTTCTCCCCGATGAAGGTGGTCAGGTGTTCGTTGACGAATTTCTCTGTGACTTTGGCTGCGAAGGGAACGAGAGATGGTCCGGTACTTTTTCAGGTCCGTCGGGTCAGCCGAGGGTTTAAGGAGGGGCTTGACCTCAGCACGCTTCCAGTCAACAGGGAAGATGCCGGATTCGAAGGTGGCATTGATGGTGCGACGTAGTTCGGGCGCAAAGGCGGCGGCGGCTCTGTGGAAGATGTGAGGAGGGCAGGGGTCCGTTGGGGCTCCGGAGTTGGTGCTCTTCATGGTCATGGTGGCGTCTTCGGTGGTGACCGGTGTCCAGGTGGTGATGGTGTGCTGGCTGTCATTTCTGGAGGGGAGGGTGGCTTCTGGAGTCTGTTCTCTGAAGTTGTCGTAGAGGGCCTTGATTATCAGGTGGAAGTAGGAGCCCAGTTTGTTGCAGATGTCCTGGGACGGTGTGATGTCCATGGATTCGCTGGGGGGTTTGGTGAACTGCTGGATGATGTTGAAGAGTTACTTTGAGTTACTGGCGTTGGTGAGGATTTTGGCCCGGATGAAGGTCCTCTTGGTGGCTCTTATGAGTTGGTGGTATTTCGTCATGACGTGTTTGTAGGTGGACAGGTCTTCAGTGGTTTTGCTGTTTCTCTATCGTTTCTCGAGACGTCTGCAGGAGCGTCTGGCTTCTTGGAGGTCGGTGGTGAACCAGGCGGCCTTCAGAGGGCGTTGACTGTCGGGGTGGCGGAGGGGGGCGAGCTTGTCCACGCAGCTGGTGATCCACCGGTGTAGTTCCGTGGCTGCAAAGTTGGCATCGGTTGTGGCAGAGGGGGGGTCGTGGACGAGGGTAGAGTTGAGGTGCTCCTCTGTGACGAGAAGGATGAGGAGGATCATAATATTCTAGAGGAAAAGTAACAGAAATAAAGTTGTTGGATAATGGAAGGTTATACAAAGGCTTTCAAATAGAGAGACCAGAGCACGCAGATGGTTTGTGATTCAGATTTGTCATGATAGGCTCAAGAGCAGGCAAGCAGCACTACACTAGAGTCGATTGGAGTCGCTGGATTAAGAAAGCAGAGAGGACAAGATAAAACAAAATTAGAATAGGCAAGGTAGGCTCTAACTACAGCTTAAATGGTGGGGAAATGTGCTGTTTTGTGAAGAAAAGGATGGATTTTCTTCAGAATCTTCAAGGATCTAAAACAGAAGAATGGGAATTTTTCAATCTGTATAAAAAATGAGCGTGCCTCAAACAAATAATAGAATTTTTTTTTTTTTTACTGCCTGTACCAGTGTGGGGCATTCACCAAAGACATCAGGCTACCAGTCTGAAACTCAAAAGGAGAGGAAACCTCCTCTTACCAATGCCTCAGTTTTGGCAGAGTTTAGCTTTAGTCGTGAATCAGAGAGGGGGCCCCCTCACACCAAGGGAACAGGGCACTAATCATTAGTAAGAAAAATTACTTTCACTTGGAGTCAAGAAATATTATAACGAAATTGAAATCACCTTTCACCCTGCCTCATTCATTTGTATCTACTATCAGTCCATTAATCATGCTCATATACCACCAAAATAGAAATATCACATCATAGACTTTAATTAAAAATTGTAAAAAAGCTTAATGCATCTGATACATATCAGATGCCCCAGTGGGCCCGAGCCTGCACGCCTCTTTTCCCTTCCTCCCCGCCTTTGTCTTTGGAACTACGTACCCCCCCTTGACTTCTTTTTTGCACTTTAATTCACACTCCCTGGGTCACTTCCATGGACTTTATGTCTTTTGCCCTGCCCGCCATTTTGTTGCTGATCTCCGCCGATTCCTCTGGACCCAGACCCGCCATCTTGTTGAACCTTTGTCCTTTCCCCTTTTCCCTCGTTCCCCCCTGACGATCCTCAAACGTTTCTCCCTCTTTCTGATTTGCCTTTTCTCCATCCCCTCCTATCCCCGCACCCTCTCTCATAACACTACTTTTGTCCCCCTCTACCGTCTCTCCCCCCTTTTGATTTTCCCACTACCCCTGTTAATTTCCGTGCAACTGTCTTTTATTTACTGTACCTTAACTGTACTCTTGTTGTTTCTATGTAATCGTTATGTAACTTATTTAAACTTGTAACTTGCAACTCGCTGTGCCTTATGTAAAGCGCTCTGATACCTCCGGGTCTAGCCAGCGCTATATAAAACCCATGATAAATAAATAAATAAATGTATACATAAAAAAAATAATTAATTTATTAAGAAACTTATATACAAAATTCTTGTATATCCCTCCAGGGTAATTACAAATAAGATAAAAACACATACGATTCAGAAATAAAATAAGCCATAATTCCTAACAGGGAGTACCCTCATGCACAGTGTCTAAAGTGCTGTTGCATATTCTGATCCAATGACTAACATTGAATCTTGAGTCCTGGTAAATATAGAAATCAATTCATCACAGTTACTCTTTTTCAGGACAATACTATTTGGGTATTTATCTCCCTCAATCGGATAAACAATGTTATTAAGAATCGCAGGCTAGCGGTGTTCCAGAATTAATCCCACTTCGGACGTGTGTTCTTAATGTAAAACGTTAATTTCAATAAGGGCCTAGGACTGGTCCCTCATTTTATATCATCACGCTCCTGGCCCCACTTCCTTTATGTATGATTTATTGGGGGGTTCCTGAGCACCTCTTTATCTCCAGAATCCTGGGTACCTCAAATACTGCTGGTTGAGAGTTAATTTCTATTCTTCTTTGACCCAGACTACGGTTGTAGATAGTAGTTGTATTCCAAGATCACCTGGGTCAAAAAAAGGGTGGTTTTCTTCCTCCCCTTTCTCCAATTCTGCATTTGTACGTGCTGAACCATTTTGGGAAGTAATTAATCCTACTCCTAGAGTTTAGCTTTAGACAATTAACAACTAGTCTGCCACTGCCTTAAGCCCATTAAGAAAGTTAATGCAAGTAGCATCAACTCTACCATGCAATCTCAGAATTATCCGTGTCATCCACGTTACACATGCATGAATGCTGAAATTCCATAATCAAACCACAAATTCAAGACATTCAAGATCCAATACAGAGTTTACGTTGCAAAACTGACAGTTTAAGCAGCAGTTGCACACAAATTATGCATAGAACCCCAAGAGTTCAGCTTAACAATGGATTTTACAAGAGTGTATGAGGTGTGAACACTCAAATATTATTATGATTGTAGTATCATCACCTCATATATCTTGTTAAATTAATAATCTTAGGGTAGAGGATATTACCCAGGTACTACGTGATGTAACAGGACACCACAAATACCCAATCAATGTAATTAGGCGGTGAAAAGGCGAACTAAGCAAAGGGTACCTCCCTGTTCCTTCAATCATAATGTATCGGAAAGCCACAGTATAAGTCTACACCACAGTTTGAAACAGTAAAAAGCTTCATTGAAATGCAGCAAATGAGAAAATGTATATTCCCAGTAGGAAGTGATCCATGGGTCAATTTCTTCTGTCCAAAACCAATCACAAATGGATTCATCTATAGTTGCATGTGAACATTTAAGGCATGGCTTTCATGGCTGTGAAATGCTGTGGTCTCCGGAAAAATACAAACTTCTCACAGAGCCATCATTGTGCACAGAAACTGAACCAGGATATGAGAAGGGGGACCATCAATTGGTGGCAAGTCAATCCTCAGCCCATACTCAGACTACCAACTGGAGAGTTAGCTGTGATCATGGACTTTCATTAAAATGAACAACAGGGAAACAACCAGATGAGAAAAACCATGTCACATTCAAATCTGTCTTAGCAAGGCATAAATATCCTTTTAATTCAGCGGAGGCCAGCTTACTGGGATATAAATGGTGTATTAGTGTGTTCACACGCCCAAGAAAAGCATATTGCAAAGCTATGATTACCTACTAAACAGAGCAGCATTTTACATCTATCTGAATACAATTATGTTTGAGTATTCGTATCTAGCATTAAAGGAAGAACAAATAAACAGCACCAAAGCACATGCATCCTTGATCACAATTTTTCAGGGAGAAGCAGAATGAACTGAATATTATATTCACACTTACTGCCTTTATTCTGGTGTCAACCTGTACTTAGAGGCGGCAGAGTGGCAGAAGATCACATCATTGAGGTTTTATTTTCCAGTTTACAGACTGGGTGCGATCCAAAATTTGCTACACTGTAGGCAGTCTTTGTAACCTGAGACCTAATTTACAGACTTCTTTTATAGAAATTAAATAAACATGCCAGACAAAAAGAAGTGCAGTGGTTAGATGTAGAGAGTAAAAAGCAGTATGAAAAATTACCTACTTGTCTCTGGTAAATATATATGCTACCACGTCTTTGGAGGATGCAATCAAAACTCCACTAACAATGGCCCAAAAAACTGAAGAAAAAGGAAATATCTTAAGTATGCATGTAGATGGCACTTAAAATATACTTAATATAGGAGAAACCGACAGAACGACAGGAACAAGGCATATATTTGGCAAAGAGTGAAATATCCGTTATATATATAGAAAATTGCCAAAATTAGTATATTCTGACACTTCCTTTAAAACACATGAAGATCACATTTGCAAAATTATGTTCCACCATAATATTGTTTCAAAATGATCCTGAGATATAAATATGTCAAAAATATTGTGATGTCAAAAATACTGTGGGACAGAATATTGAAGGTAAGGACATTGAGTATATTATATCCTAAGTATATTGTGTTTTACTAGCTTTTGCTTAGTAAGTAGGTATTATGTTAATGTTAAGTGTGTGTGTGTGTATTTTCTTTACTGAGTATAGTTTATTTTTTTAATTTGGTGATTTATTTAAACATTTTGCACATTTTATTTGAATATATTTATTGGCGAGCTGATGGGTATGTAAGGGAATCAGGTGGGATTGTTTTAGTATTTAATTTTAAAAGTTTATAAAACATTTCTATTTTTAAATTGTTACTTTTATTACTCATTATGCAAATTGTTTTAATTGAAAATTATTTTAGTGGAACATTTTATTTGACATTAATTGTTGCGATTAATTGGTTAGATTATTGATTGTTAATTGATTGATTTCAATTATTTATATTAACTGACCTTTATTTTTAGAATTATTTAATAAACTAATGTGTATTGTAAATTGTTATTAAGTATCTGAAATTGGTTTTGTTTTTAAGTTGATTTGCTGGGTGTTATGGGTGTTCTAGTGTTTAGACAGTAGGTTGGGAAGTGTTTTAAATATTGATCATTTTTAATGTTTTTAATTGCTAAACATTTTACATTTTCTTAAATATTCCTAATTGCTAAATGGATTAATTTTGATTTGTAATTATTTATATACATTAAAAAGAACAATGCCACACTGCACTCGGAAAGACCAAAATTATCAAGATTCATTATTCCAAAACTCAGGGGCAAGCAAAACGCCAACGTGTTTCAACATACAAGGTCTCGATCACAACTCTAATAGTCCTTGATCAGTATCCATTTAAATACTCCAATCAATGCTAAATTATGGTTCATTGGGGAGATTTAGGGCACTGAGTTAAAAAAATGAAACAAATCAGAATTAACATATATATATCCATCCTCAGGAACTCTTTCAACCTTACAAAAGAAATCGGCACTCTAACAGCAGTTTCAGGAAGATTTAATTATAAAAAAGATGTGATCAATGCGTTTCGGCTCGTCCAAGCCATGTTCACGACAAACAATGTTGTGAATGCTCTACATTTAAGTACACAGTTACTTTCGCATTTCTAAACATAGATGTAGGACACAAACGTAAGGTCAAAAACTTTCGGCAATATTTGAATGGGTATGTTACATGTATACGTGAATATGATTCAAAGGAAAAAAGGGATTAAAACAATGTTATAATGCAATCAATCATGATAATACCAACACAGACGTCTGGAGAAAAAAAACAATCACAGTTCTAAGAATTCTAGTATTGTGAGTCACATAACACACTACAATGAACATCTTAACTTGAAAGACGGGATACTCGTTCATTTCACCGATCCTCCATCTTTTAGTAGGCAAAATGCGCTAGCCTAATGCACCAATTCAGTACTTGCTACAATGTGAAGGTATGCACAACAATCTACTGTACCTTCCAAGCGGGGAATAGCTAATCCTTCTCATTCTACCAATTAAACAAATATATTACTAAATTCCAAAATATCAAATGAAGATGAAGTCTTGCAAATTGCACCTACTGGAGGTAGGATTTCTATCCTGAGGTATTTAGGTCACCATCGAAGACAGCCCGACTCACTGGATGAAACATTGACAGTTAAATAGTGACTTTTGCAGTGTGGTCGGCGGCATGGGCGAGTGATACATTGGATTAAGGCAGAAGAGGAAGTCAATTGAGGGAGCAGGCAGCAGATTAATTATTTACAGAAAATGTTAACAGTAAAGGTGCAGCTGCACCAGTGGTAAGCCCAGGGGACACAGCTTGGGCCAGGATGTAAAGGGCAAGTTATTACTTTTTGAGAGATTGATGAAAGAAAACTCTTCAATTGGTGGGAGGGCACTTCATTATGGATTTGGAGAGAATACAAAGAGGCTTGAGGATAATGATCATGCCAAGTTATGAATATCCTCATCCAGATCTCCCCAAAGAATAGGCTGAACACAATACGAACAGCTCACAAGGAATGTTAAATATCTTGATTAAATTAGCTGATATTGAGAAAATGGAACTGTTAGCACAGATGAAAGCAATAGAAAAAGAAGAATTTAAGGAACAGATCAAAAAGTATAAGAAAGAAATAAAGGAGCGGATCAAAAACTATGAGGAGACCAATAAAGCAAGAAAGGCAATCAAGTTCCAAAGAGACCGTTTGAACTATGAGAGAGGGCAGCTTTTTACGTTCACCAGAAGGTTTGAATCCATAAGAAGACAAAGATTAGGAGACTACAACAAAACACAAGATGTGTCAGCAAGTGATTTCAGCTCAGATACAGGCTCAGAATTGGAGCAAGAAGAAGCAATGTGAAGAATAGGGATCAACGAAGGCACCCGCACCTCAATCGCTGATGAAATCCGTTTTTGTACAGGTGGACCAGAGGACAAACCACAGACCGATAGGACCCTACAAAAAACAAAAAGAAGGAAAAACCAGTAAAGGGGAAATGGAAAAAAGAAAACCATGGAGGACAGTTCAAGAGAACAACAAGGACTAGCAAGAAGTAATGCCAGATGTAAGAACAGTAATAAATCGTACCAATGAAGATTTATCAACAGCTGAGAGACAGCTTCTATATTTGGGACTCTCATACTGTCCAGAATCATGCTTTAATTATGTTCAGAGCAACCACAAGGAGATGGACGGAGCACTGACACTTTTCGGACACTCACCCCCAGTCACAGATCTGGGTTGAATCAATCATCCTTCTTTAGCTCACTTTGCCACCTCAGTTCAGACCCAGCTATATGCAAATCAGTCTTGACCCTGTGCCTCAAGGGAACAGTCCAGCCAGAACTGCCAAGCCAGGTCTTCCCTGAACCGGAAACCAGCATCCTGGGACCGGTTTCGGAGTAACACCCCTCTTCAACCAGGCTAGCATGAATCCAGTGGCAAAGTGAGTAAGGGACCCATGTCTGGGCATATCCTGCCAACTTCGGGCGAACAAAGCGAACACAAGGAGATGATGGACGGAGCGCTGAAACTTTTCGGACACTCACCCCCAGTCACAGATTTGGGTTGAAGCCATCATCGTTCTTTAGCTCACTTTGCCACCTCAGGTCAGCCCCACCTATTTGCAAATCAGTCTTAACCCTGTGCCTCATGGGAACAGTCTAGCCCGAACTACCAAGCCAGGTCTTCCCTGAACAGGAAACAAGCATCCTGGGACCGGTTTCGGGGTAACAACCCTCTTCAGCAAGGCTAGCATGAATCTAGTGGCAAAGTGAGCAAGGGACCCACGTCTGGGCATACCCTGACAACTTAGGGCAAACAAAGCATTCAGCATTCCGTCCATCATTTGTTGCAGTTACACTTTTCGCCCTAAGTGGGACGGGTATGCCCAGACGTGGATCCCTTGCTCACTGTGCCCCTGGATTCAAGCTAGCCTGGCTGATGAAGGGTGACATACCCAGAGACCGGTCCCAGGATGCTTGTTTCCAGTCCAGGGAGGACCTGGCTTGGCAGTTCGGTCTGGACTGTTCCCATGAGGCACAGGGTCAAGACAGATTTGCATAAGGCTGGTTCCAAACTGGGGTGGCGTAGTGGGCAAAAGAACAATGGATTTAACCCAGATCTCTTGACTGGGGGAGAATGTTTGAATCATTCAGCATTCCGTCCATCATTTGTTGCAGTTACACTTAATTATGTTCAGCGCAGGGTTGACCTGTATAAATCAGAAATTTCAAGCTACTGAAAATGTTGGAGATGAACAAGTGTAGGAGTACCAGCGGGTATGGCAATACGAGCATTACTGAGAGCAACCTTGGTGGCAGATGTAGATTTTATGAGAAATGTGATAGTGTTAGAGCAGGAGGGAGAGAGTGAAACTGACAATATCAAATCTGTTCTAGCCACAGAATTAACTATCCTAGGTGTGGGGGGAAGAAAGGGATACTACCTTTAATGTAAAGTCCAAATTTGTCCCACAAACAACCCATGATATTAGACACCTTCAATGAGATCATGATCAGAGAGCTAAAACCTATTCGGAATAGGGTCACGAGAGGTCAAATTGGTAGAGATAACAAGAACTACAGGTATAATAATATGATAGACTACAGAAGAGTGATACTGTAGTGAGAAGATCCTTTGAGAAGGGGGAAATGTGGTCCTCTGGCAGAAAGAATAGTATTTTGCGGAATCCTATAAGCACTTGAATGTGTTATGTGAGAATAATGATGGATGATTACCACAAATCAAAAGAAGTGTTTGATCAATGACTGAGATTATGGGTGAACCAGTGTCTCATTAATGAGGATGAATACAGATTTTTAAGACAATATCACCCCAAACTTCCAATATTCTACCTGATCCAGAAAGTCCACAAGTATGCTATCAACCCCACAGGCCGCCCTATAATTGCAGCGCAGGGTAGCATATTTGAAAATGTGTCAGATATATTGATTCTTTCCTTAATCCCAGAGTGGCCAGAGCTTCCACCCCCATTCTCTCATCAAAAACCATATGGAGAGTTTTTCAGAGCCAGGAGACTGTAGCACTGAGAAGGAGTATGAGAGAACTGAGAAGGAAATGAGTGACCGATTCAAACAGAGGATACACGCTAGAAATTCCATCTGACAACAACAGAGAGGTAGAAAAATCAGGAGGCAAGAATCTTTGTTTAACAGATCTAAGAGGGAAAGGGGACACGACACAGATTCCTAACAACAATTAACAAACAACACTTTTTAGTGAGGTCTGCATTGAATAGAAACTGGCATTTAGTCAAGAGTGACCCTTTATTGGGGACAAATTCGAGAGACGCCCAATGATTAGTTATAGAAGAGCAGCATCAATGAGGGATCACTTAGCTAAAAGCGATGTGAACCTTTACACAAAAGAAGGGGCACATTGTTGAAACATAAAGAAGGTTTTGTGTGGTGTACGAGATGAAAAGCCTGCAGACAAGGACAGAACAGAACCTCATATGATGCTATATGCAGGAAAATTATTACTATTAAAGAAAGAATCACTTGCAAAACAGGTTTTGTGGTATACATGTTGGAATGCCCTTGCCCTAAGAAATATAAAGGGAGCACAACTTTGCCACTTGATAAAAAGCATGGGAGGGATGAAACAAAACTGTGTTACAGTGCTTTAATACATGCACCCAAATGTTGGAGGGGAGGCCATAGGAGCTGGAGCTGAGGCGACTGGAGGCTAGCCTATTTATAGAAATGGACAGTAAAGAGCCCAGGGGCTGAATGCTGATGAGGAATTATACAGTTTTCTATAAAAAATAGTCTGCTGTTTAACTAGCCACTCAATGTTTTTAACCTGACGGGCGCTAATTTCAGATTGAAATGTATTCACTGCTTTTCATCATCTTTTCTAGATTGGGGCACTAAGAGTGGTACCGGCAGGCAAATGCATTACCCACTGAGGTAATATGGTGACCTAATTAACTCAGGACAGAAATCAAACCTCCAGTACGTGTAATTTGCAAGACTTAATCTTCATTTGATATTTTGTAATTTAGTAATAGGTTTGTTTAATTGGTAGTACGAGAAGGACTAGCTATTCCCCACTTGGGAGGTACAGTAGATTGTTGTGCATACCTTCACATTTTAGCAAGTACTAAATTACATTTAGCACATTTTGACTACTAAAAGATGGAAGGATCGGTGAAATAAATGAGTGTCCCGTCTTTTTGACTGAGAGGAGATATTCATTGTAGTGTGTTACGTGACTCACAGTACTAGAAATCTTAGAACTGTGACTGCAAGTATTTTGCAGACTTCTGAGTTGATATTATGATGATTCATCGCATTATAACATTGTAATAACGCACAAGTTACTAACTTGCGTAACGATATATCTGTAAGAGACAGTAGTTAGTGACAGATTCCTTACCTTAGAATATCCCCAGGCGTCAGGCTGGATCCGGAAAGTTTTGCGTAGCAGTACCCTTGCGCGTCGGTAGGCGGCGTCGTGCGGCTCCGCGTCCGTCGTCGGGATCGCCGGAATGACGTCGCGGGCAGTACTTAGACGCCGCCCCTGCGCGCTGACGTCAGTTCTGTACACGACTTTCCGCGCCAGGAACGCAGAGCCATGCAAGAAGCTGACATTGGTGTCTGAAAAAATACTAGGGCCCTGAAAGGGATGTCCTTAACCCTAGAAATCAGTTCGCAGAACGGGGAGGATGGGTGGGCGGTAAGGAATCTGTCACTAACTACTGTCTTTTACAGATATATCGTTACACAAGTTAGTAACTTGTGCATCTGAAAGAGACACGTTAGTGACAGATTCCTTACCTTAGAATAGATACCCCAGCAATACCAACCCCGGTGGTGGGTCTGCGAACAAAGATCAGACAAGGAAGTCTCGGAGGACAGAACGGCCAAAGAAGCCGTCTCTCCGGACTTGGCTGTCAAGGCAGTAATGCTTGGTAAACGTGTGCAACGAGGCCCACGTAGCTGCCTGACAAATATCCTGCAAAGGGACACCACGTCCTAAAGCCGTGGTGGCGGCTGTGGCCCTGGTGGAATGGGCACGCAACCCAACAGGGGGCTCCTTTTTAGCCAAAGAATAACAGGCCTTGATACACAAGACGACCCAGCGGGAGATGGTCCGCTTGTGTACTGCCCGACCTTTTTTGGCGCCCACGTAGCCAACAAAGAGCTGGTCGTCCACCCGGAACTGTTGTGTGCGATTTAGATAAAAGGAAAGCGCACGTTTTGGGTCCAGACGGTGGAGCCTCTCTTCCTCTCTAGAAGGATGCGGAGGCGGAAAAAGGTGGGCAAAGTGATGGTCTGCCCAATGTGGAAAGCAGTAACCACCTTTGGCAAGAAGGACGGACGCGTCCTGAGAACAACCTTGTCTGGATGGACAGACAGAAAGGGAGGCTTGCAAGAAAGAGCCTGGAGCTCACTCACCCGCCGAGCGGAGGTGATGGCCACCAGAAAGGCTGTCTTCAGAGTGAGAAGACGAAGAGGACAGTTATGTAGAGGCTCAAAGGGGGCGCACATTAAAAAGGTAAGAACCAAGTTTAAGTCCCACTGAGGCATCACAAACGGAACAGGAGGGAAGAGGTGTCTGATGCCTTTAAGAACCTGTTAACAACAGGGGACTTGAAAAGGGAGGGCTGATCAGGAAGCCTAAGGAAGGCCGAGATTGCACAAAGATAGCCCTTGATGGTACCCAGGGCAGAACCCTGTTGGGCCAGAGAAAGAAAGAACAGAAGAACCTCGGAAAGAGGGGCAGAAAGGGGATTCACAGCCTTTGCTGTGCACCATGCCACAAACTTGTTCCACCTGCAGGCGTATACCACCTTAGTGGAGGGACGCCTGGCTGCCAGAATCACATCACAAACTTCGGGAGGCAAGTCGAAAGGAATCAACTGCCGCCGCTCAATCTCCACGCAAGGAGGTGGAGACTGGACAGGTTCGGGTGGAGGACCGTCCCCTGCTGCTGCGACAGAAGATCCTCCCGAAGAGGCAGACGGATCGGGGGATCGACGCTCATACTGAGTAGCTCGGGATACCAAACTCTTCGAGCCCAGTCCGGAGCCACAAGAATGACTTGGGCCCGGTCGCGCCGAATCTTCTTCAACACTCTGGGTAGAAGTGGTATAGGCGGAAAGGAGTACAACAGACCGCAACTCCACTCGCGACGAAAAGCGTCGCCGATCGAGTGCCGCCTTGGAAATTCCAACACGCAGAACTGATGACATTGCGCGTTCTCTTCGGTGGCGAATAGATCTAACCAAGGCTCTCCCCACTGTAGAAAGAGTCCTTGCGCCACTTCCGAGTGAAGACGCCATTCGTGATCCATCATGCACCTGCGGCTGAGTTCGTCCGCCCTGGCGTTCAGGGAACCTGCCAGGTGTTGAACCATCAGGAATATGCCCTGATGTTCCAGCCATGTCCAGAGGCGCAGAGCCTCCTGACATAGGGTCCACGACCCCACCCCGCCCTGTTTGTTGCAGTACCACATGGCGGTGGTGTTGTCTGTGAACACCTGCACTACCTTCCCTTTGACAGAGGGAAGGAATGCCTTGAGTGCAAGTCGGATCGCCCGGAGCTCCAGTAGGTTGATATGGAGCCGGGACTCCGCCGGAGACCAGAGGCCTCTGATCTCCGCCTCTCCCATGTGACCTCCCCATCCCAGAAGGGACGCGTCCGTCACAACTGTGTGCTCTGGCTGAGGAAGGGAGAAAGATCTGCCCAAGACCCATTGCCGGTTCGAGAGCCACCACTGCAACTGTTTTGCAGTCCCCTCCGAGATCTGGACGTGATCGGACAGGTTGCCCTGATGCTGCGCCCACTGGAACTTCAGGTCCCACTGCAGAGCCCGCATATGCCATCTGGCATGATCGACCAGCAGGATGCAGGAGGCCATGAGGCCCAGCAGCCTCAGGGTCATCTGTACCGAAACCCAGGATAGAGGCCGAAAGATCGGAATCATAGCCTGAATATCCCGGACTCGCCGTTCGGGGGGATAGACCCGAAACTGCGTCGTGTCCAGAACTGCTCCGATGAAAAGGAGCTGTGGAGAAGGAATCCGGTGCGACTTCGGCACGTTGATGGAGAACCCCAGCGAGTGCAGGAGCTCGGCCGTAGTCTGGAGGTGGGAGACGACTGCCTGGGACGAGCCCGCCTTCAGCAGCCAGTCGTCGAGGTAGGGGAAGACTGGAAACCCTGCCTGGCGCAGATGAGCTGCGACCACCGCCATCACTTTCGTGAACACCCGAGGGGCGCTGGTAAGGCCAAAGGGGAGCACGGAAACTTTAAATGCTCGTGGCCTACCGTGAACCGCAGGTAACACCGGTGGGCTGGCAGGACGGAAATGTGGAAATAAGCGTCCTGCAAGTCCAACGCTACCATCCAGCCCCCAGGGTCGAGGGCAGTCAAGACCTGAGCTAGGGTGAGCATCTTGAACTTCTCCTTCCGGAGGAAGCGATTGACGTTCCGGAGGTCCAAGATAGGACGCATGTCCTCATTGTCCTTTTTGGACACCAGAAAGTAGTGGGAGTAACAACCACGCCCTACTTCTGGGGTCGAAACGCGTTCGATGGCCCCCTTGGCCAAGAGGGCCGCAACTTCCTTCTGAAGAAGCACTAAGTGATCCCCTGACATGCGGTGGCATTGAGGTGGCATGGCTGGGGGAGTGGTCACGAAGGGGAGGGAGTAGCCCCTTCGGACAATGTCCAAGACCCACTTGTCCGAGGTGATGGCACGCCAGTGGGGAAGGTGATGGCGGACCCTGCCCCCTACTGGCGTGCTGTGGACCTGAAAGGAAGGACTAGGAGGGCTTGGAGGCCGCGGACGGGGTGGGGGTGGTGGCCTGACTCGCACGCTGGTTACCCGACCCGCCTCGGCGGAAGCCACGTCCTCGGCCACGCGAAGACGCCTGCTGCGCGGGCCGGTGACTGGGCAGTGGACGTGACTGGGCGCCCCTACCGTGGCCACGAAAGGGGCAAAAAGCAGACTGTTGCGGAGGGCGCACAGCAGAAAGGCCCAGGGACTTGGCTGTAGCCCGTGAGTCCTTAAAGCGCTCCAGCGCATGGTCTGCCTTGTTGCCGAAAAGGCCGACACCATCAAAGGGCATGTCCATAAGAGTGTTTTGGACATCACCCGAGAAACCAGTGGTTCTCAGCCAGGCGTGACGGTGCAGCGCCACTGTCGTCACAAGCGATCTGCCGAGCGAGTCGGCGGTATCTAGGCCACATCTGATGGTATACTTTGCTGCATCTCTTCCTTCCGCAATGGCGTGGGAAAGCAGTGTCTGGACCTCCTCAGAACACTGGGGCAGAACCTGCGCCACCGAATCCCACAAAGAGTGGGAATATCGGCCCAAGAGGCAAGTGGTGTTGACAGACCGCAAGCCAGCACTGGAGGAAGTAAAAACCTTCTTCCCAAATTGATCCAGTTTTTGGATTCCCTATCCGGGGAGCGGTAGGGAAGGCGCTCTGGGAAGCAGAGGCTTGGACAACCAAGCTCTCAGGGGTGGGGTGTTGGGAGAGAAACAGGGGGTCGCCCGGAGCAGGGCGATGGCGTCGGGCTACGTTCCTATCCACAGGAGCCCCTGTGGTGGGCTTGGACCAGGTGCCCAAAAGAACGTCAGAAAGTGCCTTGTTGAAAGGCAGCAGTGGCTCCGAGGAGGTAGCCGCCGGCTGAAGCACTTCCGTCAGGATGTTAGTCCTGACAGCCACTGTAGGTAACTGGAGGTGTAAAGCCTCAGCTGCCCTACGCAACACCGTTGCAAAGTTTGCTCCCTCCTCCGTTGCCACGGAAGGAGGAGACAGCATGCCAGAGTCAGGAGAGGTGTCCAGACCACTGGCCTCCCCAAGTTCCTCAGCCCAGTCCTGATCGAACTCACATTGGGCAGTGAGAGGGTCCTCAGACCCCTCCCAGTCCTCTTCGTCCTCCAAAACAGGTTCAAAGTAAGGAGGAGGGACATGCGGGACCCAAGGTCTCATTGGCGCGGGGCCGGCGTCGACCGGCGCCGTGTCCGGAGAGAACCGGGGTACGACGCCGCCCGGAGCGGCGCCGGGAACGGCACCAGTGAAATCGGCGCCGGTGGAGGTGTCGTCAGGTCAACCGGCGTCGATGGGGGTTGCGGCAACGTCGAGGCCGGGGCCGGGACCGGGGCTGGCGTCGCTGGCGCGGTAGGCACCCCAGAAGGGCCCGCGGGGCCCGAAGGCGCACCGTGGGGACCTTGAGGCCCGAACTGGCGGGCCATGGCCGACAGTAACTCCTGTATTTCGGCCGGAGTCGCCGCCGAACCCGAATAAGGCGGGTAATGCGGCGGCAGCTCCACAGGCACTCCCGGAGCCGCGGGGACGGTGCCGACAGGACCCTCAGCCGAGTCGCGAGACCGGCGAGGGGAAGTCGTCGAGCGATGACGCTTCTTCGACTTCTTGTGCTTCGACTTACCGGAGGAGTGCGAAGACTTGGACCCCGACGACCGATGAGGACTCCGCGACCGGCCTCTCGACCTCTCACGTGACAGGGGCTTGGATTGGCGCGGAGCCGACTGCCGGACCTCGAGGAGCTTTCGAGACCGCTCTCGCAAAGCCTTCGGATGCAAGGCCCGGCAGTCGGGGCACGACTTGGAGTCGTGGTCGCGTCCGAGGCAGTAGAGACAGTCTCAATGCGGGTCCGTGATCGACATCATCCGACCACAGGCGTCGCATGGCTTGAAGCCGGGCATACCTACTGACACCGTCTGAGTCGAACGACTCGAGAAAAAACAGTGATAAAAATCACAAAAAACGTAGTCAAAAAATGACTAGGGCACTGCTCTTCCCGGATCTGCGCTTACTGGCGCGGAAAAAGAAAGAACTGACGTCAGCGCGCAGGGGCGGCGTCTAAGTACTGCCCGCAACGTCATTCCGGCGATCCCGACGTCGACGACGGACGCGCACGACACCGCCTACCGACGCGCAAGGGTACTGCTACGCAAAACTTTCCGGATCCAGCCTGACGCCTGGGGATATTCTAAGGTAAGGAATCTGTCACTAACGTGTCTCTTTCAGATCCCTTTTTTCCTTTGAATGATATTTATGTATACATGTAACAAACCCATGCTAATATGGCTGACAGTTTATGACCTTATGTTGGAGTCTTACATCTATCTTTAGAAATACAAAAATAACTGTGTACTTAAATGCAGAGCATTCACAACGTCATTTGTCGTGAACAAGGCTCAGATAAGCCGAACACGTTCATTGCATCTTCTGCATAATTAGATCTTCTTGAAACTGCTGTCGGAGTGCCATTTATTTTGTTACATTGAACGTTAAATATAATATTCATTTTAGTTTGCAAGTTATAATTTTTTGGTAACTTTTTTATGTAAATTAGCAAATTTAGTTTTTTTTATTGATATATTGTATAATATAAACATTTTGATATACTTACCTATTTTCTCACACTATTTTTGTCTTTGCTATGTAGTCGATATTTTGTTCTCTACCTACAAAGTACAGGCTTTATTTTTGCATTTAATTATTTTTGACCCCAAATATTTTGTCAGACAATCTTGTCAAATATAAGCATCACTTAACAGACTATGACAAAGGGAAAAGAGAATTGTGAAGCTCGGTAGCCTGGAAATCAAACTCATGAAGAACTCACCTGTGCACAGCAAAGCTATACTGGCTGATCTTTTCGCCTGCTGAATATTGCCAGCTCCAAGAGCGTTTCCTACCCTGACACTTCCAGCCACACTAAAGCCAACAGGCACCTGAAATCCAACAAAACAAGTGAATGAATCCATTTCCATTTTTTTTTAACACTATTTACATCTTTCATTACAACATTTCCAAAAGAAAATTTCACTCCTGAAGATTTTGGTATAGGATCTAGTAGATGCACTGTGAGTAGGAATGCCAATGAAAGGAAAGTTACCTGCAAATATGGGTATCAATCACGTCAATCTTCACTGAAGTCACAAATTGAATCATCCCACCCACGTCTTTGATTACAAAATATTTTATAGAAGAGATAAGAGGACTTCTCAAAAATTATTTTTTATGGCCTACCTGCAAGGTACATCAACATAATTTGTATTTTTGTTTTTAAAAAGTATAAGTATCAACTCAGGCAGTCGATACCAGTATATAACATAAATTAAAGTAAACAGGACTATGTAGGTGGCAGAATCATAAAAGAACACTAATATGCATCACATAGGGTAAGAAAGCCTGACCAAATTGGCCATCTGTTCTAAAATCTGAATCTAGACTGTAATGTCGAGTAAAGATGCATAAAGACTGCCATGTAGCGGACTTGCATATCTTTGAAAAGGCAACATTTCACAGTAAGGCTGGACTACGTGGTTTTATTCATACACTCTGCAGAACGCAGCTGCCTGCTCCCGCGATATGCTCTAGGTGTATTGTAAGCTTGTTCGATAGAAAACACTTCAAAATTCCCTGAATTTCTAGAGGCAGAGTACTGGACTTAATACTTCCCTATTTGTTCAGACAGGACATAGTTGTGGGCTTATCTGTCTGATCAAGAATCCAGTTCATCGTCCAAGACGGTAGGAAGACTTTTAGGGCTAAAGAATTGGCCTGAAATCTAGAATGTTGATGTGACACTAAGTCTCTTTGTCCGATTAAAGACCCTGCACTGAGAGCGCATCTAAATGCACTCCGCATCCCAAAAGGGATGCTTCTGATACTAGTCTATGTAAGCAGGTCTTGATGAAAATAAAGCCCCTTTAAAATGTTTTTCAGATGAGACCAAACCCAAGAGATTGCCTAGCTGACTGGATCAGGTTAACCTTGTCCTCCCAATTGCCTTGTGCTTAAGACCACTCATCTTCCAAATATTTTGGGAGAGGTCTCAACTGAAATATCACATTTGAAATAATGAACACGCAATGTCATTGAACCCACAAGCAATGAGATCTGTCTTGCTGTTGGGCACAAATCTCTTTTCAAATGACTGCACTTTCGAGTGATGATGTCCACTCTCTCCTGTGAAGGAAACACTTATGTTAGGTGTGTATCTAACTTACCTTGAAGATTTTGCTTTTGTGTGATCGAGTAAAAAGGGGTTAAGAAAAATACATTTCTCCCATTCCTTCACATCCGGCGTTATGGTAACTATTGTAGAATAGATGGCAACACCAGTTGGGACAGGTTGTCAGTTAAAATGGGGAAATCCTAGGACACATGTACTTATAACATTGCACAATACTATGCACAAGTAGCAACTGGCAGGGTCAAGACTGATTTGCATATGGCTGGGTCTAAACTGGGGTGGCATGGTGAGCAAAAGAACGATGGATTTAACCCAGATCTCTTGACTGGGGGTGAATGTTTTGATTTGTTCTGCATTCCGTCCATCATTTGTGTATCTTTTACTTTCTCACACTAAGTGCGCCGGGTATGCCCAGAAGTGGATCCCGGGCTCACTGTGCCACTGGATTCAAGCTAGCCTGGCTGATGAGGGGTGAAACCCCGAAACCGGTCCTAGGATGCTTGTTTCCGTTCCAGGGAGGACCTAGCTTGGCTGTTAGGGCAGGCACTGTTCCCATGACGCACAGGGTCAAGACTGAATTGCATATGGCTGGGTCTAATCTGGGGTGTCATGGTGAGCAAAAGAACGATGGATTTAACCCAGATCTCTTGACTGGGGCTGAATGTTTTCATTTGTTCTGCATTCCGTCCATCATTTGTGTATCTTTTGCTGCTGCACTGCCAAGCATATTAGGAGTTGCCTGTCCACCGCCCTTTTCATGGCGGTGAGTCTGCAATGAAAACTGTGGCGGAGAGGCAACAAAGGCGGCCCTAACAGGGGCCCCCTGCCACTCCTGGGCCAGGGGGTGCATGCGGTGAGGGCGGGGGGTGGTGGGGCACATGTAGTGTCCCCAGGTTTAGCACCCCCAGTTACTGCACGGTGTGGCATGTATGCCACACCATGCAGGAAGGTGCAGTCGGCGCTCTGAGAGCGGAACTCTGCATGGTTTGCTCTTCTATGAGCCTAACAGACCCCCGCTGTCAGACCACCGCAGGACTGCCCGCGAGACTAGGATTTAACTCCTAATGTGGCGGGCAGTCGCACCACGGGTTTGGCGGTCCTCCAGTGGATGGCGCATTGCACTGCCCGCTGTAGGACCGCTAAAGTGATAATAACGCCCAAAGACTCAGCTTGCTGATGTCTTTCAAAAGCCACAGTATGGGAGAAAAGCCATAAGAACATTGGGCAACTCACTGATAGACAGGGTAGTGCCCTTAAACCCTGGGTGAAGGAACCTGGGAGCAAAGGCATTTTTTGTAGATTGAAAATAATTCAAATTAGAGGTAGCTTAAATCTTGGGACATGCTATTCAGTCCACAGTTGTTCACAATCCATTTGTGATTTTTTCGAAGATTCTGTTGAACGTGTGTGCCTCAACATTGTCTCCACCCGACAGATGTACTGTCTTCATAAACCAGCCAATGCCAAGTGGTTTGAGCTTCTATTGATAGTGTCCTCAATCTTGTGCCTCATTGATTGACAAGGTAGTACATAACAGGACTGCACATTTTCAGACGGAGTTATTTGTTAACAATGCAAAGAATGTTTTCATGAATAGTGACTGCCATGAGCTCCAAGAGACTCAAGTCGAAAGTATATTGCTTCATACAAAACGTGCCCTAAATCCTAAGAGGACCTATGCGTATCCTTTACCCAGTAAAGTGACACACTCCTGCCTCTTGCATGGTATAGAACCTGCTAAGGTAAAGCTTGTGCTCCTAATCTCTGGTCAGCTGAGTCCTTGATCTATCAAATACTGCTGAAGTGCCCACTCAAGAAGTGTTGCATTTGGAAGGTAAGCAACTCCATTGTGCCTCGTAGGGATGGCTCCTGGAGTAAAGGGGGCATGGAATTCAACGTTTCTCTAGAACAGGACATATTCTCTTCGGAAGGATACACTTTTCCTTCTACTGTGTTCATAGGGCCACCAGAAAGTGACTAACCTGTAGCAAGAGTTGCTATTTGAAAATACTGTTGTGTGTACTAGTTGGATGAGGCTTTTATTAGTTGATCGCCTAGGCATGGGGAAATGAAAATCGTTTTTCTCCTGAGAAGCACTGCTTAATCAAACAGCATTTGTAGAGCGCAGCACTGTTACCCCTAGGGGTATCTGGGCGCTCAGGTAGCAGTGTCTCTGTCGAAAAGCCAGGTCTGGAGTTTCTTTCTGAAGTCTGCCAGAGAGGGTGCTAGTTGGAGGTGGTTGTTCCAGGTCTTGGCGGCGATGTAGAAGGAGCGGCCCCCGCTGCAGGTGCATCGGATGTGGGGGGTGTGAGCGAGGGCAAGTGAGGGAGAGCACAGGTGTCTTGCGGGCAGATAGAAGTTCAGCCGATGGTTGATGTAGGATGGTCCTTGATCGTGGAGGGCCTTGTATGCGTGCGTGAGGATCTTGAACTGGCATCTCTTGAGGATGGTGAGCCAGTGGAGGTTGCTGAGGCGGGGGGAGAAGTGGGTGCGTTTGGGGAGGTACACGATGAGTCTTGCTGCGGAGTTCTGTAGTCTGGAGTTTTCTGAGGAGCTGGGTGGAGGTTCCGGTGTAGAGGGAGTTGCAGTAGTCAAGGCGGCTGGTGACAAGGGCTTGTGTGACATTCTTCCTGGTGTTGATAGGGAGCCATCTAAAGATTTGGCGGAGCATGCGAAGGGTGTGGAAGCAGGAGGTGGCGACTGTGTTGACTTGTAGTTTCATGGTCAGTTGGTTGTCAAGATGACGCCCAGGTTGCGTGCGTGGTCTGTCGGTGTCGGTCCGAGTTCTGCTGGCCACCAGCTGTGGTCTCATATGGAGGCATCCTTCCCAAAGGTCAGTACTTCTGTTTTGTCCGAGTTGAGAATGAGGCAGTTGTCTCTCTTCCATTTGGCTACGTTTGTCATGGCGTTGCAGAAATTAGTTTTGGCTTTGGTGGGGTTCTTGGCGAACAAGAGGATTAGTTGCGTGTTGTCTGCGTAGGAGATTATGTTGATTCTGTAGGATCTGATGACGTCTGCGAGGGGGGTCACGTAGATGTTGAACAGGGTGGGGCTGAGGGATGATCTTTGGGGTAAGCAGATGATGTCATCAGGTGCAGATGTGAAAGGAGGAAATCGGATGCTCTGCATGCTTCTTGTCAAGAAAGAGGTGATCCACTTGAGGGCATTTTGCTGTATGCCTATCCTCAGTGGTTCCCAAACTTTTTCGACCCACGGCTCCCTTGATTTATTGGCCGTGGCTCCCCACTATGTTACTTTTTTTTTTGGAGGGGGGGGGGTGTAAGCCCGGCCTCGGGAGTACTTCCAATTTTCTCCCTGAAAATAATTGGGATGAAGCCGATGAAGGTATTATAATGATATACGTAGGGTGTTTCGTATTACTAATGCGGCGCCTGTAATAAAATATTCCTAGTCCATGCCTTTTTTAGAGAACCCTCTCAAACTTTTTTATCCCGCTTACAGTACTAGATAGCACCCCTAGGCATGAAGGTCCCATTGCCGAAGTGTTTCTGTGCTTGAAGAATATTTGCATGCACTTCCATTTCTACCCATGTCTCAGCAGGGTGACTCACAATTTTTTAAACCAAATACAGCTTTATTTTAGCTGTCTCCTCCCTAAAATTGCCTCCAATTCAATGCAAGCCAAATAAATTCCTCAGATATTTTTTTAAACGTCCCTCTTTCTTGCTTCCAAATGTTGGCATTATGCCATATATGGTGTTTTACTTCCCTGTGATCATGGAGAGAGCAGGCCTGTCTGGAAATGTGTGTGTACTGGAAGTACCTATGGTTCAAGTATACATGTCAATATGTAACACTTAAAAATACTCAATAACACTTAGTGTGTTTGAGAGAAAGGACAACTTTGCTGTCCTGATAACTTGTATTGGTGTAAAATGCATTAAAAAAAAAAACAATACTATAAACAAGTCTAACAAAAAAAATCAGGCATCTCCTGCTTACTTTGGGAGTGTTGGAACGTGAGGATTCAGTGAAATATGGAGGTCATCTCCCTCAACATGCCATTAATTAAGCACTACGTTTCCAGCTTTAGGCATGTCACTTAAAATCATCTACATCATGCGTTTAAGTCTAATTAGTTTAACTGAAGCCAATAAACCCTTCAACATTAAATGCTGGTTGCGCGGCTCCCCTGACTAGTTTTGATGGCGCACCAGGGAGCCATGCAAAACACACAAGATGATGGACGGAATGCTGCACATTGGCAAACATTCACCCCCAGTCACAGATCTGGGTTTAATCCATCGTTATTTTGCTTCACCACGCCACCCCAGTTCAGACATAGCCATATGCAAATCAGTCTTGACCCTGTGCCTCATGGGAACAGTCCAGACCGAACTGCCAAGCCATGTCTTCCCTGGACCGGAATCAAGCATCCTAGGACCGGTTTCAGGCTATCAGCCTTCATCAGCCAGGATAGCTTGACTCCAGTGGCGTAGTGAGCACGGGACCCACGTCTGGGCATACCCTTCCCACTTAGGGCGAAATGCAAAACACACAAGATGATGGACGGAATGCTGCACATTGGCAAACATTCACCCCCAGTCACAGATCTGGGTTTAATCCATCGTTATTTTGCTTCACCACGCCACCCCAGTTCAGACATAGCCATATGCAAATCAGTCTTGACCCTGTGCCTCATGGGAACAGTCCAGACCGAACTGCCAAGCCATGTCTTCCCTGGACCGGAATCAAGCATCCTAGGACCGGTTTCAGGCTATCAGCCTTCATCAGCCAGGATAGCTTGACTCCAGTGGCGTAGTGAGCACGGGACCCACGTCTGGGCATACCCTTCCCACTTAGGGGCGAAATGCAAAACACACAAGATGATGGACGGAATGCTGCACATTGGCAAACATTCACCCCCAGTCACAGATCTGGGTTTAATCCATCGTTATTTTGCTTCACCACGCCACCCCAGTTCAGACATAGCCATATGCAAATCAGTCTTGACCCTGTGCCTCATGGGAACAGTCCAGACCGAACTGCCAAGCCATGTCTTCCCTGGACCGGAATCAAGCATCCTAGGACCGGTTTCAGGCTATCAGCCTTCATCAGCCAGGATAGCTTGACTCCAGTGGCGTAGTGAGCACGGGACCCACGTCTGGGCATACCCTTCCCACTTAGGGCGAAATGCAAAACACACAAGATGATGGACGGAATGCTGCACATTGGCAAACATTCACCCCCAGTCACAGATCTGGGTTTAATCCATCGTTATTTTGCTTCACCACGCCACCCCAGTTCAGACATAGCCATATGCAAATCAGTCTTGACCCTGTGCCTCATGGGAACAGTCCAGACCGAACTGCCAAGCCATGTCTTCCCTGGACCGGAATCAAGCATCCTAGGACCGGTTTCAGGCTATCAGCCTTCATCAGCCAGGATAGCTTGACTCCAGTGGCGTAGTGAGCACGGGACCCACGTCTGGGCATACCCTTCCCACTTAGGGCGAAATGCAAAACACACAAGATGATGGACGGAATGCTGCACATTGGCAAACATTCACCCCCAGTCACAGATCTGGGTTTAATCCATCGTTATTTTGCTTCACCACGCCACCCCAGTTCAGACATAGCCATATGCAAATCAGTCTTGACCCTGTGCCTCATGGGAACAGTCCAGACCGAACTGCCAAGCCATGTCTTCCCTGGACCGGAATCAAGCATCCTAGGACCGGTTTCAGGCTATCAGCCTTCATCAGCCAGGATAGCTTGACTCCAGTGGCGTAGTGAGCACGGGACCCACGTCTGGGCATACCCTTCCCACTTAGGGCGAAATGCAAAACACACAAGATGATGGACGGAATGCTGCACATTGGCAAACATTCACCCCCAGTCACAGATCTGGGTTTAATCCATCGTTATTTTGCTTCACCACGCCACCCCAGTTCAGACATAGCCATATGCAAATCAGTCTTGACCCTGTGCCTCATGGGAACAGTCCAGACCGAACTGCCAAGCCATGTCTTCCCTGGACCGGAATCAAGCATCCTAGGACCGGTTTCAGGCTATCAGCCTTCATCAGCCAGGATAGCTTGACTCCAGTGGCGTAGTGAGCACGGGACCCACGTCTGGGCATACCCTTCCCACTTAGGGCGAAATGCAAAACACACAAGATGATGGACGGAATGCTGCACATTGGCAAACATTCACCCCCAGTCACAGATCTGGGTTTAATCCATCGTTATTTTGCTTCACCACGCCACCCCAGTTCAGACATAGCCATATGCAAATCAGTCTTGACCCTGTGCCTCATGGGAACAGTCCAGACCGAACTGCCAAGCCATGTCTTCCCTGGACCGGAATCAAGCATCCTAGGACCGGTTTCAGGCTATCAGCCTTCATCAGCCAGGATAGCTTGACTCCAGTGGCGTAGTGAGCACGGGACCCACGTCTGGGCATACCCTTCCCACTTAGGGCGAAATGCAAAACACACAAGATGATGGACGGAATGCTGCACATTGGCAAACATTCACCCCCAGTCACAGATCTGGGTTTAATCCATCGTTATTTTGCTTCACCACGCCACCCCAGTTCAGACATAGCCATATGCAAATCAGTCTTGACCCTGTGCCTCATGGGAACAGTCCAGGCCGAACTGCCAAGCCATGTCTTCCCTGGACCGGAATCAAGCATCCTAGGACCGGTTTCAGGCTATCAGCCTTCATCAGCCAGGATAGCTTGACTCCAGTGGCGTAGTGAGCACGGGACCCACGTCTGGGCATACCCTTCCCACTTAGGGCGAAATGCAAAACACACAAGATGATGGACGGAATGCTGCACATTGGCAAACATTCACCCCCAGTCACAGATCTGGGTTTAATCCATCGTTATTTTGCTTCACCACGCCACCCCAGTTCAGACATAGCCATATGCAAATCAGTCTTGACCCTGTGCCTCATGGGAACAGTCCAGACCGAACTGCCAAGCCATGTCTTCCCTGGACCGGAATCAAGCATCCTAGGACCGGTTTCAGGCTATCAGCCTTCATCAGCCAGGATAGCTTGACTCCAGTGGCGTAGTGAGCACGGGACCCACGTCTGGGCATACCCTTCCCACTTAGGGCGAAATGCAAAACACACAAGATGATGGACGGAATGCTGCACATTGGCAAACATTCACCCCCAGTCACAGATCTGGGTTTAATCCATCGTTATTTTGCTTCACCACGCCACCCCAGTTCAGACATAGCCATATGCAAATCAGTCTTGACCCTGTGCCTCATGGGAACAGTCCAGACCGAACTGCCAAGCCATGTCTTCCCTGGACCGGAATCAAGCATCCTAGGACCGGTTTCAGGCTATCAGCCTTCATCAGCCAGGATAGCTTGACTCCAGTGGCGTAGTGAGCACGGGACCCACGTCTGGGCATACCCTTCCCACTTAGGGCGAAATGCAAAACACACAAGATGATGGACGGAATGCTGCACATTGGCAAACATTCACCCCCAGTCACAGATCTGGGTTTAATCCATCGTTATTTTGCTTCACCACGCCACCCCAGTTCAGACATAGCCATATGCAAATCAGTCTTGACCCTGTGCCTCATGGGAACAGTCCAGACCGAACTGCCAAGCCATGTCTTCCCTGGACCGGAATCAAGCATCCTAGGACCGGTTTCAGGCTATCAGCCTTCATCAGCCAGGATAGCTTGACTCCAGTGGCGTAGTGAGCACGGGACCCACGTCTGGGCATACCCTTCCCACTTAGGGCGAAATGCAAAACACACAAGATGATGGACGGAATGCTGCACATTGGCAAACATTCACCCCCAGTCACAGATCTGGGTTTAATCCATCGTTATTTTGCTTCACCACGCCACCCCAGTTCAGACATAGCCATATGCAAATCAGTCTTGACCCTGTGCCTCATGGGAACAGTCCAGACCGAACTGCCAAGCCATGTCTTCCCTGGACCGGAATCAAGCATCCTAGGACCGGTTTCAGGCTATCAGCCTTCATCAGCCAGGATAGCTTGACTCCAGTGGCGTAGTGAGCACGGGACCCACGTCTGGGCATACCCTTCCCACTTAGGCGAAATGCAAAACACACAAGATGATGGACGGAATGCTGCACATTGGCAAACATTCACCCCCAGTCACAGATCTGGGTTTAATCCATCGTTATTTTGCTTCACCACGCCACCCCAGTTCAGACATAGCCATATGCAAATCAGTCTTGACCCTGTGCCTCATGGGAACAGTCCAGACCGAACTGCCAAGCCATGTCTTCCCTGGACCGGAATCAAGCATCCTAGGACCGGTTTCAGGCTATCAGCCTTCATCAGCCAGGATAGCTTGACTCCAGTGGCGTAGTGAGCACGGGACCCACGTCTGGGCATACCCTTCCCACTTAGGGCGAAATGCAAAACACACAAGATGATGGACGGAATGCTGCACATTGGCAAACATTCACCCCCAGTCACAGATCTGGGTTCAATCCATCGTTATTTTGCTTCACCACGCCACCCCAGTTCAGACATAGCCATATGCAAATCAGTCTTGACCCTGTGCCTCATGGGAACAGTCCAGACCGAACTGCCAAGCCATGTCTTCCCTGGACCGGAATCAAGCATCCTACGACCGGTTTCAGGCTATCAGCCTTCATCAGCCAGGATAGCTTGACTCCAGTGGCGTAGTGAGCACGGGACCCACGTCTGGGCATACCCTTCCCACTTAGGGCGAAATGCAAAACACACAAGATGATGGACGGAATGCTGCACATTGGCAAACATTCACCCCCAGTCACAGATCTGGGTTTAATCCATCGTTATTTTGCTTCACCACGCCACCCCAGTTCAGACATAGCCATATGCAAATCAGTCTTGACCCTGTGCCTCATGGGAACAGTCCAGACCGAACTGCCAAGCCATGTCTTCCCTGGACCGGAATCAAGCATCCTAGGACCGGTTTCAGGCTATCAGCCTTCATCAGCCAGGATAGCTTGACTCCAGTGGCGTAGTGAGCACGGGACCCACGTCTGGGCATACCCTTCCCACTTAGGGCGAAATGCAAAACACACAAGATGATGGACGGAATGCTGCACATTGGCAAACATTCACCCCCAGTCACAGATCTGGGTTTAATCCATCGTTATTTTGCTTCACCACGCCACCCCAGTTCAGACATAGCCATATGCAAATCAGTCTTGACCCTGTGCCTCATGGGAACAGTCCAGACCGAACTGCCAAGCCATGTCTTCCCTGGACCGGAATCAAGCATCCTAGGACCGGTTTCAGGCTATCAGCCTTCATCAGCCAGGATAGCTTGACTCCAGTGGCGTAGTGAGCACGGGACCCACGTCTGGGCATACCCTTCCCACTTAGGGCGAAATGCAAAACACACAAGATGATGGACGGAATGCTGCACATTGGCAAACATTCACCCCCAGTCACAGATCTGGGTTTAATCCATCGTTATTTTGCTTCACCACGCCACCCCAGTTCAGACATAGCCATATGCAAATCAGTCTTGACCCTGTGCCTCATGGGAACAGTCCAGACCGAACTGCCAAGCACAGATTCGGAACCACTGGCCTAAGTTGTAGAATCTGTCGATGAGGGAGCTGTGGGAGACGGTGTTGAACGCAGCAGAGAGGTCGAGGAGGATTAGGGCCACAGATTCTCCGCAGTCGACGAGGGTTCTGATGTTGTCTGTGGCAGTGAGTAGTGCGGTCACCATGGTGTGGTTGGCCTGGAATCCTGACTGAGGTGTAGAGTAGGTGGTTTTCTTACAGGTATTTGGTGAGCTGTAGGTTGATGGCTTTCTCAAGAACTTTGGATGGGTAGGGGAGCAAGGAGATCGGTTGGTAATTTTTTAGGTTGCTGGGGTCGGTAGAGTTTCTTTAGGAGGGGTCTTACCTCTGTGTGTTTCCATTTGTCCAGGAAGGGTGCTGTGGTGATGGAGGTGTCGATTATGCTGGTGAGTTCGGTACTGATAGGATTGGTTCAGAGGTTGAAGAGGTGGAGGGGGCAGGGGTCGGTGGGCGCCTCGGAGTGGATGGATGACATGATTGCTGTGGTGGTCTGAGTGGTGAGCGGGACCAGGTGGTGATCGTTCGACTGGTGTTTGCTGGTTGGCTGGGGTGTCGTGGCGGAGAGTGGTGGGTTGGAGATTGACGTTGTTGTAGATGGTGGCAATCTTACTGTAAAAATTGGTCCGAGAGGGTGTCACAGAGTTCTTGGAAGGGGTGGATGCTGTGCTCTGCGGCTGTCGGATAATCCTTGACAATTTTGAAGAGTTCCTTCCTGTGGTTGGCCGCAGATTCGATGAAGGCATTGATGGCTGCTCTCTTGGCATCCTTGATGCGCAGGTGGTAGTTGCGGAGGGCTGTTTTGTGAGCGGCTCTGTCGGAGGGGTATTAAGTGAGCGCCATCGCTTCTCTAGTCGGTAGCAGTTGCGCTTGGTGGTTTTGATCTCCAGAGAGTACCAGCTGGCTTGTTATGAGGCTTTGTTGGTTTCAGCAGGGTGACTGTCGGCGCAATTGCTGAGCCAGGCGAAGAAGTTCTGGTCGGCCTGGTCGAGATCTGCTGAAGTTTCCGGATGTGTGGCGCTGAAGGCCTGTGTCTATTGGTTCTCGCTTACCTTGCCCCAGCTGCGGTGGGTGGCGCAGTGGTGTTTGGCGATGGTATAATGGGCGTCGGAGAAGAAGTGAACAATGGTGTGGTCAGTCCAGGTGATTTCTGTGACGTGGGTGAACCTGATTGTGTTGCTGGAGGTAAAAATGTCACTGAGCGTGTGTTCGGGTTTGAGCGTGGGTTCGGTGACCGGTTGGGCAAGACCAATGTTGTTCAGATTCTCCAGGAGGATTGTGGAGTTGGCGTCCGGGTGGTTGATGTGGAAATTGAGGTCACAAAGTAGGACGTAGTGGTGGGAGTCGCTGGCTAGAGGGGCGATGAGGTTGGAGTTGGCTTCACAGTAGGTAGGTCGGGGTGCCGGGGGTCTGTGGTTGAGGGTGCCTCTCATTGTTGCTTTGCATTGGTCTGAAGTCAGAAGTTGAGGTTTTCCATGAGAGGTGTTGGATCATCATTGGAGATGGTGCATCAGATGGTTTCCTTGAAGAGGATGGTGATACCCCTGCCGTGCATGTGGGTACGGTCTTGGTGTATCATCTTGTAGCTGTCGGGAGTGGCGTTGGCGATGTCGGGGTTCGAGGAGGAGTTGAGCCATGTTTCGGTGATGAAGGCCACGTTGGGGAAGAGTGTAATGATGGTCTCCCAGATTTCCATTGCATGTTTGCAGAGGGAGCGGCGTTGAGCAAGATGCATTGGAGCGATTCCAGGTTGTTCATAGTCTTCTGTGTGGAGACTGTGTGGGAGCCCGAGCGGGCAGTTGGTGGCAGGTGAAGGGTCCTTTGGTTGATCGTGGGGAGGACGTGAAGCAGCTGTTGTTGAGGTGTCCGGAATTCAGGTCCAGGAGCTCCTTGGTGGGAGGACCAGGGGTCCTGGCGCTGGGCACGGTCCAGGCGCGGACGGCTGCAGATGGGCTTGCCTTTGGCGCGGTGTGCCTGCTGCGCGAGTCCACGCTGCAGCCTCAAAAGTAGTCCTTGGAGGTGGGAGCAGCTGTCGAAGAGGCGAGTGGGAGCATCATAGGAGCAGGAAGGAAATGACGGGAACGGGTGGGGGAACATCAGCGTAAGGATTAACAAAGCGAAACCCAAATAAGCCAACCAAAATAACACTATTGCACTACCACAGAAGTACGACAATGAATTGAAATTCGAGCCACTACATTAAAATTAAATACAGTAAATAAGCCAAAAGTAAATAAAACTCCTACACTCAACTAGGCGGACCTGTGAGCCGCAGGCTCGAACCGGGGGCCAGCGGTAGCTCGGAGCACAGTCGCAGACTCGAGGAGCTGTGAGTGGCCACGGGAGGGCGGCGCAGTGACCAGGGTTCAAGGGCTACTCAATGGACTAGCACAGGGGCCTCCATAAGTAGTCCTGGGAGGTGGGAGGGGCTCTTGGGGAGGCGGGAGCAGCATCAAAGCGGGAAGAAAATGGCAGAAATGGGAACACCAGCAGTGGGAATGAACAAAACGAAAACCAAATGAGTCAACCAAAATAACATTAATGCAATACCACAGAAGTAAGCCAATGAATTAAAATTAGAGCCAACACATTAAAGAACAAGGTACTCTGTAAGAGACATAGGTTAGTCATACCTTAGAATTACCCCCAGGCGTCAGACTGGATCCTGAGAATTTTTTCTTAGCAGTACCCCTGCGCGTCAGTAGGTTGCGTCGGTCGACTGTGTGTCCGTCGTCATGATCGCCGGGATAACGTTGCGTGCCTATTTAGACGCCGCCCCTACACACTGACATCAGTTCTGACAAGACTTTCCATGCCAGAAGCGCAGAGCCATGCAAGACATTGACCAATGGTGCGCTAAAACTAGGGCCCTGCAAGGGAGTCCCTGTCCCTAGAAGTCAATTTGCAGAGCGGGGAGGATGGGTGGGGTGGTAAGAAATCTATAACTAACCTATGTCTCTTACAGATACATTGTTACCGAAGGTAAGTAACTTGTTCATCTGAAAGAGACAGTTAGTTAAAGAATCCTTACCTTAGAATAGATACCCCAGCAATACCAACCCCAGAGGAGGGTCTGCGAACCAAGTTCACACCAGAAAGTCCTGGAGGACAGAACCGGCAAAATAGCCGTCCCTCCGGACTTGGCTTTCCAGGCAGTAATGTCTGGTGAACGTGTGCAAGGACGCTCATGTGGCTGCCTGACAGATGTCAAGGAGCGATGGCAGCCGTTGCTCTGGTGGAATGAACTCGGAGCCCCACTGGAGGTTCCTTGTTTGCCAAAGCATAACAGATTTTAATACAAAGGAAAACACATCTAGAGATGGTACGCTTTGAACAGCCCGACCTTTCTTGGCACCTACGTAGCCAACAAAGAGTTGATCATCCACCCGAAAATCTTTCGTGCGGTCAAGGTAGAAGGACAGCGCACGTTTAGGGTCCAGACGGTGGAGTCTTTCCTCCTCCTTAGAAGGGTGCAGAGGTGGGAAAAAGGTGGGCAACTTAATGGTTTGTCCAATGTGAAAAGGTGTAACCACTTTTGGAAGGAATGAGGGTCTCGTCCTAAGCACCACTTTGTCCAGATGCAGAGAAGAAAGGGGGCTTAGAAGAAAGAGCTTGAATCTCACTCACCCTGCGAGCAGAGGTGATGGCAACAAGGAAAGCTGTCTTCAGAGTGAGGAGCCTGAGAGGACAGTTGTGAAGAGGCTCGAAGGGAGCGCACATAAGATAAGTTAAGACAAGATTCAAGTCCCACTAGGGCATTAAGAAAGGAGATGGAGGAATGAGATGAGTAATGCCCTTAAAGAATCTATTTACAATAGGGTACTTGAACAAAGATGGCTGATCTGGTAGCCGAAGGAAAGCAGAGATGGCCGAAAGATAGCCTTTAAGAGTGCCCAGGGCAAAGCACTGCTGGGCCAAAGAAAGTATATACAAAAGAACCTCTGAAAGAGGGGCAGAAAGGGGATCCACAGCCTTTGCCGTGCACCATGCCACAAATTTATTTCATCGACAGGCGTATACCGTTTTAGTGGAGGGATGCCTGGCTGCCAAGATGACATTACAGACTTTTGGTGGCAGGTCAAAAGCTGTCAACTGTCGCCGCTCAATCTCCACGCAAGGAGGTGGAGGCTGGACAGGTTCGGGTGAAGAACCCTCCCCTGCTGCTACGACAGAAGATCATCCCGAAGAGGCAGTCTGAGTGGAGGATCGCTGGCCATGCTCAGGAGCTCTGGGTACCAGACTCTCCGTGCCCAGTCCGGAGCCACAAAAATAACTTGGGCCTGGTCGCGCTTGATCTTCTTCATCACTCTTGGCAGAAGTGGTACAGGCAGAAAGGCGTACAGGAGGCCAGCAGTTCCACTTGTGACGAAAAGCGCTGCCGAGCGAGTGCTGCTTTGGAAACTCCAATGCGCAGAATTGCTGACATTGCACGTTCTCTTCGGTGGCGAACAGATCTAACCAAGGGTCTCCCCACCGCTAAAAGAGACCTTGCACCACCTCCGAGTGAAGATGCCATTCGTGATCTACCAGGCACCGGCGGCTGAGTTTGTCCGCCCTGGCGTTCAGGGGTTTTGAACATCCAGGGTCATGCCCTGATGTTCCAGCCATGTCCCGAGACAAAGAGCCTCTTGACATAGGGTTCACGACCCCACCCTGCCCTGTTTGTTGCAGTACCACCTGGCGGTGGTGTTGTCCATCAACACCTGCACCACATTCCCCTTTAGAGAGGGAAGGAATGCCTTTAGTACCAGGCGGATCGCCCACAGCTCCAGAAGGTTGATATGGAGCCTGGACTCTGCCGGAGACCAGACGCCTCTGTTCTCCGCCTCTCCCAGATGTCCACCCCCTCCCAGGAGTGAAGCATCTGTCAGCACTGTGACATCTGGTTGGGGAAGGGAGAGGGATCTGCCTATGACCCAAGCTTGGTTCGGTAGCCACCACTGCAATTGTTGCGCAGTTCCCTCCGAGATTTGGACGTAGTCGGAAACATTCCCCTGATGCTGCGCCCACTGGAACGTCAGGTCCCACTGCAGAGCCCGCATATGCCATCTGGCATGATCCACCAACAGGATGTAGGAGGCCATGAGGACCAGCAGCCTCAGGGTCATTCTCACCGAAATCAGGGATAGAGGCTGAAACATCAGTATCATAGCCCGAATATCTCGGCTTCGCTGCTCGGGAGGATAGGCTACAAACTGCACTGTGTCCAGAACAGCTCCGATGAAAGGGAGCTTCTGTGAGGAAGTCAGGTGTGACTTCGACAAAAATGCAGGAGGTCTGCCGTAGTCTGGAGGTGGGAGACGATAGCCTGGGGCGAGCCCGCCTTTAACAGCCAGTTGTTCCAGTCGTCGAGATAGAGGAAGACTGGAACCCCTGATCTGCACAGATGAGCTGCAACCACCACCATCACTTTCGTGAACACCAGAGGGGCATTGGTAAGGCCAGAGGAGAGCATGGTGAACTGAAAATGCTCGTGGCCTACCTTGAACCGTAGGTAGCATCTGTGGGCCAGCAGGACAGGAATATGGAAATAGGCATCCTGCAAGTCCAGCGCCACCATCCAGTCTCCAGGGTCGAGGGCAGACAGGACCTGAGCCAAGGTTAGCATTTTGAACTTCTCCTTCCGGAGGAAGCACTTGAGGGTCCTGAGGTCTAGAATAGGACGCAGGCCATCTTGGGCACCAGAAAGTAGAGGGACTAGCAACCACGACCTACTCCTGGCGTAGGAACCCTCTCGATAGCTCCCTTGGCCAAGAGAGCTGAGACTTCCTGGTGGAGAAGTGCCAAATGATCATCCAACATGTGATAGAAAGACGGTGGCATGGAGGGAGGGGTAGTCTCGAAGGAGAAGTAGTAGCCCCTTCGGACTATCTGCAAAACACACCTGTTCGACCTGATGTTTTGCCAGTGGGGGAGGTGATGGCGAATCCTGCCGCCAACTGGCCTTGGGTGGTTCTGAAAGGTCGAACTAGGAAGGTTTGGAGGCCGCTGCAGGGAGGGGAAAAGGGTGGGCTGGCCCGCCCGATGGCTCCCAGACCCACGCCGCTGGGTCCCACGTCCGCGGCCACACAGAGGCCGGGCTGCTTGCGTGAACCAGTGGATGGACTGAGCAGGACGTGGTGGGGTGCCCCTTCCGTAGCCACGAAAGGGGCGAAAAGCAGACTGAGGTGGACGGGACGACACTGCGAGGCCCAAGGATCTGGCCGTAGCTCGAGAATCCTTAAAGCGCTCGGGGCCAAAAACCCAGGTGACTCCCCTTGCAAAACCAGGTTGTTTTGTGATAGGTCATTTTGATGTCTCCTCAATACGTTTTGGGCCCTTGCCTGTCGCGGGTACTTGACCCACCCACGCGAGTGTGGTACCATTTTTATCGGGAGACATGGGGGAACGCTGGGTGGTAAGAAATTTGTGGATCCACGTAGAATCCAGAACTTTACCACACAGAAATTTGAGAAAAAAGTGATTTTTTTCAGCTAAATTTGAGGTTTGCAGGGGATTCTGGGTAAGAAAACGTTGGGGGACCCACGCAAGCCACACCTCGCTGGACTTCCCCGGTGTCTAGTTTTCAGAAATGTGTGGGTTTGGTAGGTTTCCCAAGATGGCCGCCAAGCCCAGGACCAATGCCTATGCTAGATCCTGGATAAGTCTGCTTCTTCCACCGGGGAGGAGGGCGGGTTGCTTATGATTTATCACGGAAAATACCCCTACAAGAGAACTGGAGTTACAGGTAAGAAACTATTCCTTCTCTTATAGGGGATTTCCGTGTATAGTCATAAGCATTTGAATAGACTAGCAAGCCCATCCCATAAACACCCAAGCGGTGGAAGAAGACAGAGAAGTGACATTTCCCTTTATGCAAACAGGTTCCGAAGGGAAGACTGTCCAACCTGTGCATCTGCCTTGGCATCACTGTCCAGGCAGTAGTGCTTTGTGAATGTATGGACTGACTTCCAGGTGGCAGCCTTACAGATTTCTGAAATAGGTATATTACGGAGTAAAGCCGCAGTAGCAGCTATTCCTCTGGTAGAGTGAGCCCTAGGCTTACTAACAAGAGTCTTGTTGGCTTTCTGGTAACAAACCTGAATACATGAAACAATACATCGGGAGATGGATTGTTTGGAAGTAGCTAGACCTGTACGGATAGAGCCATAGTTTACAAATAGCTGATCTGATCGTCTAATATCCTTAGTTTTGTCCAAATAAAACTTCAAAACCCTCCTGGCATCTAGGGAATGAAGCGACCTCTCAGCAGGAGAAGAGGGATGCTGAAAAAGGTAGGAAGTGAAATAGTTTGATTTACGTGGAAATCCGAAATAACTTTAGGGAGAAATTTCGGGTGTGTCCTCATCACCACCTTAGAAGAATGGAAAACTGTGTATGGTTCTTGACAACATAGTGCTTGGAGTTCGCTAACCCTGCGGGCAGAAGTAATGGCTACAAGGAAAGCTGTCTTCCAAGACAGATGCTGGAGAGAAGCCCTATGAATGGGTTCAAAAGGCTCCTGCATCAGTCGAGAAAGAACCACATTAAGCTCCTAAGGAGGAGAAGGACGTCTGAAGGGAGGAAAAACTTTCCTCAAACCTTCTAGAAAATCCATAATGACTGGGATTTTGAAAAAGGAAGTTTGTGAAGGGCATTTCCTATAAGCAGTCAGAGCTGCAAGGTGCACTTTAGTGGAAGGAAATTGAAGGCCCGATTGTGCCAAATGTAGCAAATATGGGAGAATAACATCTTCCTGGCAGGAAGTAGGTTCTGCATTCTTCGAAGCGCACCAAATGCAGAATCTTTTCCATTTATACGCATAAGAAGTGCGTGTGGATGGCCTTTTAGCTTCTTTAAGTATCTTCATGCAGTCCTGAGGCAAATTCAAATGTCCATACTGCACTAACTCAGGAGCCATGCCGCCAAATTCAATGACGAGAGGTTGGGGTGCACCATCTGTCCGCCGAACTTCGTGAGAAGGTCCGGCTGACATGGGAGCCAGAGATGCGGCAGGAGAGACCGGTGGAGAAGGTCCGTGAACCACCACTGACGCGGCCACTCCAGAGCAATGAGAATCATCTTGGCCCGTGAGTGGGAAAGCTTGATGAGGACTGCAGGGATCAGGGGTATCGGAGGAAAGGCATAGAGAAATCTGCCTGACCAGTTTATCCACAGGGCATTCCCCAGAGTTCCCGGTTGGTAGAACCTTAAGGTGAAGTTTCGGCATTTGTTGTTTTCTGCGGTGGCGAACAAATCAACCTCTGGAGTACCCCATCTTCTGAAGATATCTCGCACCACATCGTCGTTTAAGACCCATTCATAGTTTTCCTGAAGGAGTCTGCTTAAAGTGTCGGCCTGAGCATTTTGAACACCTGGGAGGGGAGTTGCTGTGATGGTCAGGTTCCTGGCTAAGAGCCACTTCCAGATTGCCTGGGCTTCCTGAGATAACGGTTGTGATCTCGAGCCCCCCTGCTTGTTGAAGTAGAACATTGTTGTCGTATTGTCCGTCTGGACAAGCAGGGAACTGGAGTGGAATGATGGTTGAAAGGCTTTCAGAGCCAAATGGACTGCTCGTAGCTCCAGTAGATTGATGTATGTGGATTCCTTCGTGGACCACTTGCCCTGTAACTGAAGGTGGACTGTATGTGCACCCCAGCCGAGGAGAGACGCATCCGTTACTATGGTTTGTTTCGGTATCTCCTTGTGGAAGGGGATCCCTCGCAGGAGATTGCGGGGAGAACACCACCATCTGGGGGACTGAAGGGCATGCTGTGACAGCTGAATTCTGTGTTCCCAATCCCCTATTCTCTGGTCCCATTGATCCTCCAAGCATTCCTGCAAGGGTCTCATGTGGAGTCGTGCATTTGGAGTGAGGAAGATACAGGATGCCATGGAGCCAAGAAGAGAGGAGACCTTTCTCACTGTTGGAGAGGACATGTTCATGAGAGCTTGAGCCTTCCGAAGGATCGATAAGCGTCTCTCCTCCGAAGGATACACGTTTGCCGTGCGAGTATCGATGGTTGCTCCCAGATATTGAAGACACTGGACAGGTGTCGAGACGGACTTCGTTTGGTTGATGTGGAGACCCAAACGAAGGAGAAGATCAGAGGTCCAATTGAAGTGTAGTCGAGCTCCCTGAGATGTGGACGCCTTGATCAGCCAGTCGTCTAGGTAGGGGTAGACGAACACCTTGTGCTTCCTCAGATGGGCAGCCACTACTGCCATGCATTTTGAGAATGTCCTGGGAGCTGATTTCAGGCTGAATGGAAGCACACAGTATTGATAGTGGTTGTTCCCCACTATGAATCTCAGGAACTTGCGATGCTTCTTTACTATGGGGACGTGGAAGTATGCGTTTTGCAGATCTATCGCGCATAACCAATCCCCCTGATGAACTTGAGGGTAGATTTGATGCAACGCTAACATTCGGAATTTCTCGACCCAACCCACTTGTTTGCGTGTCGTAAATCGAGAATGGGTCTGAACTCGTTCTTGAGTTTCTTTTGGACCAGAAAGAACCTGGAATACAGTCCTGTTCCCAGCTGTACAAGAGGAACGGTTCTATTGCCCTTTTTTTTGTAAGAGAATGTTGGCCTCCAATTGTAACTGACGTAGTTGGTACCGTGAGTGTGTTGGAGGGACCGATGGAGGAGGGCTGGTGAAACGTAGCGAGTATCCATTGCAAACAATATTCAGCACCCAATTGTCCAGAGTTATTTTTTGCCACTCTGCCAGGAAATTTTTAATGCTTCCCCCCCACCGGAGTGGTTAACAGAAGAGGGGGAAGAAAGGCTTCAGGGCTTAGACCCAGCTGGCGCCTTATTCCCTTGTGCAGGTTGCTGGCCTCCCCGTCCCCTAGGTTGACGTTTCTGAAACGGTTGGAACGACCGCTGATATGATTGTTGCTGAAGAATTAGAGAAAGGAGTTTGGTTCAGCACTCTCAAATAACAATATGCATATCCAGAATGTAATGGACAAGTGTAACAAACACAAGTTATGCAATGTGATTACTTCTACAAATATAGTTTTCAATAGACCAATGATATCTTTTCAACAAGTACAATTGATCACAAATGATTCATAGTTTCATTGCTAGTTGGTTTTATTTCTTTCGGTGTTACCAGCATAGAATTAGCCAACACGTGTTTCGTCTAAACATAGACTTTTTCAAGGCAATTCACACGTTCGCAGTCCAGAAGTTTCTATCACGAGCTATTGCGTAACCACAATGTAAGGAAATGCCACGAAACATGTGTTGGCTAATTCTATGCTGGGAACACCGAAAGAAATAAAACCAACTAGAAACGAAACTATGAATCATTTGTGATCAATTGTACTTGTTGAAATTATATCATTGGTCTATTGAAAACTATATTTGTAGAAGTAATCACATTGCATAACTTGTGTTTGTTACACTTGTCCATTACATTCTGGATATGCATATTGTTATTTGAGAGTGCTGAACCAAACTCCTTCTCTAATTCTTATGTATACACAGTAGTTAGTACTGTGTAATTAGCACCTTAGGTAGTGGGTGCTTGGAGCCATTAGCGCCTCTATGTTTGACCCTAAACAACTAATTGTCTCACACCATAATACTTGTAATTAGACCCGATGTTCTATATTTGAGGTGCGGTAATCTTCCCAGTTGGGATCCACAACTACCTCCTCGCATAAATCGCATGATTGTTGCTGATTTGTCTGACGGCCCTGGTATCTCTGGAACCTCTGGGAAGAGTAACGCCGTTGGAAAGGGCGGAAAGTCTTGCGCTGTTCCTTCAGTTTTTCAAGACCTACTGCCTTCAAGGTCTCCATTTCCGCATTTATGCGAGCCATCTCCTCAGCCGCATGAGAGCCAAAGAGGGTAGTGCCAGAAAAGGGTAAATTCATGATCCGCTGTTGAGCCTCAGGCTTAAGCAAGGTGAGGCGAAGCCAGGAATGTCTGCGGAGAGCCACTCCGTGACAATAACCATGTGCTGACAGGAGTGATGTGTCCGCCGCTGCACTTATTACTTGGTTGGACACCATAAGTCCTTCATTTAATATCTCCGTAAAGTCCTCCGTCTTGTCCCTTGGCAGGAGGTCTGCGAACTGCTGAAGGGATTCCCAAAGGGAACGGTCGTACCTGCCCAACAGGGCTGCAGCACTAGCGGTCTTCATTGTAGTGGCTGCCGTGTTACATACCTTCCTCCCCACCGAGTCTACTTTACGGCTTTCCTTATCAGGCGGTACTGTTGACGTTGGAGCCATAGCATGTTGCTTCTTAGCTGCCACAACAATGACAGTCTGGTGTGGGGTCCGTCCGGAGGAATGCGGGATCTTGCTCAGGCGGGCGGTATTTTTTCTGTTGCCTGGAAGGAGCGGATTTGATGGAAGAAGGTGTTAAGAATAGTTCCATCGCCGGTTCCAATAAGCCTGGCACCAGAGGGAGCAAGGGGCGAGAAGATTGTTTCTGTTGGAGAGTTTCCAAGATGACTGAAGTTGATGGCACAGGGGTGGACAATGGAATATTAAGTTTGGACGCCCCTCGCAGTAGAACCTCTTGAAAGGTGGTAATGTCGTCAATAGGAGACACCCTTTGAGGAGGAGAGTCCGAAAGTGGGGGCGAATATCTCCCAGTACTTGTGGAGGATGTGTCTCTAATGTGCCGGGAGCGAGATCTCTCATAACGATGTCGGTGATGAGAGCGTGTGGACGAACGTCGGTGGCTGCGAGATCGATCTCTCGCACGAGACCTAGACCTCCGTCTTCTAGGCACAACAGGAGTCGTGGGCCGAGGAGCAGCAGGCCCCGGAGGAGGAGGCGGCGGCGTTGGAGGTGGTGGAGGAGGCGGCGGCGGAGGATCAGAGTGAGGTGGAGTCCTCGTAGGTGAGTATGTACGCGAGTACTCAGAATCCGAGGAATAAATCAACCTCCTCCTTTTTCGAACTGCCTGAAGAGAGGAAGGAGCCAAAGATTCATTATAAGATCTACTCCTCGACGTCGATCTACTGGTTGACGGCGATCTTCGACGTCGTCTTGACTTTGAACTCCCCCTCGACGTCGACAGACTCTTCGTTGATCGTGTCTGCGATCGGTGACTCCTCGACGTCGACTGTCGGTGACTCCTCGACGGCAACCGTCGGTGCCTCCTCGACGGCGACCGTCGGTGCCTCCTCGACGACGACCGTCGGTGCCTCTTCGACGACGATCGTCGGTGCCTCTTCGACGGCGATCGGCGTGTCGTGTCGACGCTGATCGGCGCTGATGTGTCAACGTTGACCTGGGAGACAACGTCTTCGACGGCGATCTCTGCCGTGAGGGAGAACGAGAAGGTTTCGCCGCTCTTCTCTTCGACGCGGAGCGTCGATGCCGCTCGACTCAGAGCCCTGAGTCGACGGCGAACATATCGTCGCCATACCTGCCCTCGACGTTGTCGTCGACCGGGACCGGCGTCGTTTTTCCGCTCTTCTTCGCCTGGGGGGCTCCCCAGAGGCTGAAGACAGGGTTTTGGTAGAGGACTGACCCTCTCTTTGACCACAGGTCCCACCTGTGGATGTTGCTTGCTGTTTTCTTTGCTCCTCTGCCCCTTGAAGTCGAATCTTCTCCCTGTCACGCAGGGTGCGCTTGGATAAGGTTTTACAGATGGAACATGTCTCAGGAACATGAGAAACAGGTAAACACAGAATACACACTCTGTGCGAGTCAGATTTGGCCTTTTTTCTTCCACAGTCAGGACACTTGTCAAAAAGGGAAGGCATTTTGACTAACAAACTGTGGAAAATCTGTCAGAAATAGACAGCAATAGGTAGAGAAAGACCAAAAACGTCGAGTGAAGTTGTAAAAAGGTAAATTCTGAAGAGCTTTTTGATGAAAAACACCAAATGAGTTAGAGCTCAATGCTCCGGGGTCCTGTTAACAGGAGCCGGAAAAAAGAACTGAAGTAACTGCCACTAGCTGTGCATCATGGGATACTGGTGGTCTCTGGAGACTCTTAAAGGCACGGTATCCATTTTCAGACATATAATGGCAGCCTATGGGGGCTTCTCTGTCCAACCTTTTCATCTCTATCATGAAAAAGGGGTTTTGTGAAGAGGAGTTTTTCTATATGTACTTAACTCCATAAATTGCAAAAAATTTAAAGTACTGGCTACCTTTTTTCACTTCAAGATGAAGTAATGGCCAGTGTAGCCTAGTTGGTTAGGCTGCATTATTGTCTTTCTATCTCTTAAGTGTCTACACAGGCCTTCCCGAAGAAAGGCGAAAGATGACAACTTAAGAAGATATATCTAATGAAGTGCTCCGGGGTCCACGCACGTGGGCAGGACTATTCAAATGCTTATGACTAAACACGGAAATCCCCTACAAGAGAATTTAGGGAACGATTAAATAAGCTAAAGTAGCGGAGTCGGACAGACAGAGGCAGGGAGCTCAGTGACTTGGGAAAGCCAGGGATTTTGTAGAGAGTAAGAAAAAAATCTGTTTTTAATTAATTTGGTTTTAAATGTTGACCTTTTAACCATTTTTTAATGGTTAAAAGGCTAGGCAGGCAGAAAAGATTGTGTGGTCAGCATCAGCAGATATTCTAAGTATAACTGAGTAGATGATACTGAATCCCTAAACAGATTAGTAGTGAGCCAGGGGGTTCAATATAATGTAGGTCCCGTGCTCACCATGCCATCAAACTAGCCTGGCTGATGAGGGGTGATACTCGGAAACCGGTCCCAGAATGCTTGTTTACAGTCTAGGGAGGACCTGGCCTGGAACTTGGGGCTGGACTGTTCCCATGGGGAGCAGGGTCAAGACTAATTTGGATATGGCTGGGTCCAAACTGGAATGGCATGGTGAGCAAAAAAGGATGGATTTAGGCCCAGATCTTTGTACTGGGGGTAAATGTTTGACATTGTTCAGCATTCCATCCATCAATTGTTCTTTTTGCATTAATGCAGTGCCAAGCAATGCTTTGTAGAGGCTTCAAAGCTCAAGACAGGGTGCTCATCACAGAGAGCAAGAGACCTATGTTGCCGATATATGCTACATGGTAATTGTTCCTACTTATAGGATAGTCGCCCCACTGGTTCTCACTGGGACTAATCTGGGTAACTTTGGGTCTGTGTGATCATGATTTTAATACTGTTTTAAACAAAGTGGTGTTGTGCGCCTAATCAATAAAACACTTAATATGTAAATGTCCAGTTGTTTGGGAGGGGGGTTAGCCTTTATCCACGTGCAAACAGTTTTATGAATATTTGCCAAAGATCACACACTGTAGTTAAGTGGAGTGGTGTTAGAAGTTTGGTGCTTTCATTTAACAGCTGCTAATCTAGCAAACAGATTACATCTTCACTAGCATGATGAACTGTATACCAACACCAGGCCAACATCTGGAAAGTTTACCTCGGATATGTCATAAATAGAGAACTATAAAAAGGATTGTCAACTTTTAATGCAGGGCATAAAACGGGCTTCTTAACAGTGGTCACGGAGAACTGAGGGAGTGTGGGGAGTCTGAAGGTGCCCCGCTTCTGGCCTGACCGATAGATTACTGAGGCTCTGGTGTCCCCTCACATCAGTTAAGCTTAGATGTGCTTTGCTTCCAAACTTTAAAAACCTCCCTGTATCTCACAGTCTATCCTCTGACTGATTTGGCTTCTTGGCCAACTGCCCCTAGTGTGCTCAATCAACTACAACTTGCAATGGTGGTAACATTTAAAGGGGACCACAAAGTGCAAGATTTAACCCCAACGCAGGCAGCACTGAAGTTATTCTTCTGCTCAAAACATACTGTTTGCAAAGCACGGGAATACTAGCAGAAGGTCTTGTAAGAGGCAACTAAATATAGAAACAACAAACATTTTAGAGTGCTCTGAGTAGAGATGTAGGACAGTAGCCAGAGAGCAACATGAATGCTTTTATATAGAGTGCTTTACAGCGACCATAAACTCTGGTCCAAAAACAAAAAGGGACCAAAACAAGCCCTTACCTAACGAATCCAACACATTTAACCACATCTAACACCCATATCCTTTCTTGCTCCACAGCAAACACCTGAACCATCTCTAGCCGTCTCCAAACCTTTCCTTTTTCTTGCACTCAATGAAATCCTTACCTTGCTGACAGTATAACCTCTCTACCAAGCCTCCAAAACCCCAACTGATATCTCTTCTTTCGCCTGTCTGAAGCCCATTGCTATTCTTTTTGTTCACAGTCTAGCTTCCCTGTAATGTCTAAATCTATAGCTAAACTCTCAATCATCCTTCCCACTTCTTTAACCACCTAACTAACACTAGCTCCACATGTAACCACAAAGCCATAAGCAGCTTCCACTATGACACTTAAGCCATCTCTAGCTGAGAATCCCTGGCTCCCTTCACAAATCCTAGACTATAAAGGCTCACTCAGTAGCACCTCCCCCGCCCCCCCCCAAAGGGAACACTAGCTTCCTGTGGAGCCCATCAGTAATAATGGGTTCACTGTGTAAACCATTAGCATTCACAGGCTCTTTGATTTCTAGATTCCATTGAAAATCCCTCCCTTCACTTACTTTACTGTGAATGGTTCAAGTGGCTTTGGCTCTATCATACATTTGATGACAAAATAGTGCCATGTGTGTGTGTGTGTGTCCGGGCATGGTGGATTCATGTGTTGTAATAGAAAAAAAACAGACAATCACTTGCATCTACCCTCCCTAGATTAGGGCACCGGCTTTGCTGAATTTCTGAAGTCTCGTTGAACTTGTTCTTTAGCTGCTGTCCACGGGCAGACACCACCACAGTTTGAAATGCACTTGACCCAGACGAAAGATGCTTTCAGTTTTTTAGATGCTGTAAACTGCTGCAACCTCATGCGAAACAGTAGGCAAAAGTGTGCTTGTGTGTGTGTGTGTGTGTGTGTGTATTACTTTCCCTTCCCTCCAAGCTACTTTCCTATGTCATTTCTCTTCTTGTATGTACCCTAACATTCCCACTCTTACCTATCTCTACATCTCCCCATATTATCTCCTTAAGAATCAACCTGCCACTCTTTCTTATAGCTACCCATGGTGTCTTCCCCTTTAGCGTAAAGTGCCACACTTCCGCCAAGTAAACCCATCTCCTGTCTCAAGAGATAACCTTCTGGGACATAAAGCTAAAGCATGTTTGCACTGCTAAATGTAAAACCGATACACAAGCCTGTGTGTATGGTTGGTTTCTCCTATGCCTGCCCTACACCCAGACCAGTAACATGCCCCAGCATCCGGTAAATAGCTCTCCAGCCGAGGATTGTTTTTAGCGTATTAAGGAGCTTGATCGTGATTTTTGTCATCAGACTATTTGTGCTTTTTTTTGCTTGGAGATTTCTCCTGCCAGTCACCTTCTGCATGCATTCTTGGGCTCTTGCCTAAACCATAGTGTACGTGGCAGTCTTGAGGATCCATTTCTTAACAACTTACTGGTAAGCAAGCAGTATTTGGGCCACACCATACTCTAGACCATGGGTACTGTCAAACATTTGCCCAGGGGCCGCAAAGTGTGGTCTGTGGTGTGACCGAGGGCCGTACTGATGCCAGCAGGGTGGCGGTAAGGGGTCCAGGTGGGTTAGGGATGGTGGTCATAGGGGAAGCAAAGCATGTACAACTAGTGCCTGAAATGCACAATGTGAACCCAGAAAAGTTGAGATCAATCCCTGCTTTTTTCCCCTTGACCAAACTGTGTAATTAGACGCAAATTTTGTTCACTTTGCCTCCTTTTTCTTCATTATGGTATATAAGAGGACTTCGAAATACATAAGCTCAGAATGTGCAATGTTCAAAACCTTCTCCTGTGTTTGATTATAATGCTGTCCACATATATTAGCAACCTAGGCCACCCAGAGAGTGCACATGACAACTGCCTTGCCTCTTACTATAGGCATTGTTGTAAGGAAGGGGTGGGGTAGTATGAAGGTTTCTAAATTCATGTTTCAAAACTATCACTTAAAAAAAAAACCTCTCAAAGCAGTGGTATGGTAAAGCGCTTCTGCATGTTAATCAAATACACTTTTTGGAATTTTGAAGAAACATAATCCTGGTTTTATACATTTGTTGCAAGATGTCTTTAAAAATAAAGGTGTTCCTAAAGTTAAGTGGTGCAGGACACCAACTTAGTTACTTCATAATGCCAGTAAACTTGCAAACCATGCTTGCCCGTTTATTTAAAAAAGAAATTTTGACTATTAGTGCTCAGCAAGTAAACAGCAGCCCTTGCTGCTGTTCACCAGGGGGGCCGAATTAAAAGGTCAAGAGCCGAACAGTTGGCAAGTAGAGGCACTGTCGTTTTTAGTTTGACAATTTCCTTTTGTTTTTAAGCCTTTTTAATGACTTTCGCACTCATGCTATGTTAGGCTGATGTAACTGAGATTATTTCTGCCCTTACTTGCAGCCCGGTTCAGTTTTCACTCTTTACCTTGGGATGATTCTTTCTGGAGGGATTCCTGTTGGGATCTCTGTCGGGCCTCATTTCAGCTTCCCGGTCCGCCGCGGCTTTCCGTTTGTGCGGAGGGAGCTGAAACCCTTTTTTTTACCTTTCCTGCTGGTCTTCCGCACCCGCCATCTTGGACGGAGCCGACCAGCTGTTACTCATTAGGGCGACCCTACTTCAATCAATCAGACATTTGTAGAGCGCACTACTCACCCGCGAGGGTCTCAAGGTGCTAAGGGGGGGGGGAGGGAGGTGGAGCTGCTACTGCTCGAACAGCCAGGTCTTGAGAAGTCTCCTGAAGGTCAGCAGGTCCTGGGTCTGGCGCAGGTGGATGGGGAGGGTGTTCCATGTCTTGGCGGCGAGGTGGGAGAAGGATCTGCCGCCGGTGGTCGTTCGGTGGATGCGTGGAACGGTGGCGAGGGCGAGGTCAGCGGAGCGAAGCTGGCGGTTGGGGGTGTAGAAGGTGAGTCGTTTGTACTTAAAAGCATGCGTTCCGATGCGCGCAGCGGGCGCGCCAAAAGGCATGCCTAAGGCAAGCCCGTCTGCGCCCGTCCGTGCCTGGACAGCGCCAGGGACGCTGCCCGTCTAAACCCTGGGGATCAAAGTTTAAAGGTAAGAACATACTCAAGGGCCCAGCTCTTACAGTGGCGACCCAATAAACAGCATGGGACATGTTTGGATAAGCTTAATCTGACAAGTGGGAAGGCTGGGCATTGCCAGCACTGTCAATTCATCACTAATAACTTATCGGTCACCACCCCAGGTACACTCAGCACGTCCCAGTGGTCGGTGGGGGATAGCTTCTTAGGGGATAGGATCAAGGAGGGGCCCAAGGCTAGCTATATTTGTGGGGCACGCTCTATGATCGAACATAAATCTGAAATGGCCGTGGCTATTCAGACCTTCGACCTTGACTGCCTTTTTATTACGGAGACTTGGGCAAAGGACGACTCGGGCCCCATCGGAGGGGAGGCGGCCTGGACCTAGTTGCACGTGAGACCTTCAGTTGCACCCTTAAACCCTTGGAGAAGAGCACAGGCATCTCCTTGGAGACAGCCTCATTTGGCATTTATGTATCTGCGTACTATACGTTTGCAGGCCTCCTGATATATCGCCCTCCTGGGCCACGAGCTAAGTTTACAGAGGTCTGGTGTCAAACTTTGGAACCTTATATGACTGCTTCCCAATACACTATTTTAGGGGATTCAAATTGTCATTTTGACAATAGTCAAGACAATTATTCTGCTCTTTTTTTGGATCTTATGGCCAACCTTGGTTATGATCAGCTGGTGCAATCCCCCACGCATTCAGCTGGTCATGGCCTTGATGGGATTTTCACAAACCATAATAATCTGGTCATTGAGGTGGCCCAGCCCCTGAGTTGGGTAGATCTCTGGTTGATAGTGTTTAAACTATTTTCGCCAGGACCCAATATGGGTGCGAACCGTCCTTTCCCTAGATGTATACGCTGCAGGGGCTTGAATAAAACCTCAGTAGAAAACTGTGAAGCAGCCCTGGCATCGGCATCTGATGCTAGGGATATTTTTTACCCACCTACAGCAGAGGGATTTTGTTAGTGGATTAAAGCGGCCCTAGACATTGTTGCTCCCTATAAAAACTGTGCTAAAAGAATTAAAGCCTTGGCCCCCTGGTTTTTGGTAGAACTCATGTCCTTTAGGCGGGAATGCCGCAGACATGAGCAGAAATGGGGAGCTAACCCATGTTCCAGTGAAAAAGAAAAGCAAAAAATACCTCTCCGAAACTATAAACAGGCTATCTTTCAGGCCAAATCATGCTTCTTCACAGAGAAGATCAGATCGGCTAATAATTCCTCTAGTACGCTGTTTAAAGTTGTTAAAGAGATATCTGAGCCCCCGGTGCTACATATGCTGAACTCTTCTCAAGAGTTCTGCAAAAAGGTTGCAGTCTTTTTTCAAGAAAAGGTTCTCAATATCATTCGAGATCTTGACCCTCTTGTGGGATAGGAAACGGTTTTTGTCAACTCTGCTCATTGTCCTAATGAGCACCCTCTCACTGCCTTCCCTCAGATCTCGGTTCAGCAAACGAAGGAGCTACTGCTGAGTTTAAAATTAGGAGCCGCCTCGGACCCGTGTACGCCTTTCTATACTCAAACTGGCTCTGGATCCATTGGCCAAATTTCTATGCAATGTGTTTAACTACACGCTTCAATACAGTAGTTATCCAGACATTTGGAAGGAAGCAATTGTTACACCGCTCCTTAAAAAACCCAACGCTGACCCCCAGGATCTGAAGAATCTCTGTCCCATCTCTCTTCTCCCTGACCCTGCTAAGATCCTGGAGAAATTCATCAATAAAGAGCTGATGAGATTTGTTGACACTCAGGACATCTTAGATCCTTCTCAGAACGGGTTTCGTGCCGGTCACAGTACCTAGACTGCCGTTATCGCGGCGACCGACTGCATTTGTGCTCAGGTAGATCAGGGCGGGCGTCGGTTCTGATAATGCTTCATCTGTCGGCGGCATTTGATACCGACTCCCCGGCACAAATGGTTCAGCGGCTGCAGCAAGCGGGGATCACTGGGACAGCCCTACATCTTCTCCATTCATTTCTGTCGAACAGGGCTCAAATAGTTAGCTATGGAGGCTTTAAAGCCAGGGCCTTTAGTCTTCCTTTTGGGGTGCCCCAGGGCTCATCTCTGAGTCCTACCCTTTTTAATCTCTATGTGGTCCCCCCTGGCAGACCTGGTGCGTCTCTTTGGCTTTCAGGTGTTATCCTATGCTGACGATACGCAAATTATTGTCTCCATTTCCAATGACCTGCAATGGGTAGCAGGGAGGTTTAATCAGTGTATGTCCATCATTATCTGCTGGATGAAGGACAACTCACTGAAGATTAACACAGATAAGACTGAAGTGCTTGTGTTTGGTTCTCAGAACTCCATCTGGTCAAGCACTTGGTGGCCAGCGGTCTGCTGACCCCTCCCGCCCCGTTAGGACAGCCAAAAACCTGGGGGTCATCTTTGAAGATGCTCTGAGTTTTGACACCCAGGTCAGCCGCACCGTCAGCACTTGTTTCTGCATCCTGAGGATTTTGAAAAAGGTCTTGCCTTTTATTCCTTCTGAGCTGCACCAGTCAATTATTATTGCCCTGGTCACCTCTCTGCTAGACTACTGCAATGCTCTGTACCTGAACATTAACGGCGTTTCCCTTAATGAACTTCAGTTGGTACAGAATGCGGCGGCTCGTCTCATCCTGAACATTCCCAAGCGTCTTTCAGCCAGGGATGGGATTCGCTCCCTTCACTGGCTCCCTGTCAGGAAACGTATCTGTTTCAAGGGTCTGTGCATATTATTTAAGGCCTTGCATAGTAAGGGCCCCTCCCATTTGAAGTCTCTGTTTCAATGGTATGTTCCCGGGAGGCAACTGAGATCCTCCTCACATAAAAAACTTGTGATCCCTACGTTCCGTAGGACTAGATGGGGTGGCCGCGCCTTTTCGGCAGCAGCCGCCAATCTATGGAACTTCCTACCCATCCATATTTCAAATGCAGATTCCTTCTTGGCTTTTAAAAAGGGAAACGACCTTAAGAACGAATCCATAACAACGAGTGAACTAAACAACAAATCCTCAACAACGACCTTTACCTGAACCACGACCTCATTAACCACAATTGTACACGAACAACGACCATCTTAACCACTACTGTACGTGAACCACGACTTAATAAACCAGAGGTAAGTGTCAATAATTAATCTTAAATGCAAATGTAATTATATTAAAATAATTGCAATTAGGAACGGGATGTAAGGTATTTAATTTTAATCACGCTGTCGATATATTAGTCATAATAAACCAGAGGTAAGTGTCAGTAATTAAATAATTAATCTTAAATGCAAGTGCAATTATATTAAAATAATTGAAATTAGGAACGGGATGTAAGGTATTTAATTTTAATCACGCTGTCGATATATTAGTCTTCCTTTTAATTTACCGTGTTAGACCAGTAGATGGCAATGTTCGTTTGTTTTTCACAGCAAACTTGATCTGTGCTCGAAGCGACTGGTTGTCACATTTGAAATGGTTAAAAAATGGAAAATGGACTTTGTTATGTGTGTAAAATAAGTCAAAACATTTTAAAAAAGAAAAAATGTAATGAAATAAGTTTAATTTTTTTTATGTAAGAACAAGCTTATATTAAAGTAGTTTTAATTAGTGCATTTTGTAAAATTAAAAATTTATTTAGTTAGCATTCTAATCAAAATTGAAAATGGATTAGTATTTTATTGTTTAGAAGCGTTCATTAGTGTCTTTTTGTAAGTTCGTAAAAATTTGACAAAAAGGATTATTTGATTGATAATTAAAAGATTATTTAATTGAAATTGTTTTATTAAAAAGAAATGTTTAATATAATTACATTTTTTAAACCGAGTTTCAAACATGCGTTTAAGAGAACGTAGTGGTAGAGTCAGGTAATTTTGAAATTGATCATTTTTCGTGGTTTAGAAAGTCGTTGTAAAGAACATAGTGGTTTGGCTTTGGTAGTGGTTTAGCCTTCGTGGTTTAGGCATTCGTTGTTGAAGTGGTAGTTGTTCAGTCATACATCCTTTTAAAAAACATCTGAAAACCTGGCTCTTTACATCTTAGTTTCTGGCTGCTTGGCCGCCTCTCAGCTGGTGTCCTCCTGGTCTGCTATAGCACCTTGACACCTCCGGGTATTAGTGCGCTTTACAAGTGCTATCCTATCCTATCCTAAGAGGGCCGCAAGCGCCCCCTGGTCCGTACTTTAAGTATCACTGCTCTAGACAGTTCTAGGTAAAAAGCTGTTGTTCTGATGGAGAGGCATCTGTGGTTTCTGTCTGACATGGAAGGTTCAGGACACACTCTGGGCAGTGATCTGTATGTTTTTTACAAAGCAGATAGCTCTCACTGGAGGATGACTATTGTGGCAAGTGCTGGCCACTCAATATGGAATCATTGTGTTAAACTTGCTGCCGAAGTCTAATTCTGTCACAGCACTGTGGTAAGTAATAGCAGTGAAACCTCATGGCCTCAAACACAACCGTTTTGAAGGCAAGGACTTCTTTTCTGATATCATGTTCATACTGATAACGCAGGATTCATTCAGCGGTGCATCATAAGCATATAAACACATACTCACAGACAGAATTTCTTACAGTCTGTACCCAGGAACATCGAAAGCCTACTAGGAACTGACAAGATTCATAAGAGGGCTTTCACTTCCTTGGCCCAGATACCAGCTAGTCACATGAATTTAGCCATTTCAGAAGTGAGCACTGCTACACAGCCTGTTCTTGTGTCTGTTTTGCCTAGCTACCACTGGCAAGGAACATGGCATTGGAATCTACTCAAGCCCTCCCAGACTCTCAGTGAGCACTCTCCGATGGGAAGTTTTGATGCCCTCGTTGTGCCTTTGTAAAAATAAAATTAGGTCTTGTCCATTGACGATCATATAAACTCATCACCAAGTATCATTGTAAACTCTGTTTGGGACTGCTGGTAAGACTGTGCTACCTTAGTCATAAACCTCCCTCCCCCACCGCTTGCCCCACAGTGATCCCAGGATGGTGTACATCAATGAGTTTTCTATATACCCATTATGTGTTGCAATGTCACAGTCATTCAAATGAGAATCCTGCATACCTTGTGATATGATGCTTTTCTGTAAGTTGAAATGAAATCTGCTGAACTGTCTCCCAAGAAAGGAGTCCTCACGCTCCTGCTCTTCCCTGATGAGTTAGACAACTATCCTTCACACTGCATGAGAAAACAGAGCTCTACTTGAGATACACTTAAACATTTATGTCCATTTCTGAAGTAGGGCTGGATCACAGATGTTTTGTAAATACTAGCTTGGGTCTGAAATGCTTGTTACTGTACTATATTTCTTTGCAAAACCTTATGCAAAATGTATACCATGTAAATATATAATGCTGATTTCCCAGTACAGTGGACACCATGTAATTGTATTATGTGTAAAGTCATTAGTATAATAGTCCGCACTACACATAAATGGTAAAAAAATTTAGAAGACCAAACTGATTTATGCAGTAGGCTGGGCAAGTTGATTTTTTTGCAGGGTTGGTAGATTTCTGTAGCTTGTTGATCCCTTGGACAACTAGATTGTTTAAATAATTCCACATCCCTGAAAACGCTGGATTTTATTACGGGGGATGATGGGAATCAGTGCTTTTATTTGGCAGAGGTGGTTTCTCTGCTCTGCAGCAGGGGATGGCGGTTGACTTCCAGCATCATAGTAGTTACCTTCTATGAGGTTGCAGCAGCTTTTTACTGCTATGGCTGCGATTGTTGGTCCTACTAGTCAGAGTATTGAACCCTTTACTGATGGTACGTCGCCATTGATTTTTAATGGTATTTATGAAATCCCACTTTTTTATCGAGGCCGACTGCTTTTACAATGATCTGTTCTTCACAGAGTTAAAAACCACTGAGGGAAGAACTGCCTGGGCAGAGTTCAAAAAGGTCTGAGGAGACAGATTATTGGTACTTGGAGGGGCTCCTGAGAAGGCTGAAGCATGCTACCGATACTCCTGCCAAATCGTCCGGCAGTGCAAGGAATGTAGTGGCAACATCTGCTCCTTGGTGCACTACGCCTCTTGTGTTGGGACAACCGCCTAAGAACAGAAGAGCCTCCAGAGGCGCTAGCGTAGAAAGGAACAGTGCTTCAAAGGACTTCAACTTCTTATTTTTGTCTCTTGTGTTTCAAAGGAGACTGACGGTGTGTTTGAATAATAGGAGAAGCCTGCTTGCTGTGCTTCTGTTTAAGTTTAGGGAGAGGGAACACATCTGCACCAGCATGGTTTCGCATGTGCCCGTCAGGGCTCACACTGCTCATCCCACACCAGACGCAGTAGTGTGCGAGAAGTTTCTTTATCAATCTTTCCTGCTGCACAGCAGCTCTCCAAACAGAGAAAAGTACCCAAATGAGCACTAGTTAGGGAGTTGCACACAGAGGATTTTCACTATTTATGTATAGGTTTTCTTAAACCTAAAGATTTTGTGTCCTGGAATTAGGACAGTGTGGGGATAACAGAAGCTTAACAATTAATTACAGATCAGATCTTTAGGCGCTGAATGAAAACTAGGATGAAGCAGAAGAGGACAGGGAGAAAGGTAAAACATTGCACGGATTGGCAGGCAAGCAGATAAAAGAAAAGCTGACCAACAAATGTTCTTGATTCTGGGAAGATTCAGTATAGGGCAGATGTGGTGCATAAGGTGTGTGCAAGCTGCCAGGAGGAGATAGAAGTACCAATGTATTAAGACTTTGTGAAAGATATAGGGTTTCTACAATGTGGATAACTAGGCCAATGCAATTGCTTCAGATGACTGGAGACTGGCGATCGACAGAGGAGCTTTAACAAAAGAAAGGCAGCACAACATCAGGCAGACACCCTGCTTACATACAGCTATTGATCCAGGACTCTCTGCCCATAAAAAGTATAAGGCTTTACAATTGTCCATACTTCATAAAGGCAGACTTTACAGGAGTATCCCTCTAATGCTGTATACAGTTTCTCCTTTGCTTAAGCTGCCTAGGTTTTCCTTTTCCTATTTGACTGATCTATTGAGGTAACTCAATTCTACATGCGTTCTTGCCTATGGCAAATAAGTGTCCATCTAGTCATATTGCAAAGTACTAGTACCCTTTACAGCACTGTAACAGAGACTTAGCCTCCAGCTACTACAGCCTAGATGTCAGGATTTTTTGTCGGGTTTATTTTAGTTTATTTTTCATGTTCATAATCGTACCAAAAATAAATTAGTAAAATAGCAATTCTAGGTACTGGAAGAGGTCAAATCGTTCTTTAGAGAGGAAAGTGGCTTGTGAAGGGGACATATTGAATGTGAAAAAACAAGTTACTTACCTGTACACTGTGGTTCTCAAGTATTGATATCTTTTATAGATTCACATGTTTGAATCTTCCCGTCGTCATGGTGGGAGTCCCACGATAACATAAGAAATAGCAGTAAAACATCACCATAGACCAGAACCAGACCATAGAACAGAAAACTCACTTAAGTAACTTTTCAGCCTCATTTTAAAACATCCAAACTTCAGCCAGTCACAACTGAGACCTCAGAGTTGCCTTCCTCACAGAGCCACCATACCTCAGATTTCGAGCACAAGTTGATAGGTATACAAACACTCTGAGGTAATTGGTGAGCCTAATCGGGGAGAAGGGAGGGTCAACTGTGAATCTATAAAAGATATCAATACTGGAGAACCACAGTGTACGGATAAGTAACTTGTTTTTTCTCCAGTACTGAATCTTTTATAGATTCACATGCCTGAATCAGACTAGTAAGCAGTAAAAACACAATAAGAGAAAAAGAAAGGTGGTGGGCAGCCGAACCATACCACCATGACGTGAACTTGTAGCATCAGAAATCAAGAAGAGAATAATAAGCATACAAATTTACAAACAGCATGTAAAGAATATAGAAGGCTTAAAGTCGCCTACCTTAGGCAAAGAGTAGCTTGTCCAACAGCGATATCTGCCTTTTTTCAACCATCAAGGCAGTAATGCTTCGTGAATGTGTGAGCATTCGCCCACGTTGCCGCCCTGCAAATGTCTGGGAGTGATGCTCCTGCAAACAGGGCCGAGGAAGTTGCCACTTTCCTAGTAGAGTGATCTTGTGCTTTCGCAAGAAGCAGACGGCCAGCTTTTTCATGACAGAAGGAAATCGTGGAGGTGACACAATGAGCAATGCTGGCCTGAGTCAAGGATTGTCCCTTCCTGGGAGCTGAGAAAGAGATCAGTAGGTGAGAGGATTTACAGAAGGTCTCAGTTCTTTGCAGACAAAACTTTAAACCGCGTTTAATGTCCAGAGAATGCAACGCCCTTTCTGCTGCTGAGGATGGATTAGGAAAGAACATTGGTAAAACAATCAGTTCATTGAGGTGGTAAGTTGAAGGCACCTTAGGTATAAAAGAAGGGTTTGTTCGTAGGATAACCCTGTCCGGCAAAAACTGCAGATACGGTTCTTTTATAGTGAGAGCTTGGATTTCACTGATACGTCTGGCTGACGTAATGGCCCAGAGGAAAGCCACTTTCCAGGAAAGGAACTTTAATTCGCATTTGTGTATTGGCTCAAACGGAGGATGCATCAGTTGTGATAGAACGGTGTTTAATTGCCACAAAACTGTTGGAGGCTTAACAGGCGGAAAACCTCTAAAACGTACCTTCATAAATTCTTTGACGAGTCGGTTAGACCACAGAAGTTTGATTTGAGCGTCTTCTATACCTAGAAATTGAAGCAAGGTGAACTCTTATGGAAGAGTGGGAAAGTCCTCATTTTGCTAAGTGCAAGAGTTAAGGCAGCACCTGCTCCGGAGATGATGAGAACGGATGCAATGCTTGCGAGATACACCAAGCACAGAACCTCTTCCATTTAGCTGTGTAACATTTCAACGTAGACGTAGCTTGAGACTTCTGTAGTATCTTAGTACACTCCTTGGAAAGCCTAAAATCCCCAAATTCAGCGTGGTGAGGAGCCAAGCGGACAAATGAAGAGGGAATTTGTGGATGAACCACTTGGCCCTGGTTCATGTAGAGAAGATCCTCCTTTGGAGGGAAGAGAATCGGAGCACACTGATAGGCGATGCAGTTCGGTGTACCAGAACTGTCTTGCCCAACCTGGAGCAATGAGAATGATCCGACAAGGCTCTTGCTTCATTTTCTGAAGTACTCGAGGAATGAGTGAAAACGGGGGAAATGCGCAGGCGAACATCCCCGTCCAAGGAAACTGGAAGGCATCTCCCCATGAATTTTGATGAGGATGTCTGCTTGCAGAAAGAAGACACTTTTTGTTGAAAAACGTAGCAAACAGATCTAATGTTGGGTAACCCCAGGAATGAAAAACCTCCTTCAAATTTTGGTTGTTGAGTTTTCATTCGTGGCACTGTTTGGAGGCCCTGCTGAGAGAGTCGGCCTTCTCGTTGTGAATCCCTGGCACGTGCTCTACTTGCAAGGAGATGTGGTTGACAAGGAGCCATTCCCATTTCTGTTGAGCAAGAAGGGAAAGCGCTCGAGATCTCGTTCCGCCTTGCTTTCGGAGGTAAAACATTTTCGTAGTGTTGCCCGTCCTGACGAGCACTGACGCACCTTTGATCCGAGGCAGAAAGGCCTTCAGACCTAAAAACACTGCTTTGAGCTCCAGAATGTTTACATGACACTCCAATTCCTGTTTGGACCACTTGCCGTGAACCTATAATTCTTGAAGGTGAGCCCCCCCATCTGTCCATCGACACATCCAAGGTCATCACCAGTTGTGGTACAGAGTGAATGAAAGAGACCTTGTGACAGGTTGTCCTTGACCATCCACCAGGCCATAGCGGCCATAATTGAGGCTGAAATGCAAACCTTGTTGTTGAATGAGCCTTGAGACTGAACCCACTGCGCATCGAGCTGTTCCTGCAGCAGTCGCATACGAAGTCGGCAATTGGGAATGAGCGGGATGCAAGAGGACATCATCCCCAGCATGGACTTGTACTGCCTCACAGAAACTAACCATTTTGTTGAAAAAAGCTTTGTCGTATCCATAATCCGCATTATTCTTTCATGTGTGGGAAAGGCCTTGCACAGCTCTGTGTCGAGACGTGCACCCAGAAAGACCAACGATTTGGTCGGGATAATGGACGATTTTTCCAGATTGATGCAAAGACCTAGAGACTGGAAGAGTACCCGACAGACTTTCGTTTAAATTTCTGCTGCTTGAAAAGACGGAGCCTTTATGGGCCAATCATCCATGTCTTAAGAAGGCGCTATCAGTGCCATGCACTTTGTGAACACCCTGGGAGCGGACTTTAAACCAAATGGAAGCACTTTGAATTGGTAATGGCGCCCTGCCACCTTGAACCTGAGAAATTTTTGAAGTTGAGGGTGAACAGGAATGTGACAATAGGCGTCAAGGAGATCGAGAGAAGGCAGAAAATCCCCTTTTTCCATGAGAAGAAGAATCTCCTGAAGAGAGAGCATCCTGAAAGATTGACTCTTGATGAACTTGTTCAGCATTCTGAGGTCCATGACCTGCCTCCATTTCCCTTTTTTCTTTTTGATGAGGAAGAAGTGGGAATCAAACCCCCGGTTTTCCTGGCTGAGGGGCACTTCCTCTATGGCCTGCTTGAGAAGCAGCAAATTAATTTCCTTCTTGAGATCTGGAGGGCGACGGAGCAGAACTTTGCGCGGTGGAACATTTGGAGGGACTGAATGAATTCTAGCGTGTGGCCATGTGGGAAGATATCTAGAACCCATCTGTCTGAAGAAATGGAGTTCCATTTCTGAAAGGATGCGGAGAAGACGTGATCGTGGTCTGGGACTATGGTAGCAGGGGCCTGATGAGCTTCATTGTTTCCTATTGGAGTCTTGGGACTTTCCAGCAGATTGCTGCCTCTTGCGTCCTGCCGGTCTTGAATAAATCTGTACCAAAGGGGATGATGGACGGAGCGTTTGAGCTAATCAAACACTCACCCCCAGTCAACTGATCTGGGTTTAATCCATCATCATTCTTTAGCTCACTCCACCACCCCAGTTCAGACATGGCCATATGCAAATCAGTCTGACCCTGTGCCTCATGGGAACAGTCCAGCCCGAACTGCCAAGCCATGTCTTCCCTGGACCGGAAACAAGCATCCTGGGACCGGTTTCTGGCCATTCAGCCGTCATCAGCCAGGCTAGCTTGAATCCAGTGGCAAAGTGAGCAAGGGACCCACGTCTGGGCATACCCTGCCAACTTAGGGCGAACAAAGCGATACCAAAGGGGATGATGGACGGAGCGTTTGAGCTAATCAAACACTCACCCCCAGTCAACTGATCTGGGTTTAATCCATCATCATTCTTTAGCTCACTCCACCACCCCAGTTCAGACATGGCCATATGCAAATCAGTCTGACCCTGTGCCTCATGGGAACAGTCCAGCCCGAACTGCCAAGCCATGTCTTCCCTGGACCGGAAACAAGCATCCTGGGACCGGTTTCTGGCCATTCAGCCGTCATCAGCCAGGCTAGCTTGAATCCAGTGGCAAAGTGAGCAAGGGACCCACGTCTGGGCATACCCTGCCAACTTAGGGCGAACAAAGCGATACCAAAGGGGATGATGGACGGAGCGCTTGAGCTAATCAAACACTCACCCCCAGTCAACTGATCTGGGTTTAATCCATCATCATTCTTTAGCTCACTCCACCACCCCAGTTCAGACATGGCCATATGCAAATCAGTCTGACCCTGTGCCTCATGGGAACAGTCCAGCCCGAACTGCCAAGCCATGTCTTCCCTGGACCGGAAACAAGCATCCTGGGACCGGTTTCTGGCCATTCAGCCGTCATCAGCCAGGCTAGCTTGAATCCAGTGGCAAAGTGAGCAAGGGACCCACGTCTGGGCATACCCTGCCAACTTAGGGCGAACAAAGCGATACCAAAGGGGATGATGGACGGAGCGTTTGAGCTAATCAAACACTCACCCCCAGTCAACTGATCTGGGTTTAATCCATAATCATTCTTTAGCTCACTCCACCACTCCCAGTTCAGACATGGCCATATGCAAATCAGTCTGACCCTGTGCCTCATGGGAACAGTCCAGCCCGAACTGCCAAGCCATGTCTTCCCTGGACCGGAAACAAGCATTCTGGGACCGGTTTCTGGCCATTCAGCCGTCATCAGCCAGGCTAGCTTGAATCCAGTGGCAAAGTGAGCAAGGGACCCACGTCCTGGCATACCCTGCCAACTTAGGGCGAACAAAGCGATACCAAAGGGGATGATGGACGGAGCGTTTGAGCTAATCAAACATTCACCCCCAGTCAACTGATCTGGGTTTAATCCATCATCATTCTTTAGCTCACTCCACCACCCCAGTTCAGACATGGCCATATGCAAATCAGTCTGACCCTGTGCCTCATGGGAACATCCAGCCCGAACTGCGAAGCCATGTCTTCCCTGGACCGGAAACAAGCATCCTGGGACCGGTTTCTGGCCATTCAGCCGTCATCAGCCAGGCTAGCTTGAATCCAGTGGCAAAGTGAGCAAGGGACCCACGTCTGGGCATACCCTGCCAACTTAGGGCGAACAAAGCGATACCAAAGGGGATGATGGACGGAGCGTTTGAGCTAATCAAACACTCACCCCAGTCAACTGATCTGGGTTTAATCCATCATCATTCTTTAGCTCACTCCACCACCCCAGTTCAGACATGGCCATATGCAAATCAGTCTGACCCTGTGCCTCATGGGAACAGTCCAGCCCGAACTGCCAAGCCATGTCTTCCCTGGACCGGAAACAAGCATCCTGGGACCGGTTTCTGGCCATTCAGCCGTCATCAGCCAGGCTAGCTTGAATCCAGTGGCAAAGTGAGCAAGGGACCCACGTCTGGGCATACCCTGCCAACTTAGGGCGAACAAAGCGATACCAAAGGGTAAGCCATTTGCCACTGGATTCAAGCTAGCCTGGCTGATGACGGCTGAATGGCCAGAAACCGGTCCCAGGATGCTTGTTTCCGGTCCAGGGAAGACATGGCTTGGCAGTTCGGGCTGGACTGTTCCCATGAGGCACAGGGTCAGACTGATTTGCATATGGCCATGTCTGAACTGGGGTGGTGGAGTGAGCTAAAGAATGATGATGGATTAAACCCAGATCAGTTGACTGGGGGTGAGTGTTTGATTTGCTCAAACGCTCCGTCCATCATCCCCTTTGGTATCGCCTTGAATAAATCTGAGCGGTTTTGGACTGGAAGGACCGGTTGTATGGCTGGTAGGTACTATGCGAATATGGCTGGTACCGCTGCTAAAATTGTGGACGGGATAAGAATTGCCCCCGACCTCTAGCCCGAAAGGACAGAAATCGGCGCTGCTGGAGACTGCCTAAGGCTTTGACTGTATCCGTGTCCTGTTTAATAGATGTAGCTCCTCGTCTATGTGCTTACCAAACAAGCACTCCCCATCAAAAGGCAGGTCTATAACCTTGGCTTGGACCTCTGGACGAAAGGATATTGCTTTTAGCCATCCCTGGCGAAGCAGAACCGCCGCTCCTGCCATCTGTCGAAATGCAGTAGATGAAACATCCATAGCTATCTCAATGAGCTCCGAAGACGCTCTTTCTCCCTCCAAAAAAATATCTTTTGCCTCTCTTTTTATCCTCCGGGAGATACTCCAACAGAGTAGAGATGTACGACCACATCTGCCATCATATCTCCCCAAAATGGCCATGGCATTAGAGGCTCTAATTGAGGTAGCCGCCAGAGCCGAGAACCTCTTTCCAATATTGTCGAGGCGACGACCCTCCTTGTCTGGTGGGGAAGTGCAGAGATATGCTGGATTCTTGGCTCTTCTCTGTGCTGCTTGAATGATCACAGAGTCCGGCCTCGGGTGACCAATGAGGCATGCAGGCGAATCCTAAGGAGCCTTGTATTATTTTGTCCAGTTTTGGGATTGTAGGAGAGTAGGATCTGCTTCACATGGGTACCCCCACTTTTTGCTGATGCTTCACTGTTTTTCGACTTTAGTCTGGCTGGGGCCCTGCTAATCAGAACCCCAGCCTAGCTGCTTCCTCTCTAAAATGGTTTCCATGTGCCCTAGGCACATCTCTGATTGGAATCTGGAGTGCCCTTGTAAGTCCCTAGTATATGGTATACTATGTACCCAGGGCATAGGTACCTCAGAGGCCTGCCAGGGGCTGAAGCATGTATTATGCCACCCCTGGAAGGCCAGCCAAAATGACACCACAGGCCTGCTACTGCAGCCTGAGTAAGGTGGTGCATGCACCCCTTACAGTGGTATAGGCTACCTATATCACTACCATTGCACACACCTATAAACCTATAAGTCACTCCTATGGCAGGCCTTGACAATCCTGAAGGCAGAGTGCTTGGTTTTTATGTGAGAGGGTGCCCCTGCACGAGCAGAGCCCCTCTGCAGCATTCGGAGTACCTCCTCTGATGCTGTTTGCAGTGCAGCCTGACCATATACTCTTAAGTGCATTATATCCTCGCGGTGGAATGCTAACTTTGGACTGGCTGCACCAAAACATGTCGAGTTTGGTGTCAAACATCTTGGAATACTACCCCCCCCCCCGCCAGTTCTGGCGGAGGGGGTAGCATTCCACCCTTCTAGAGGAAGAGACATGTACCCTACCTACCCGGTAACTTCTTTCCAGAGCCCTGGCATCACAAAATGGATGCCGCTGCCACAGACACGAGTCTTGCCTCCTGCTGCTGACCGAAACTCCGGCAGGGGAGGCCTGGACAATAGGTTTCCTGTCCCAGGGAGGTGTAACCACCTCCCCAGACAGGATAGTGTGTATTGGGGCTGGGCGGGAGCACTCTCTGGTGCTTTGAAGTCCTGCACTGGGGGCACATTTGGTGTCCCTGTGCATACCCCAGTTCAAACCGGCTCAGGGCTTCCAGCCCCTGCTCTGGCGCGAAACTGGACAAAGGGAAAGGGTGTAACCACCCCTCTGCCCTGACCCTCCCATAGGTGGGTCCCCAGAGTATGTCCAACCCCTAACTTGGTATAAGTATGGGACCCCAGTCCTTAGGACTTTAGATTTACCTGGACGAAACTCTGACACAGAATCCTGGACCTTCGACGCTCTACTTTAAGATTAGAGGACTGAAGAATCTCCCTTGGGGTCAAGGAGTGACTCCCTGCTTGGCAGGCACCAAAGAAGCAATTGTCCGGTCTGCATCGCTGAAGCTCCCGCCGGACGCCGAAGTCTTTGCATCACCAGAGGTGGATTTCCAGACTTCCCGAGGCTGCCCTGAGTCCCCAGCAAAGCTGAGGCCCGTAGCTGTCGTGGGTAACGTGGAACCGTGACCCCTGGACACCGAGCACATTTGCAAGTGCATCCTCTTCCTGGGCTCCCACGAAGTTGTGCTTTGGGCTCCGAGTAGCCCCCGCCTCCAGCACCGACTGCACCGAAGATCACTGGCCTCCACTCCACGAGTGTCCCGTGAGCCAGCTCCAAGTGCGTCCACTCGAGGCTCCTTCGCGGTCGCTAGTCCGTTGGCTAGTAGGGCCTCCCGAAGGCCAATCTTCTTCTGCTTGGGCTTCCCTGGTTGCTCCAGGCGTGCCCTGACTTACCCTCGCTGGGTGAGTCCCTCAGACCTTGCTGGTCTGCACCACCGTCCTATTTCCACGAGACTTGCCGTTGCCAAGGCTTGTTGGGTCCAATCCGGTCGCCGACACCCCTGCTATCGACAGACGTTGTGGGACAGCTCGAATCCAGCTCCTGGTTGTCGTCGACGCCTCCTGGACCTCGTGGCTGAAGAGTCAAGACGACCGTCAACCTACCTGAAGCACTCGACATCGGTGGGCATCCGCTCATCGCCTTCCTGGTCACTGGCTAGTGACCCAGACTCTGTCCCCTCTGCTTTCAGGTTCTTCAGATCTTCGATCCACCTTTGGATCCACCCGAACACTTTCGACTTGGCCGCCAGCAGCACTTTGCAGCAGATCGCCATTGAAAACGACGACGAAACCCGACCCCGAAAGACACCTATGCACCCGGCTTCCCTGGGTGAGGTAACACGAGTACTCCGGTGCTCCCGTGGGTATAGACTCTAGAACGACCCAGTTCTAAAAGGGTTTGCTCCAAGTCCTCCTCTAAGTGTCCCTTTTCTTTAAAATTCCAACCGCGACTTTCCCCATAGAAGTCAACGGCGATTCGCGGCTGTGTTCTCACACTGCACGCGTCCCCCGTGGGTCCCCTGTGTCACTACCTTGGGTGGTTCCTTGTGGTCCAAGCACTTCTACAGGCTCTAGGCCTTGTGTCTAGCTCAGTCGTGGTTCTTATACCACTTTATTGGTATATGGTTTGGTACGCCCCTAGGGCTCAAACGTGTATTTGTGCTATTGCACAAGTTACTAACTTGTGTAACGATATATCTGTAAGAGACAGTAGTTAGTGACAGATTCCTTACCTTAGAATATCCCCAGGCGTCAGGCTGGATCCGGAACGTTTTTGCGTAGCAGTACCCTTGCGCGTCGGTAGGCGGCGTCGTGCGGCTCCGCGTCCGTCTTCGGCGTCGTGATCGCCGGGATGACGTCGCGGGCAGTACTTAGACGCCGCCCCTGCGCGCTGACGTCAGTTCTGTACACGACTTTCCGCGCCAGGAACGCAGAGCCATGCAAGAAGCTGACATAGGTGTCTGAAAAATACTAGGGCCCTGAAAGGGATGTCCTTAACCCTAGAAATCAGTTCGCAGAACGGGGAGGATGAGTGGGGCGGTAAGGAATCTGTCACTAACTACTGTCTCTTACAGATATATCGTTACACAAGTTAGTAACTTGTGCATCTGAAAGAGACACGTAAGTGACAGATTCCTTACCTTAGAATAGATACCCCAGCAATACCAACCCCGGTGGTGGGTCTGCGAACAAAGATCAGACAAGGAAGTCCTGGAGGACAGAACGGCCAAAGAAGCCGTCCCTCCGGACCGGACTGTCAAGGCAGTAATGCTTTGTAAACGTGTGCAGCGAGGCCCATGTAGCTGCCTGACAGATAACCGGCAGCGGAACACCGCGGCCCAAGGCCGTGGTAGCAGCCGTTGCCCTGGTGGAATGGGCACGCAGCCCAACAGGAGGCTCCTTCTTAGCCAAAGAATAGCAGGTCTTGATGCACAAGGTAACCCAGCGGGAGATGGTTCTCTTGTGCACCGCCCGACCTTTTTGGCGCCCACGTAGCCAACAAAGAGCTGGTCATCCACCCGGAAGTGTTTTGTGCGGTCGATATAGAAGGAGAGCGCACGTTTTGGGTCCAGACGGTGGAGCCTCTCTTCCTCTCTGGAAGGATGCGGAGGCGGAAAGAAGGTAGGCAAAGTGATGGTCTGCCCAATGTGGAAGGCAGTAACCACCTTTGGCAAGAAGGACGGACGCGTCCGAAGAACAACCTTGTCTGGATGAACCGACAGAAAGGGAGGTTTGCAAGATAGAGCCTGGAGCTCACTCACCCGCCGAGCGGAGGTGATGGCCACCAGAAAGGTTGTCTTCAGAGTCAGAAGACGAAGAGGACAGTTATGTAGAGGCTCAAAGGGAGCGCACATTAAAAGGTAAGAACCAAGTTCAAGTCCCACTGAGGCATTATAAACGGAACAGGAGGGAAGAGGTGTGTAATGCCTTTTAAGAACTTGTTAACAACAGGGGACTTGAAAAGGGAGGGCTGATCAGGGAGCCTGAGGAAGGCCGAGATAGCACAAAGATAACCCTTGATGGTACCCAGGGCAGAACCCTGTTGGGCCAGAGAAAGAAGGAACAGAAGGACCTCAGAAAGAGGGGCAGAAAGGGGATTCACAGCCTTTGCTGTGCACCATGCCACAAATTTGTTCCACCTGCAGGCGTATACCACCTTAGTGGAGGGACGCCTGGCTGCCAGAATCACATCACAAACTTCGGGAGGAAAGTCGAAAGGAATCAACTGCCGCCGCTCAATCTCCACGCAAGCAGGTGTAGACTGGACAGGTTCGGGTGGAGGACCGTCCCCTGCTGCTGCGACAGAAGATCCTCCCGAAGAGGCAGACGGATCGGGGATCTACGCTCATACTGAGTAGCTCGGGATACCAAACTCTTCGAGCCCAGTCCGGAGCCACAAGAATGACTTGGGCCCGGTCGTGCCGAATCTTCTTCAACACTCTGGGTAGAAGTGGTATAGGCGGAAAGGCGTACAATAGACCGCAACTCCACTCGTGACGAAAAGCGTCACCGAGCGAGTGCCGCCTGGAAATTCCAACGCGCAGAACTGATGACATTGCGCGTTCTCTTCGGTGGCGAATAGATCTAACCAAGGCTCTCCCCACTGTAGAAAGAGTCCTTGCGCCACTTCCGAGTGAAGACGCCATTCGTGATCCATCATGCACCTGCGGCTGAGTTCGTCCGCCCTGGCGTTCAGGGAACCTGCCAGGTGTTGAACCATCAGGAACATGCCCTGATGTTCCAGCCATGTCCAGAGGCGCAGAGCCTCCTGACAGAGGGTCCACGACCCCACCCCGCCCTGTTTGTTGCAGTACCACATGGCGGTGGTGTTGTCTGTGAACACATGCACTACCTTCCCTTTGACAGAGGGAAGGAATGCCTTGAGTGCAAGTCGGATCGCCCTGAGCTCCAGAAAGTTGATATGGAGCCGGGACTCTGCCGGAGACCAGAGGCCTCTGATCTCCGCCTCTCCCATGTGACCGCCCCATCCCAGAAGGGACGCGTCCGTCACAACTGTGTGCTCTGGCTGGGGAAGGGAGAGGGATCTGCCCATGACCCATTGCCGGTTCGAGAGCCACCACTGCAACTGTTTTGCAGTCCCCTCCGAGATCTGGACGTGATCGGACAGGTTGCCCTGGTGCTGCGCCCACTGGAACTTCAGGTCCCACTGCAGAGCCCGCATATGCCATCTGGCATGATTGACCAGCAGGATGCAGGAGGCCATGAGGCCCAGCAGCCTCAGGGTCATCCGTACCGAAACCCAGGATAAAGGCTGAAAGATCGGAATCATAGCCTGAATATCCCGGACTCGCCGTTCGGGAGGATAGGCCCGAAACTGCGTCGTGTCCAGAACTGCTCCGATGAAAAGGAGCTGTGGAGAAGGAATCAGATGCGACTTCGGCACATTGATGGAGAACCCCAGCGAGTGCAGGAGTTCGGCCGTAGTCTGGAGGTGGGAGACGACTGCCTGGGACGAGCCCGCCTTCAGCAGCCAGTCGTCGAGGTAGGGGAAGACTGAAACCCCTGCCCGGCGCAGATGAGCTGCGACCACCGCCATCACTTTCGTGAACACCCGAGGGGCACTGGTAAGGCCAAAGGGGAGCACGGTGAACTGAAAATGCTCGAGGCCTACCGTGAACCGAAGGTAACGCCGGTGGGCCGGCAGGACGGGGATGTGGAAATAGGCGTCCTGCAAGTCCAACGCTACCAACCAGTCTCCAGGGTCTAGGGCAGTCAAGACCTGAGCTAGGGTGAGCATCTTGAACTTCTCCTACCGGAGGAAGCGATTGACGTTCCGGAGGTCCAAGATAGGACGCATGTCCTCCTTGTCCTTTTTGGGCACCAGAAAGTAGTGGGAGTAGCAACCAATCCCTACTTCTGGGGTCGGAACATGCTCGATGGCCCTCTTGGCCAAGAGGGCCGTGACTTCCTTCTGTAGAAGCACCAAGTGATCCCCTGACATGCAGTGGAATTGAGGTGGCATGGCTGGGGGTGGTCTCGAAGGGGAGGGAGTAGCCCCTTCGGACAATGTCCAAGACCCACCTGTCCGAGGTGATGGGACGCCAGTGGTGAAGGTGATGGCGGACCCTGCCCTCGACTGGCGTGCTGTGCACCTGAAAGGAGGGACTAGGAGGGCTTGGAGGCCGCGGACGGGTTGGAGGTGGTGGCCTGACCCGCACGCTGGTTGCCCGAACCGCCACGGCGGTATCCACGTCCTCGGCCACGCGAAGACGCCTGCTGCACGGGCCGGTGGCTGGGCTGCTGACGTGACTGGGCGCCCCTTCCGTGGCCACGATAGGGGCGAAAAGCAGAAGGTAGCGGAGGGCGCGTAGCAGAAAGGCCCAGGGACTTGGCAGTAGCCCGTGAGTCCTTAAAGCGCTCCAACGCATGGTCTGCTTTGGAACCAAAAAGACCGACTCCATCAAAGGGCATGTCCACGAGAGTATTCTGGACATCCCCTGAAAAACCAGTGGTTCTCAGCCAGGCGTGGCGACGCAGCGCCACCGTCGTTGCAATAGATCTGCCCAGCGAGTCGGCGGTATCAAGGCCATATCGTATGGTGTATTTGGCCGCATCCCTTCCTTCCGCAATGGCGCGGGAAAGCAGTGTCTAGACCTCCTCAGAACACTGGGGCAAAACAGTCGCCACCGAATCCCACAAGGAGTGGGTATATCGGCCCAAAAGACAAGCGGTGTTGATGGACCGCAAGCCAGCACTGGAGGAAGAAAAACCCTTCTTCCCAAATTGATCCAGGCGTTTGGATTCCCTATCCAGAGGGGCGGTAGGGAAGGCGGTTTGGGAAGCGGAGGCTTGGACAACCAAGCTCTCAGGAGTGGGGTGGACAGAGAGAAATAGGGGGTCGCCCGGAGCTGGGCGATGGCGTCGGGACACGTTCCGATCCACAGGAGCCCCTGTGTTGGGCTTGGACCAGGCGCCCAAAGAACGTCAGTAAGTGCATCGTTAAACGGCAGCACAGTCTCCAAGGAGGAGGCCGCCGGCTGAAGCACTTCTGTCAAGAGATTAGTCTTGACCGTCACCGTAGGGAGTCGGAGATGTAAGGCTCCAGCTGCCCTACGCAACACCGTTGCAAAATTGGCTCCCTCCTCCGTAGCCACGGGAGGAGACAGCATGCCAGTGTCAGGGGAAGTATCTAGACCACTGGCATCCCCTAGTTCCTCTGCCCAGTCCTCATCATACTGACACTGCTGTGCCAGAGGGTCCTCAGACCCCTCCCAGTCCTCCTGGTCCTCCTCCGGTTCAAAATAAGGAAGAGGAGGGACATTTGGGACCCAAGGTCCCATCGGCGCCGGAACCGGCGTCGAGCGAGCGTCGGTCCGGCTCCATGTCCGGAGCCGGAGAGTACATGGGGACGACGCCGCCCGGAGCCCCGGGCGGCGTCAGGAACGGCACCGGAGACATCGGCGCCGGCGGAGGCGTGGTCAGGTCGACCGGCGTCGATGGGGGTAGCGGTACCACCGGAGCCGGGATCGAGGCCGGGGCCGGAGCCGGGATCGAGGCTGGAGGCACGAGCGACGCCGGGACCGGAGTCGGCGGCGACGCCGGGGCAACCCCATCAGGGCCCGCGGGGCCCGAAGGCGCACCGGAGGGACCTTGAGGCCCGAAGAGGCGGGCCATGGCCGACAGGAATTCCTGTACTTGGGCCGGATCCGCCCCCGAACCCGGGAAGGACGGGTATTGCGGGGGCGACTCCACAGGCATGTCCGGGGCCGCGGGGGCGGGGACGGTGCCGGGAGGGGCCTCAGCCGAGTCGCGAGACCGGCGAGGCGAAGTCCTAGAGCGAAGATGCTTTTTGGACTTCTTGTGCTTAGACTTACCGGACGACGAAGACTTGGATCCCGACGACCGATGAGGACTCCGCGACCGACCCCTCGACCTCTCACTTTGACCGGGGCTTGGAATGGCGCGGAGCCGACTGCCGGTCCTCGAGGAGCTTTCGAGACCGCTCTCGCAAAGCTTTCGGGTTGAGGGCCCGGCAGTCGGAACACGACTTCATGTCGTGGCCTCGGCCGAGGCAGAAGAGACACTCCAGATGCGGGTCTGTGATGGACATCAACCGAGCACAGGCGTCGCAACGTTTAAAGCCGGGCATCCCTACGACACCTTGGAGTCGATTCGAAGAAACAGTGAAAAAATTCACCAAAAAAGTTAGTCAAAAAATGACTAGGGCACTGCTCTTCCCGGATCTGCGCTTGCTGGCGCGGAAAAAGAAGAACTGACGTCAGCGCGCAGGGGCAGCGTCTAAGTACTGCCCGCGACGTCATCCCGGCGATCACGACGCCAACGACGGACGCGGAGCCGCACGACGCCGCCTACCGACGCGCAAGGGTACTGCTACGCAAAAACTTTCCGGATCCAGCCTGACGCCTGGGGATATTCTAAGGTAAGGAATCTGTCACTAACGTGTCTCTTTCAGATACTGTTGATAACTAACTTATAGCTTATGTACTTCGAACTCTAGCCTCATAAAGAGACTAGAGGGGTGTGTTTAGCAATAAATACATATATTTTGAATATATACCTGGTGTGGTCCTCTTTCATTTGGTCACTCAAGAGATTATATACTGGTAAAACAAGCTGCTTTACATTCCTTCAAGACTTAGCCTGAAGGCTGCTCTCCATAGCTACCACTAGGATAGCTTTCAATAAAGGTTGTCTTTAACCTATCTCCAATAAGGGGTTGTTTGGACTGGTGCAAGGTGCCCACTATAATTAGTGGACAGCATATACCAGGCCAACTTCTCACAGGGATAACAGCTGGAACAGAGGCAGGTGTTTTCATTAACTTTAGCCCTTCTTGCCATGGAAAGTCAATTATAGGAAGTGCTCTCACTGAACGTTGAGTGCCTGGTTTAAAATCATATAGAAAACCCTCAGTCTGTTTAGTTGGCATTGGCAAATCAAAACATTTGGAGGCGCGCTCTAGAAGATCATGAAATCCCCCGATATCTGCCAGAGGGGAATCCGCAGCAGGAGGGTTAGGAGATGGTGGCATAGGGGCTATGTAGTCATCCCATTCATCATGGGCATCTGTGTCTATTTGTATCTCACCTTCTTCTGTCTGAGCATCCCAAGTGTCCTTCGTGATGACTATAGGAGGAGGAAGGGTCTTCTCCCTTGTGGATTTTGGAGTACTTTGGCCGGGAAGAATAATGGGTACCTCTTGGGGAGGTAAAGGCCTCTGAGGAGCATTTGCATCCGGAAAACGCCTGTAATAGTCACTAAGCATGTGACGGAGATCAGACACCAGAGACACTGGGACGTTCATTGATGGTTCCCTGAACTGATGACGCTGCTCCTCTCTGTCATCGTAAGGATAACGTTCCTGGAAGGAATCCTGCCTCTGCATGACGAATGTGTCTCTTTCCGCAAAAGAAAATTCTCCTGCCAGATAAGAAGATGGATCATTGCCCTCAATGTCCTCATCATCAGAATCTTGGCACTTGACCCTTAACTGTGATGGACTGTATGCAGGGCCAAACATACCTTCATCATCTGACTCTTGAAAGTCTAGAAGGCGAGCAGGAGGTAAAGGGGATATTTTGGAGAAATCCTGAATTTGCCCGGGCTGAAGGAGACCGATTTTTCCCTCCGCTCGACGACGGTGCAACCGCCGATGCAATCGTCTGTGGTAGCGTCGACTGCGCGTGGACGGACTTCGTCTGCGGGGATGTCATCGCAGGAACCGTCAACGAACCTGTGGTCGGTGGCAAAATTCTTGTTGACGGTGAAGGTTTCGTCGACGACGACGTAGTTACCGTCATCGAAGCTCCTGCCGCCGTTGCTGCCGTCGACGTCTTGACCATCGTTGTCGCCGACGAAGCCATCGACTGTGTAGGAACCTCCGGTTTTCTTGAGGAGAGTGGAATCTTCGACGGCGACGCCGTCGACAGTCGAGAAGATTGGTCTCTGAGAGGAGTCAGAGAAGCAGACGCAGGAGCTGAAGAGGGTTCTGAAGCCTCTGACTGAGGTTTCTTGTGGTGTTAAGGCTCAGATTTGTCCTGGGACTTAGATCTCTTAGAGTCCCCATGGTGTGAAGAGGGACTGCTCCCCTTTCTTTTCTTTGAGGAAGAATGGGCCTTTTCCTCAGGTTCAGACTCTGAATCAGCCTTTCTCTTCTGTAGCCAGAGTAACAGCCTACCCTCCCTATCTTTGAGGGTTTTGGCTGAAAAAGTGCAGCAATACTTGCATTTCCTGGGTTTGTGGTCAGGGTAGAGGCAATATAGGCACTGTTTGTGGGGGTCTTCAGAGAATAATCTACACTTCCCACAGGTCTTGTAGGGCCAAAACAGACCTTTTTTCGGCTTTGGCATCTCAAAAGCAGGAAGGTTAAAAGTATAAAGTCCAAGAAATACCTTGAGAGTAGCTAAAGATGAGACTGGAGGTCAAACGTTGAGAAGAAAATACTGTAACTGAGCAGAGCTCAGGGAGACCCCCCTATCACACGACGTGCGGTAAAAAATCTGAGGTATGGTGGCTCTGTCGGGAAGGGAACTCTGAGGTCTCAGCTGTGATTGGCTGAAGTTTGGATGTTTTAAAATGAGGCTGAAAAGTTACGTAAGTGAATTTTCTATTCTATGGAGGGCTATGGTGATGTTGTTTTACTGCTATTTCATATGTTACCGTGGGACTCCCACCATGACGACGGGGAATATTCAAGCATGTGAATCTATAAAAGATTCAATACTGGAGAAACATGAATCTTGGAGAGTCATTAAACTGGATACCTTATACCCATAGAGATTGATCAAATATCAACTTAACAATGTTCCAGACTTATGGTTCAGAATGTTGTGAGCAAGGACCAACAGAATATTCACCTTAAAGATAATGTCCGTTTTCAGTGAGGAGTTCGTATGCATACTTCAAGAGCATTACTGAGTCTGTATACTTTGTTGATTTTGCTTGCCATATGGTGGGAAGTGGAGAATATCCACACCCATTTGATAAAAAAGTACAAGAAAGAGGTGTAAGGTCAGTCTCTGAAATAATGTTTCTTGAGACACTGATTGACTACTTTAGCACTTTAAAAGTGGAACAGAGACACCTCGACTGTCATGATGTTAAAACCCTTTCATGTTATTCCCATGCAATATCAATTGTCTTTATTTTGTCCAAGGATTTACCAGAAACTCAAATCATTAGAGACCCCTTTAAAAAATACTAGCTAACGATGCAGTATCTTTCTACCCTACTGCTTAGAAACCAGCTACCCCTCCAATAACATGCTGTCTGCATCTTTAGCTTTGACCCTGTATACTGATCCACAGCCTATTAGCTATGTTCAGGCTCCACAACATTTTCAAGTGGCTCCCCATCAGCACCAGGAAGATGGAGGACCCAGGCCCTCATCACCAGCCGACTGGACTAAGGCAACACACTATATGCAGGCACCACCGCCGACCTCATGCAAAGACTCCAGACGATCTAGAACGCAGACCGCCAGACTGATCCTCAACCTGCCCAAGAGAACCCAGCACCTGAAAGATCTCCACTGGCTCCCAGTCCAGAAGAGATGACATTTCAAGCTCCTGACCCACGCCTACAAAGCCCTCCATGACCAAGGACCCACCTACATGAACCACCACCTGTATGTACATCGACCCCCCCAGGAACCTCCGCTCCGCTCGCCTAGGTCCCCTGCATAGGCCGCTGCCGCGTCGAAGGACGCTCCTTCTCCCATCTCGCAGCCAATGCCTGGAACACCCTCCACCTCCATACCCTCGCTGACCCATTTCAGGGAGGAGCTCAAGACCTGGCTCTTCGACTGAGACCTGCAGCTGGATATCCTCTTGGGTGATAAGACGTGCTATACAAGTACTACTTGATTGATTCAAATACCGTACATACACATATTTAATTCCCTTATCGTTTGCCAACACAGGGTTTGAGCGCTTCAAAAATGAAAATAGTCATGAAATACTGCAGGAATAGAAGCAAAATAAGACCAAGAATGGCATGTATGTATTGTATGTATGTAGGCATTTTCTAGCTAATCATCATCCACACCTGTTTCCATGTGCCATGCTTCTTTTATCATGCCAATGGTTAGCATATATGTATATATATATATGCTAATCATTGGCATGATACAAGAAGCATGACACATGGAAACCGGTGTGGATGATGCATTAGCTAAAATAAATCGCCCACTTTATCATTGACTAGTGGATATATTTCACTACCATTATTACAATTTTTGTATTAAGAGTTTACAATTAATGTTTTTTTTGGGGGGGGAGGGGGAGACTGCAGATCTTACCATGTAGGCTGCTGTGGCCAGTTCCAGCATTATGGCTTGTGCTCCGAGCTCAGTGATACTGATAAGACCTGAAATGATGGAGGTTTAGTTTTTTAAAGGATATATTTAAACACAAATCTACTCCTGGTTATATCGAGGTATGCTGACCAACCTGCTAGAAAGCCTCCAATTTCAAAGGTCCACCACTCAATGCACACCATGAGCATGCTTGGAATAGCAAGTTGTATAAAGGAACCCCATTCTTGAAGACAATCAGTTGACCACCCTAAACAAAGAGGAATAATAAGGTAATATAACGGTGTATAGTTGAAAATATTCTTGTTGATAATACAGTAGTTAGAGATCAAGGAGTAGAAAGAAAAACATTACTTTTAAGAATTTGTGGAATCTTTCCATTTTTCCATCAAACTTGAGACTGCAAAAAAATGTATCTTTATCTACGTACATTACTTAAAATAAGATTCTGTTAAAAATATCAGTTCATGCTGTTTTTTAAAACTAAACTATGTACCAGGTTATTCCACCTACCAGTAACAGAAAACAAAAACAACAACAACAAAAATATATATATACATTGCATCGGTTTCATTTATTTTAAAATTGTGTGTTCACTCTATTCCAAACACCTGTGTGCTGTGGTTATGTTATTTTCAAGAACATATTCTCTGCAGAGTGTTTCAATTTTCTTAGTAGCTGCTTTTTGAACGGTTCTTTAAGTTAACGTTTTTCACATTCTTTCTTTCAAGGTGGTGGTATTACAATTCCATTCAAGGCAAAAGCCTGAAGAATAAACAATTCTACAATTTCTAAAGTCTATATGTTAAAGTGAAAACCACAGACCCTAAACTGCCTGTATTTCACATCTTACATCACCCCTCAAGGGGTTAATCTTTTATTTATTAAAAGATGTTTGGAGATCAAAGCAGAAGAGTGCTCTCTCAATTAAAATCTTCCAAGGGGATTTTAATCTGCTTTGTGGAGACTGACATCACTGCTCTGTCTTCTGTTCCTTTTTTCTGTTCATGGATCAACTTTGCTCAATATCAACCCATGTGAAAGGCTCTATCATTGACATTTTAATTGTGAAAAAAATAAACTATGATTTAATCACCAGAATCGGTTGATTGGTCAGACCACTTTCTTGTTCCTTTCTCTCACATTTTCTCTAAAACCTCTACATTTCCATCACCATAAAAACCCAAAATATGGGTCACAGACCACAAGGACATTAACATGTCAACCATAGTAACCAAAACTAAAAAGACATCCCAGAAGAGCTAGAGATTAACTTGCTGACATATTAATAAATTCTCTCACAGATCAATACACTAAGGTCACGATTGAGATCATAGGTGAAGTCACCTGTGCCAAAAACTAAAGGACATAAGAAGTCTGCCAGTGATACTTAAAACAACAAAATGAAGAGAGAAAAAGTGTTTGGGTCATAGAATGTCTCTGGCAACAAATGCTGTTCTTGAGGAACCTTGAAATTATATGCAAATAAAAACAGATTTAAAATCCAGGTTGCATTTTTGTGGAGACAAACCGAGCAAAATTCGATTTTGTTAACAGACAAGTCCTCTCATCTATCTCAAAGTCAGTAACACCAGGGGGCGTGACCTGACCGAGCACCAAGATGGTGGCTTGATCCGGGAGCTCCCGAGCGGCCACGCTGAATTCACTGCATAACCACATCCAATCTCGATGATTTGTGCTACGGAACGCTGCCGCGGATGTCGGAGGTTCTGGGTCATGCACGGAATGCGGCGGGGCTGGTGAGCGTGCTGCTGTCTCTTGTGAGCGGCCCTGCAGCGGTGGCAGCCGGACGCGGCCCTCGGAGGCCCGCATCGGCAGGGGTTGCGGGTGAGCCTGAGGGCGGGGCTGCTGCCGCGAGGTGAGGCTGCCGGGAAAAATCGAGGCCGGGGCTTTGAGGCCTCTTGGAATGTGGCGGCGGACCTCCGAGCCTTTGGAAATCCACCCCCGGCTGCAGCGGTGAGTTACAGGCTTGATCCTGGGCCCCTGGATGCGTGGACCCTCCTCCCTGCAGTAATGCGTTCGATAACGAAGTTACGGCCTTGCCTTTGACATGCCCAGTGGTGGGCTGTGCGATTGGGGAGCCAGTTGAGGCGCTAAAGCGTGGATGACGTTGGCGACGGTGATGCCACAAGATACCACTGTTTCATACACCAACGTTCACTACTGAGGGAATAAGAAATATTGTGCCCTGAAGATTGTTTCAGCGCCACTGCGGCGCGGCTGACCTCCTTTCTGTGTGGGCGATAGTGGGCGCATACGACTCGGCGCTCGAGGCCCCTTGCTGGCATCATACAAATTGGCTAGAAGTGCCCCCTTTTCCACCCGCCGGGGGCCCAACTCATCGTTCCTTGCACTCTTTGACCTCGTCTATATCAAAAATGGGTCGTGGGGACCCTAGACAAAGGCAGCTCACGTTCGAGACCACCAAAACCCCCAGGCATGACGGCGGTGACAAAGCCGCTCATGGGGACCCCCGGGCCCTGCAGATCCCCCCCGGCTCTGAACAGCCCCCTGTGGAGGGAGCGGCGGCCATAATAGCAGAATTACGCGCAGGCTTCAGGGCCATTGACGCGAGATTCGATGGTCTGGTTGTCCGCCTCAACACTATGCATGGTCGATTGGAGCAACACGAGACCCGCATTGATGCATCAGAGGCGCGTCTTGGAACTAGAGGACACACAGACCGATATAGCCAAACGTCTTGACCGCACAGAACGCCTCCTCAAAACAACAGTGGCGAAGGCTGAGGATTTGGAGGCAAAGTCGCACCGCAACAATCTCCGGATAGCCGGAGGGGCCGAGTCTACTAACACAGGCCCCATGGAGATATATGTGGAACGGCTCCTGGTCGAGCTCTTCGGCAGAGGCAATTTTCCCACCACATTTGCAGTGGAACGAGCCCATAGAACACTGGCCCCCCGATCTGTTCCTGGCGCTCCCCCACGCCTCATCGTAGCGCGGCTACTCAATTATCGCGACCAGGACGTTGCCATGCGCAGGGCCAGAGATGTTGGGGACCTGCAGTTTCAGGGGATGTCACTGTCCCTATACCCTGACTTCACGCCGGTAGTACAGGAGGCCAGACGTAAATTCCAGGAGATCAAGCGAACTTTGAAAGAAAACGTTCGCTATGCCATGCTATATCCATCACTTCCGCATTCAGATAATGGCAAAACCTCCATTTTTGATACACCAACAGATGCGGCTGAGTTCTGGAAGCGTCAAAAATCGGCTAGAGGTCCTTCCCCTGGAAAATAACTCTCTACTCCCTGTGGTTCTGCAAAGACCAGACTGGCGAGCTTTCCGTGTGCGAGACTGGCCCAACAGATTCAGACGCATAGCAAAACTAGAGGCAGACGGGACAGGATAATTTTTCTGGTTTTCTCTCCCTTTCTGTCATCTATATCATTACGGATGTCAAGATTGCTGTTCTTCTCTCTGTCAAATGCAGTTGCGTATATATTGTGTACTATTGGTGTTGATCTAAGTGGTCTGCTCGGGGCGTCGCTGCCCCCCTAGGAGATCTCCTAACCCTTTTAGTTTGCTTCTTTGTGAATTATGATATTTTGGGATTCACCGGATGCAGATTGGGTGGCTATCCGACAGGGAGGGGGGTGGTGGGTTGGGAGTTCACGTTGTATAGTTTGAAGTTTGATTGTAACTTGCAGGTCGTTGCTATACGTACTAGCCGGCTGATTAGCCTCCCATACATGAGTGCTTTAGCCCATATACTGCAACTACTGCTGTAGAGGGCCCGGGGAGGGGAGCTGGAGCTGCGATGCAAGACATGGAATGTGAGGAGTCTATCAAATCCACATAAGGGGAGGCAAGTTCTCGCCTATTTGGTTAGACACTAAGTGCAAATTGCCTTCTTACAGGAGACCCACTACGCTCCAACCTCGGACATCGATTTGCCGCTACATGGGGCGCCAATAGGTTTTTTGCTAGCTACAGCACCTTTTTCAGTGGAGTCTGTGTCCTGATTCATAAGTCGTTGCCCTTAACGACCCAGACAGTGATTGTGGATCCGGAGGGAAGGTACTTGTTGGTGGCGGGATGCTTGGGCCCAAAGCGGGTACTCCTGATCAATGTATACGCTCCGAACGTGGACACACGGGTTTCTTTGCTAAAATGTCCACACACATCTCTAACATACCAATTGACTCCATTATATTTGGGGGTGACTTTAACCTCACACTGCAGCCCGCTTCAGACACTACAGGCACAGGTCATATTACAAAACTGTACTCTACAGAGGAACTTGAAACTCTACTGAGCACATATCTACTGGTCGATGCCTGGCGACATCGACATCCTACTGACAAGGGCTTCTCTTTTTACTCCGCGCCACACGGCATATGGTCTTGTATAGACCAGTGGTACGTAACCCCAGACCTCCTGATTACAGTGCAAGAGTCGGACTATTTGCCCCGTACCTTGTCAGACCACTCACCTGTACTACTATCGATGGCTTTCCCTAACACTGTGCGTCCCTATAGATCTTGGTGTTTCCTAGCTGATGCTTTGCTTGATACTGTTTTTAGAAGTGAGGTACAGGATGCAATCACTGAATACTTCCGGACCAATCTGGGTTCTGCGTCTCGTTACGCCACTCTGTGGGAGGCCTTCAAAGTATATATTCAGGGCGTTTGCATAGCTAAGCAGGCTGGAGTGCTCCGCTCCATCCGTCGGGATCTCGATACTACTTAACAGGCGTTGCAGGACTTGGATGCCCGGGCGCTGGCGGGGGCCGCTTCCCCCGTTGCATCAACGTGCAAAGCTAATGGGCGACTTTCAGGAACTGGACGCTCGCGAGACTGCCTATTTGGGGAAATATGCACGCGCTCATGTCTACGGTGAGGCAGAGAGACCGGGGCGCACCCTGGCCCGGCTGCTCGCCCCCGACAACACACCGCGTACATCACTCAAATCCAAACAGAGGACGGCTCCTCCGTCACTCAGTGCACTGACATCCTTTCCACTTTCCTGTCATATTACACTCGGCTATACACTACACGCTCCCCCCCAACTGGCGCTACCCTCTTCAATTATTTAGAGGAGATTGCTATGGTGTGGATTGAGAAGTGACAGCAACAATTTTTGGCATTGCCTATTGGCACGGATGAGATAACCGATGCTATTGACAGCCTGGATGGCTCTCGTGCCCCCGGCACAGATGGTCTTACAGGCGTATTTTATAAAACATACAAAACTCTTCTAGTCCTCATCTTCTGGAGGTGTATGTGGAGGCAATGGACTCGGGCGAGCTCCCTCCTACCATGCGAGAAGCCATTGTAACTCTGCTCCTCAAACCGGGTAAATCACCTGATAGATGTGCTTCATATAGGCCTCTATCGCTTCTAAACCAAGACTACAAGATATTGGCGAATGTAATCGCAACGCGAATATCACTCTTAATTGGTCAGATCGCTTCATCTCTTCAATCGTGTTTTGTCCCGAATCGTTCAACCTCTGTAAATCTACACACGCTATTTGCGGATATTAATCAAATTGACCCGGCTCTCCCCGCTGCTGCGATTTTTTGGGACGCAGAAAAGGCGTTTGACTCGTTGGAGTGGACTTTTCTTTACGCAGCGCTCAGCAAAATGAGCTTCCTGAATAATTTCTGTGCCCTTCTACGACTTCTGTACGCTAATCCGGTCACTCAACTTAGAGTCAATGGGGCGCTCTACGGCCCAATTCCCCCTGTCAAGCGGTACCAGACAGGGGTGTCTGCTCTCGCCGCTGCTATTGATCATCGCGATGGACCCACTGGTGCGTCATTTTTCAGGAGCAGCACCTTCAGCGGGGGCTTGGACTCGATCGGGGTCCTCTCCTGGCTTCCCTATACGCGGATGATATCCTTTTGTTTGTGCGAGAGCCTGCTACCAATCATTCCCCAATTATTCGGGAGGTGGTGCGATTTGGCGTTTTTTCTGGCCTAGTTATCAATTGGTCTAAATCTAGGATCTTTCCTTTGACAGACGCTACCCTTCCATTCGTGCTGGTCTGCCCCCTGCGCTGGTGTACTGACCCACCCAGATATCTCGGCATCTTCTTACAGCGCACAGCACACAATACCCTTTGAAGCATGCTGATACAGCTGGTCTGGGGGGCTGGCTCTGGTGGGATGGTAGACGCTCACTCAGGCATTTGCACGGGAGGTTTCGGAGTGCCCGACTTCTATTTATACTATCTAGTCGCACTATTCTTATTTTTGGTATCATGAAGATGCGCGGTTACAGTTCCTGAAGCCCGAATATTCATAGGCACGCCCTTATCCTCTTTCCACTATCCTCCCGCGTGGTCTCACAAGAACGCCAGCGGAGATTCACACATTACAAACCACATGCTGGGCTTGGGAGCGACTTCGCAGATACCTGAAAGCTAACTACTTGTACTCCCCACATACTTGATAATCCATGGTGGTCCCCGACCACCGAAGCCCTGACTCAGCGCGCGCTTTACCATTGTCAGCTCCGAACCACTGGAGATATGTTTAGTGGCGGCCAGATGTGCTCAGTTACAGATTTGACAGAGGGACGCGGCATATCCATTTTAGACCGATTTCTTGTGCATAGAACTCGGGCCTCGCTGTCTGCTGCAATACGGCCCTTGACGACGGAGCCCCTCCCGAGTTTCCCCCTCTCTCTCTACAATAATCACGACACCTGACAACATACACTTAGTCTCCAGACTATATCATCTTGCACAATCACTCCGTCCGGAGGTGGTGGGGGGAGGGTGCGGGCGGCTTGAGAGGGAGACTTGGGGCACCCCTTGACAGACAAGACATGGGTATATTGTTGTGAACAGACTCGCTATGTGTTTAACAACTACAAGCACAAACTCCTGCACTTCAAATACATACATAGGGTCTATGTCACCCCCACACTTCTTGCAAAAAAAGATTGCACAAAGCCAGACAATTGTCAGATATGTGCGAAGGCACACGCTGATTTCATTCATTTAGCGTGGAACTGACCCCCAGTACTGGCATTCTGGGAGGCTGTGTTTGGACACTTGACACTGATGGTCGAGGCTGAGCTGACCCCCTCTCCTCTATTCGCGCTGCTGGGGTATGTAAAACCGCTGGGGCCGGGATTCTACGCTTTGCTGCAATTGCTCTGTTGATAGCCAAGAGATAGGTGTCTCTACACTGGGGCGGGTCCACGCCACCAACAGTGAAGGCTTGGCTAAGAGACTTAATGTACTGCGACACCACCAGCAATGTCTACTCGTTCCTGTTGCCGCGCGACCGAAGAACATTTGGCAGCCGCTCCGATCCTACTTGTTGCTCCAACCTGAACTCACGGACTGAGCTGCACTTAATTGCAAAATAAGACCCTGTGTCAGCAAGCTGGTTATGACAAATGGATCCACTAAATACCTACCAATGTATGTACCTGCATTGTTATTGGGATATTACTGTTGTATGAGCCACTGTTAGTGCGCATGCAACTTTATGTCATTACTCTATTGACGCGCTCTTTATTTTATGTATGGTGGCACTTGCTTTCTTTTTGTCTTCTTGGAAAACCGCAATAAAAACAAGTTACTTTTTTTTTATTTTTATTTTTTAAAGTCAGTAACACCAAAGAAAGGTTTCTAATTCTCTCACAACAAAGCAAAGAAAATCATACTCTATCTCACACTCCCAAAAAATGACTGCATGCTAAGTACTTCCTCGTGGAAAGCAACGGATAAAGACATCTGCACCTCTCTCACTCTGTACCGAACAAACCCGATTAACACCTACCTCTCTGGCAAAAAGGAGCATTCTCTGCATGTCAAAGTAGAATAAACTACCTTGTTAAATCCTGGAGCAGACAAAGAACGCCTGACTAGTTTCTCCCTGTGAAGATCTAGAACACTTGAACAATTTCAATCCTGCATCAAATCTTCCCTTCAAGGCCAAAGTCCTTGAAAGCTGTGTGGCAGAGCAGCTGAAACAATTCGAAGCTAATAATAACCTTAGACATGACTTTCAAACAAGTTTATGGTCAGATTGCACATACCAGGTAAAGGAAATTCATGTAAATAAAATTACATTCAATAAGTAACGGAAATCTCGCCCAGCGCTAAACTTTCAGGTCACTGGTTACCTTTCGCTAGTAAAGGTTCGTGTAATCAACAACAACATATAACTGATTATCTGAGAGACAGTATAAAGTACTTGAACTGTGAATATTTCATAGAAATTTCAAACAATGTATTTTCATTACCATAGTTGAATGTTCAATTTGACAAGTTTTCATACAAAAGAATACATGAACAATCGTATGTGGCGTTCAATTCACCTAATCTGCATTAAGATCACTTTAAAAAAAATATATAATAATAAAGCCTCTACATTTCCCCCTTATTTGCCTTAAAGTAAAAACAAGTCCCTCTTTACAAGGCATTCATTTAGTAAAGATCGTTTTTACAAAAGATAGATTTGGTTTTTAACTAGGACATGTGATATTATTTTATAGCGAAAGAAGTTAATCTGTGATGAGTCATGCAGAAATCCAGGGTTCGATCCCTATATTTGCAGTTATACTATTTTCACCATAATAACTGCATTTTGTTCACACAAAAATATATATTTTCCTAAATTTCATGTGGTTACTATGGTGTTTTGTAAAGATGAAATCCTGAGTAAATTACATGATTGTTTCAAGTTCAACTTGTTTGGTAGTGTTATTAAATGATACTGCCTCATGGTATACTTCAGATAAAAGACAGATTTGTGTTGTAACTAAAATAGAAGACATCGGTCTATAACACAAGAGATTGTTCTATGAGGGGCCATGCAGAAATTCAGGGTTCAATCCCCGAAAGAACCTTTTTCATTCCATTTAAATAATTGTATTTTATAGCATGTAAAAATATAATTTTTGTAAGTTGTATGTGATAACCATTGTGTTTCGTAAAGGGGAAATCATGGGAAAATCCTGCAATAATTTCAGACTCTATTCCCCATCTTGTTTAGTAGCACTACTGAATGATAATGCCTCACGGTATTGTTTAGAGAAAAGATACATTTGTGTTTTAGCTTAAATATAAGACATCAATCTATTTCCCAAGAGCTGATTGTGCCGGGAATCCTTCAGAAATTCCAGGTTCAATCCCCGAAGGAACCTTTTGTTGATTGTGTACTAATGACCAGGAAGTAGTGGTTTCTACTTCCTAAGTCGCACAACATGGTTTAGATTAGGTGAGACTTTGGTAAGTTATTTAAGGAGTGGACAAGATGGTGGCAGACTTAACTGTTAAGTTGGATCAGGACATATAACTTTGAAGAGCAAGGTAAGAACTGAGCATTGTGGTCAGTTTATACAGAAGACATTGCCTTAGGTACTTTTTGAAACAGTCTGTCTTTTTTTACTCTAGATACCCGTATCAAGGGGGGCAAAGATATTGGAGCATGGCTCTCAAGATTTCAATTTGAATTCTTAAGTGAGGTGAGTTAATGAGTGGGACACTTTTTTGTTGGTTGGGATACTATTAAATCAGGAATGCTAAATCTAATTAGTGATATTAGTAATTGTTTACTTTTATTCTAGACATCTTCAATTGGAAGATCATATTATTGAGCAGAGTGACTAATTATTTCAGAATTTGATATCTGAGGTGAGTAGATGAGAGACATCCGCTGTGGGAACTACACGCCTAATAAAGATGGACATGCTTTTATTTTAACCCATATGAGTGGGAGATTTAGGGTTCATAATTTTTTTAAAGAAAGTGATCATAACAAGATTAGTTAAACTGAATGCCACATATGGAAGGAAAAGACTTCGGGGCCGATTTCGATGCGGTCGATTCCAACCGCATCAAAATGTCCCATTCGGATTCCTCTCCGACCGACCAATTTTGATGGGGTCGGTCGGAAAGGAATCCGAACCGGATTTCCAAATGGCCTCCAACGGGCTCTGAGAGCCCTTCTGCCATTTGGAAAGCCTCCAGTAATCCCTCGGGCAGCTCTTTCCGCCCGAGGGATTACGATGGCAGATTCCAACAGCCTTTCTGTGCAGGCCTTTCCGACACAGAAAGGCTGTGAGAATCCGACTTTGGGGGCCCCCATGGGTGAAAGGCCTCCGGATGGCAGCCTAGGGGACACCTATGGTGCCCCCCTGTTAATCCATGCACCCCGTGGCAGGCACCTTAAGGTGCCTGCCATGGGGTGCAGGGATGAACTGCACCTCAGCTCTTTACAATGAGAGCATGCATTCCAGTCGGATGCATATTGTCCCTCAGATAATTAGTTATATCGTGTTAAAAGGAGAGTCGTGTGTTCTTCTTGACCTAATTGCTACATTTTGGTATGGTGAATCATTACTCTCCTACAAAAATGGGAAGAACGGATAGGAATAAATGGCAGGGTATGGAAATGGTTCTCTTATATGGAAAACCACTATCAACAAATAGAAATAATCAACTCTCTCCACTTTAACAAGGAGTTCACCAAGACTCTATCCCATACCAACACTTATCAATCTCTTTTATGTCAAACCAGCATATTTTATCTATATGCCAATGACACACAACTGTATATAAAAGTCTCCTCCCCAGGGAACAATGCATACTTTGTAAAGTTATTCATGCTCCTTTTGTGATAGATGGTGCACCAGCATCTGCAATTGAACCTACTCAAAATGCAGTGCCTACTGATCTACTGCCCAATTCCTCTCCCACTGCATAAGCCTGGCTTGCTTCACTTAATCAATTTGCTTGCTAGCCATCTATTACTGAATGACATAAATGGAAGCTTTACTTGTAATCTTGTCTCTTAATAGAAGCCACAGGCATTACCATAGTCCTGCCTCTCTGCGCAGGGATCCCAGAGGACTTTTTTCCACTTCAAATATACATTTTTATATGGTGACAAAATGGAATTTGTAAGGACAATTTTGTTTTGTCTGTAACAACTCTACGCAGCTTGTCTTGCTGAAGATTACATAACTGTGCACTATAATGCCGTCTAGTTTTGGGTGCGGGATATTACAGTTGTTAACTTTAAGTGTTTAAGTTTGTATTTAGAACGACTCATGATCAAGTAGCCAAAAACTATAATGCATCAGCATGTGGCGTGCAACGCAGATTATTGTATTTTTTCCACATCGGAATGTGTGTATCTGCTAGTATGTGTTTAGTACAAAGTGCTTAGTCAGCTAAGCAGCAACCCCTCTACTTTTTGTCCACATGGGAGGTGGGTGGCACCAGTGAATCTACAACACAACAAGCAGTTGGTTATGGGGGGGGGAACCAAACGGCTGACTTCTCACCTCACATAGCTTGTGAAAACGCAGGGCCTTTTACAAATTATTGAAGTTCCTGGGTCCACCCTACTGGTCTTCCTGAAAGGGAAAGAAAAACACCTCCCTACACCCAGGCCACTGTTCCTGCTCTGGGAGTCGTTTTTCATACCTCATTAAGGCCAAGCACTGTCTGGGCAGTTGAAGAAGAGCTAATGCAAATTTGCCATCAAGAGCTACAAGCAGGGAAATATAACCTAAATATAACTTTTCCTAAAAAAAAAATTTTTTTAACTCTAACTTCACCAATGAATTAGACTTTTAATAAATGTGGAAAAACAGTCTTTGAATGAATGACTTTTGTAGCTGTTTCCTGTCAAAAGGTATAGAATTATGTTTATAATCTGTATTTTGACATTTTCTAGGATCAGATACAACCCTGCCAGCGAAAATAACTTTTGGACGTAGCCTCTGAAGGAACATGTTTTAATTTTGCACATGTTCCACTCAGGCACCCTACTAAATGTCAGGCACACAACCTTCTGAGTGACAAGGAATACTTAGAGGTGACTAATCAATATTTAAAAGCAGGGTTTCCCACTTGTCAAAAAGGGTTACTTTCAGAGATCTATATAGGTGGTTTTAGGCTGCTGTAGTCAGGCTACATAGGGTAGGCCTGACGCCATGTCTTCACTGTTACTGTAGTGGATGGCATAATCAATGATGCAGAACACAAGTTATATTTAACTGTCAATGCTATGGGTGTATTTCTGCATGTATTTCTGCACCATATATTATGGCCCTACAAGAAAGCTAAATTTAGATGTAATCCAATTTTGACATGTTTAAAAAGGGAGCACAGGTACTTTACTCCTGGTGAGCAATGGTAAAGAGCAGAGTTCTAAATCCTGCAAAACAGATTGGGCAAAAATGGGGGTGGTGGTGGGGGAGGGGGTGTAAGGATATGTGCAAACATCGCTGATCAGTTTATACGCAGAGTACTCCCTTGGTATTGGGGGTGTAGAAATATGGACAGAACTCATTGGCATTTTTGTTTTGTACTGAGGCAAACAGAACAGTCTTGTTCAGTGACGCCAATTTTTGGACCCCGGAGTGGTGGCCAGACACACTAGGTCCTCTTCCCACTCCTGTTAAAAAGGCAAAAAACTTGGGAGTCTGGATAGATAATAAACTTAGCCTCAAGGACCAGGTGAACGCACTGGTCTCTTCCACCTCCTACATTTTAAAAGCTTGTAAGAAAATCATGCCAATCCTGCCTAAGGAAAGCCACCAGTTAGTTATCACTGCATTAGTGATGTCCAGACTGGATTATTGTAACAGTTTATATGTCAATATCCAGGAAGGACTGATGAATAAATTACAACTTCTGCAGAACGCAGCGGCCAGATTGCTGACTGGCACGCCAAAACATGCCTCCATCTCAGCTGAGATCAGAAGGCTTCACTGGTTGCCGGTGCGAAAAAGGGTGCAGTTTAAGGCTCTCTGCACAGTACATAAAGTCCTCCATAGAACCGGGCCCAACCATCTCAAAATGCAATTTCAATGGTATACACCACCTAGATGTTTACGCTCTTCAGAAGCTAAACTGGTATCTGTGCCTTTTGCAAAAAAAGCCAATTGGGGTGGAAGACGTTTTGTGGTTGGTGCAGCCAAAGCATGGAATGACCTCCCGATGTACCTTAGAGCCATGCCAAGCCTGCTTGCCTTTAGAAAGGCTTTGAAGACTTGGCTCTTTTCTGTCTAGTCTCAGGTTTTGGTTTCCACCCCTTTTCGCTCAGGACCCTTGTAGGACTTCATGTAGCGCCAGGACACCTTCGGGTAGCAGTTCGCGCTTTAGAAATGTCAATAACATTAACAGATGGACATCGGATTTATAACAAATCTGAAAGAACAAGTTGAGAATAGCAAGATTCAGTTGGGTAAAATCGTTGTCTGTCCTGGGAAGGGGTTCTGCAACTAGGGTGATGTTGAGCTTGATAGCCCAATGCCACACTTGCTGTGCAATCTAAAACAGAAGTAGGGAGTAGTCCATCAAGGTTTCTGAATGTAATACATGGTTTTGTCATTTTTCAGTGCTAGAGACATTGCTTTTAACTCCAACACATTGATGTCTAGTATTTGTTCTGAATTGTTCCATCTCCAATGGACTGTGAATAAGACAGATATGGTCCCCAAGGAAGTGTCCATTGTTAGAGTTCTGCAAGGCAGGGAATCTGCAAAGTGTGGCTTTACATAAAGCACGTGTATGCCCCATCAAAGCAACCTGTGCTTGACCTAAGGCAACAATGTTAGATCTTCCCAATATCCAGATGCTTACTACTAATGGGACTTCGGGCAATCTTGCAGAGGACAAATTTGCAGAGGTACTTGAGAGTAACCTCTATACACAAAACCATCAAGCCCAACAACTGTACCATTCTCACCATCAGAGATTATAACGTCTGGAAACTGGAATCTGTCTCCGAAATGCCTGAATGCTCACCCCTGTTGAGAAAGCTTGGGGTATGCGTGTGTTCAAGGTTGCTCCCAGATAATTCTGGGTCTGCAGTGGATATAAAAGGATTATTTTGACAAAGATGGTGATCTCTAACTGATGAAGATGGGACAGATGCTGACCAAAGGACCCGTCTCTTTGGTCAGCATCTAACATGTGGCCCAAATGGACATACCAGACAGTCAATTGTTTGGATAAGAGAAAACGTGAATTCCCTGACCATAGAGATGACATGTCACTATGGTTAACATATTTTATAAACCTTCTTGGTGAAGATTTTATCTAATTTAATATAAAACTGCGGAGTTATCCTTCTTTTGACCTACTATACCCAAAGGTATTTGTAACAACTCTGTAGCATTTGGATATGAAAGTAGGCATCTTGAGGTGGGGTGCCACTAGGCAATCACCTTCTTCCAGGTACGGGATCACTTCCTATAACGTTGTGATCTTCAAATATATGGTTTGCAGGAAGGTGTTCAGGATCCATAGATCCAAGATGGGATGCAATGTGCCATCCTGCTTTGGTAAGAGGAAGTACATGGCATACACTCCCTCACCTTTTGAATGTAAGAGCATTCCTCTGATGCCTTTTTTCTTAACAGTACATTAAGTTCCTAATAGCAATAATGGTGTATGTTCTGCGTTGATTTTGTACTACAGTGGAAGGATATTTGGGGATAGGTTTGTGAGCTTGATGCCATGCAGCACTATGGACAGTACTCATTTGTCTGTAGTTACTCTCTTCCAAGCCTGAGGAGAGTCCCTCAGCTTTAAACCCTGCATCGGTTTTGTGATTTGTGGGTCATAAGGAGTCACTATTTGGCTGCAGCGAAAACTTCCCATGGAAGGCAACCTCTGCTACTGCCTGTATGGTTGCCTTGAAATCCTGGTTTTGTGGGATATTTGTTGTGGTGTGTGTGCTGACAAAGCTGCATGCCTTTAAAGGATTGTTTGATAGGTGGAACGTGATGCGTTTGTCATCACCGTTGGTAGGGCATTGCTGCTGATGAGTGCCTACAGATTGTCTGTGTCAATGTCCTTTTGAATCATTAAGGGTCTCATTGACATGCAGGTCGAACAAATTGATATCATTGAAAGGTAGATCTAATAGGTACTGATGTAGCCCAGGGAGGAACCCGGAAATTCATAGACAGACGTGGTAATGTAAAATGATGCTGGTGTCCATTTGACAGTATGCCTTGCCTGCAGTATCTAAAGAGCCTAGTATGCCGGTGTTGAAGGAAAATGTTACTTACCCCATAAGCATCTGTTTGTGGAATGTAGTGTTGTAGATTCATATGCTGTGCATACTTCTGCCCACTAGTATTGGGCTTGAACGTGTACAACTTGTTTTTCTTCTAAGGAAGTCTTTTAAAGTCACAGGACCTAGTAACTCCACCTATTAGTGGTATTGGCATGGGCATCGGCTCCATTTTTAGACAGTTTTTTCCTGCACTAAGGGCGAGATCGGAGATGGAGTATAGAGAATACAGTAAAGATAACCATGCATGAAAAAGAAATTCAAGATAACAGAAAAAGAATATCTGCAATAACCTCAGTCAACCAGGGAGGAGGGTGGGCACATGTGACTCTACAGCACTACATGCCACAAACAGATACAGGGTAAGTAACTTTTTCAGTTCTTGGCATGTGTGGCCTAGCCTGAGGACGTTGCAGAAGACTAGAAAAGAGTACGTAAGGCAGCCTGGCCAACTCTAGCTTGCTGTCTGGCCAAAACATCCACACAATAGGGTTTGGTAAAGGAATGAGGGGTGGACCAGGTAGCTGCCTTGCATATGTCACTGAGTGGTATATTACTTAAGAAAGCCATAGAAGCTCCTTTTTTTCTGGCTGGAATGAGGTCTGATTCGGATGATCAAGGTTCTCTTAGCCTTGGCATAACAAATTGTATGCACTTGACCAACCAACGTGCAACACCTGCCTTGGAATGAGCACTTCCTTTGTGTGGCTTGGAGTAGGCCACAAAGAGCTGTTGTGTCTTACGAAGGGGTTTTGTTCTGTGGGTATAATATATTAAGGCTCTTTTGACATCGAGAGTGTGCAGAGCACGTTCTGCTACTGTTTGTGGGTGTGGAAAGAAGACCGGCAGCTCGATTGTCTGGTTAAGGTAGAAGCTAGAAACTACCTTACGGAGGAATTTTGGATTCTATCCTGATGTAAGTGGAAAAAAAGGCTCTTCTGCAGTAAGAGCGTGTATTCCACTGACTCGCCTTAGGGAAGTGATGGCTACAAGAGAAGCATCTTCCAAGAGAAGAATTGCAGAAGGCAAAAGTGAAGTGGTTCATAAGGCGGGCCCATAACTCTAGTGAGGACCATGTTAAGGTTCCAGACAGGAGCATGAGGCGTCCAGGGAGCAATGACCCTGTTGAGGGCTTCCATGAACGGCTTAGTGACTTGCATTCTGAATAGTGAAACAAGTTTCTGTGAGAAGCTGGGTTTCTGTTGCAGTATCCCCCCCCGCCCACACTTTTTGCCAGACTACTGATGCACTTTTGACTTGATGTGCCCTGGGGGCCAATCAGGTTCCCAGGGCCTGTGTTCTTTCCCCAATACTAACCCACACCAAATTGGCATCTCTGGCCACAGGTCAGCCCCTGGTAAATGGTACCACAGGTACCCAGGGCACTGTGACCAGGGAAGACCTCTAAGGGCTGCAGCACTTATTGTGCCACCCTTAGAGGCCCTGTACCTTTACACACACACATTGCCTTTGCAGGCTATGTGTCTTGGTGAAGAATCGACACGGCACACATCCCTGTGTGCCATGCCCACAACCCCCTGCCCTGGCATAGATCAGTCACCCCTCTAGCTGGGTGCACTATACCAGTGGTGAGGGTACAGGTGCATGAGCCCTGTACCCCTACAGTGTCTAAGTCCATTCTTAGACATTGTAAGTGCAGTGCTGCCATTAAGAGTATATGGTGCTGGGAGTTTGTCATTATGAACTCCACAGCACCATAATGGCTACACTGAGAAACAGACGTTTGGTATCAAACTTCTCAGCACATTAAACCCACACTGATGCCAGTGTGGGATTTAATGAAAAATGCACACAGAGGGCATCTTAGAGATGCCCCCTGAAAACCGATCTACCACTAGTGTCCAGGCTGAGTGACTGCTTTCAGCTGCCACCACCAGACATGTTTCTGGACCCCTGGGTCGAGAGCCTGCTGCTCTCGGGGGCCTGAAACAATGCACATCCTGGGACGAGGTGCCAAGCCTCCTCCCCCAGGATGGCAGGGTTCACGAAGGGGAAGCTTCAAGGGCTTGCCGCCTTTGTGAGCTTCCCCATGCCACTTGCTGCTTTCAGCAACTGGTCCCCACTGGTTCTGACCCCCACTTTGGGCGGGAGAAGCGGTGGGAAAAACAAGTGAGGAAGAGTGGTGTGCCCACCTCTGCCAACTCCACCCCTCAGGTGGGAGAGGAGAGGTGAAGCACAACTCTCAGTCCCTGCCATCTTGCAGATGGGGGGACCCAGCCAACCAGGGAAAGGCTTATGCCCCCCTCCCACTGGAAGATGGCATGATAGGGGGTGTACCCACTCCAGGGAAGGGACCCATTGGTCCCAACCTTTTTACCTACCTGTAACGCCCCTAAATCTAGTACTTAGGGGCACCCCTGAACCTTGCTTCCTCAGACAAGAAACTACAAGAAGAAAAGAAGAAGGACCGAACAGCCGTGCCGAAGCTAACAAGAGGAGGACGCCCACTGACTTGGCCCCAGCCCTACCGGCCTGTCCCCACCTCGAACCTGCTCCAGCGAAATCCCGGTGTGTCCTGCAGCCAGCAACCTCAAGAAACCTGGAGGACTTGCCTGTCTTCAATTCCAAAGACTCTGTCTCCCATGAACACCGGATTTGTTCAACCAACAGACTCCAGCTCCGTAAGAATCCGCGAGTTTGCACCACTCTGCACCCGACGCCCACGGTCCGAGTTCGAGTGGCCCAACACCAAGAGGAGGTCTCCCCGGTGATCCTGACCCGAGATCCGGTGACCCCTGACCTGCCTCAAGCCTCCAGCCTCAAACCGGAAGTTCCCCCCAACCCCAACCAGGAGCTGGTAAGAAGATCCGACCCTAAAAGCACCCCTGCACCCGACGCCCCAGGGCCTTGGTTGGCCCAACCGACGGTGCCTAACCAACCCCCAAGATCCCAACTTACCTCTCCAAGTGGTGGTCGCACCCAGAAGACCTTCGTCCCCGAGCCTGCAGTGCTTTTGCAAACCGGAGACTCCCCATTGAAATCTACAGGGCTTCAGACGCCAAAACAGCACTCTGAACCCGGCCGCCCCAGTGCCACTGAGGGTGCATCTTTTGTGCTGGCCTAAACCCCCATTTGCCCTGAGCTTAAGTCCAGGAGCTTTGCTCCCACAACCCAGTGGCCTGCTTGTCAGCAGCCACCAACCGGAGGCCCCCTATCACCCATTGGTTAACATTGGGCCTCAGCACTCTGCACCCGGCCGCCCTAGTGCAGCTGAGGGTGTAACAAGAGTGCATCCTTGACCCTGGGGGACCCCTGAGTCTAACCCCAGAATACCAACTCCCACAACAAAGTACTTACCTTTAAACCGATAACACTATTTTCCTCCATAGGATAACATTGTTTTCTATGAAAAGTTTTTAAGTGTGGAGTTGGAAAACCTAAGAAATCCTTTTAAAATTGTACTAAATAACAAAACGCTTTTACTTACCTGTTTACAGGAAATGTCCCAGTGTAGTATCCAGGTATACTAAACTGTGTAAGAAAAGTAATCTGAAAGAAATGTACTGGTCATTTTACTAAACAGCCCATTCAGAGTATATGTACTGTATTTACAAAGCATTGCATTTCTCTGTAACAATACTGTAAATCAAAAAGTGCATATACAATTACAATCCAAACTATGTTACAACTGTATATTTGCTGAGAGGTATTTATCACTTACCTGTGCCAGGCTTGCTTGGTTCTAGGAAATAAAATAACTAAAAGAATAATTGGTCTGAAGTTCAGTCTTTGAGTGTGTGAATTCATTTGCTGACTGAGTGTGTACAACAAATGCTTAACACTGTCCTCTGATAAAGCCTTACTGCTCGACCACACTACCACAAAAAGAGAGTGAGGTGCTATCTACTTTGCCTCTGCCTACCTTTTGGGTTCCACTGGACTCTGTGCACACTATACCTCACTTTGGTATAGTATATACAGAGCCAGCTTCCTACAGTTGCCTATTCTGCAATTAGGCAGAACCAGCAGCTAGGTGTAAAAGAATAGAAGTGTAGGCAAGGCCTGACTTCTATAAGTGAAGGAGGAAACAGATTATGTCTTGTACAGATGCTGTGAGAGGATTTATATTTTTAGAAAGACAATAGAGCACAAAACATTTCCACTTGGCTTGTGAGTAGCCTGCATGTCTCTTTGAGAATAGACATACACTTTTCTTGTTGGTTAAGGTAACCAAACCCTAATACCCCAGGAGCCATATCACAACTTTGAGCTGCTGAGGGTTAGGGTGTCTGATACTGCAGTGGTTTTGTGTGAGAAGATCAGGCCAGTTGTGTGGCTTTTCGTGTGGGACTATAGAGAATTATAGTAGCATGGGATACCATGGCTGGCGTGCCAATGTTGGTGCCAATAAGATGAGTGTGAGGGATGTCTGTCTCAGAGTCCTGACTATGAACGGTAGGAGTGGGAGAGGTGGAAAAGAGTAGGCAAATATCCCTGACCAACTCATCCATAGTGCGCTGCCCATGGACTGTGGGTGTGGTAGTCTGGCGGCAAAGTTTGGGCATTTTGCATTTTCGGCAGAAGCGAACAGGTCAATCTGTGGGAACCCCCAATGCTGAAAGTACAGTAGTAGGGCCTGGGGGTGGAGTTCCCATACGTGTATTTGTTGATGCGACCTGCTGAGAAGGTCCAGCTGACTCTTGTTCACCCCGGGAATGTGTTGAATGAGCAGATGCACTCGGTGATGTTATCGTCCACCGCCAGATGCTCTGGGCTACACTGGGCAGTTGTGAATGTGTGCCTGTTGTTTCTCCAAGTAAAACATGAAGTCGTGTTGTCCATGCGTGTTAGAAACGGGTAGCGTGGTGCAGAGCGGGCGGGCCAAACTCCGGAGGAAATGTGTAAAGCATCTGCGCAGCATACACTGGCGACACACCAGTCACACTACAAAAAGAGACTCCACACCAGGTTGCATGAAAAAACAGCATATGTATTATGCAGAACACGTTAGGATATTATCACAGGTATGAACACGGTGCCAACTGACACACAGCAATCATTTACATGGGGTTATTTACAGGGCAGGGCCAATCGGGCCACTGCCAACATCATCACAATATAATTAGGAGTAATGTAGGCGTAAGGAACAAATGAAAGTCCAGTAGTAATAATAAGGGTACATCAGCCAGTACCTACTGGCAAGACCATGCACGTGGCAACATCGCCTTTGCATAAATCAAGTAGGCATAAACATGTAGCATCATAACCTCATTGTCATAAATCACAATAGGCATCAAAGCCCACGGTGCACAAAAATAGGCATAAACCTCATTAACATAAATGCTTTAGGTCAGGCATAGAAACACTGTATGCATCATATTCGCATAAGCATAAAATCACTCTAGGCATATATCCAGTTAGCTTTAGGCAACCTTAGATTAGGCATCCTTGTGGGCATAACCTTAGGCAGAGGACCACATTAGGCATAAAACGTAATCTGGTATGAACCTAGTACCCCGCAGCATGACTTGAGGCATGGACACAGCGCGAGGCAGTAGGCAGAACACCAACAGTATAAGCCTTGGGGGGAAAAAGAACGTCAGGCATCAACCTTAGGCTTTGAAACACCTTACGCATAGCATTAGCCTACAGCCACCTTGGGCAGTAGAACAAGTGAGGCATAGATACAATATCATCAGTGTAAAGACACGTTAGGCATACATCAAATACACTAGGCACCAATCCTGGAGTATAACCACCTTAGGCCTAAAAGGCAACACCCTCAGCATGGGCCATAACACATGAGGCAGTTCAATAGGCACATGAGCCTGAAGTGTAAAACATATTATGCATAACCTCAGCATGAAAACATTGTTGTACGGCATGAGGCTTCACCTTAGGCATATAAGCACATTATGCATCCTAACAGCATCAACATAAGTTCCTTGGGCATCTCATTAGGCCATAATCAGGGCTGGCTGCAAGGGCGGCGAAAACAAAGGTGCGCAAAGCGCTAGGGTAGGAGGGTCCCTCACTCCTCTCTCTTTCCCTTCTGGGTAATCCAATGCCCCCAATGCGTGGCAGCTGCCCCCTGTCCTGCGGGGTAGCTGGGTAAACCCAACAAGCACTGGTGCCAACAATGCAGCGATGGGAGCCCCACTCCGGGCTCTAACAGGAATCTGCCCACAAGAACACTGGCACGGTGTAGCCCCTCTTCTGGGACTCTAGAATTTCCCAAAATGCCTCTGTCGTGCAGCTGAGGGAGGAAACAAGTACTGGGCACATTGGAGCCCCCCTCCTATGGGACTCTAAACACAACCAATGCCCTCCAAAGAATACTGGCACCGGGGGCGGGCACCGACAATGTGCCCCGACACACCCCCCCAACCACAGGATGACTGAGCCCCACTCACCGGCAGTCTGGGGCCCCTCTGGATGTCTCTGCAGTCTCCGGGCACCGGCAATGTGCCCCGACAGGTCCCGCTTCTGGGACCTCTCCTTGCTTCACCCTCAGCGGAGCCTTCTCCTCGTCAGCAGCGCGGAGGGGCAGGCACCGACAATGTGCCTCGGGCCCCCTCCGCCGCTGGACTCCTCCTTGGCAATTTACATATAGCGCTCACGAGGCGCTAGGCGGCAGGAAAGCTCTTGGGCTGAAATTAAGTTGTAGCGCCCACAAAGCGCTAGGTCCCACACCATAAAGTGGTAGCGCTCCCCTTCACTGGCAATGAAATATAGCCCTCCTGAGGCGCTAGGGAGCAGGCAGGAAGGCACAGTCACTGGAAATATAGCGCTCTCGCAGCACAGCGCTGCAGATGTCAGCTCCTCACCTCCTGGGCAACAAGATAAAGCGCTCTTCTTCTCCAGGCGCTAGCCAGCAGGCAGGGATGGTCAGTCACTTCAAATGTAGCGCTCCTCTTCTGCTGGGCACAGTTATAGCGCTCTCGCAGCAAGCAGAGCACAGTCAATGCAAATATGGCACTCCGGCAGCCCAGCGCTGCAGGACCCACGCACCTTCTTCTCCTGGGCAGGGCTGGAGGCAGCGCTCTCCTGGTGCAGGAATAAGGTTGTAGCGCTAAGTCCCACAAAATAAAGTTGCAGCGCTCCTCTTCCCCTGTGGCACAGTTATAGCGCTTTAGCAGCACAGCGCTGCAGGCATCAGCTCCTCTCTTCTCCTGGGCAGACCACGTGCTCACAGGGTGCTAGGCAGCTGGCAGTAAGATATAGTGCTCACCAGGTGCTGGGCTTAGGACGGCAGGAGAGCAGGCAGGCAATACTGGGCAAGATCAGCAGGCAGTGGGTACTCATCAGAACAGGACAGCAGCTCCTAGAAGCAGTCATCTCCCATAAAGTGGCACTCCTCCTGACACAGCAGCCTCCACTCCAGTAAAGGGCTCTCACTGGCCCTGTGGACAGCGGAGGGGTGCAGATGGGCACAGGGGCCAGCACACAGGCCCAATGTGGCGGTACCTCCTGGCAGAGTGTCCCCTCTCAATCAAGTCCTCGCTCCGTCTGAGCACATGGAGGCACAGCCCCCCTCACCCCACCGACCAGAAAGGGCTGGAAGCTTCTGGAAGGTTCCCTGGGAAACCGGTCCCAACTGGTTTAGGGGAGGTGTAGAGCACCCTGGGTGCCAGGCTTCCTCCAGAAGCTGGGGGTGCTGGGAAACAGACAACTAGACCGCCAACTCACCTCAGACAGGCGGCACATGTGCAGACAGGAAGGGCGTCCATTTTAAAAGTAACATTTCTACAATGGTGGAAATAAAGGTGCGTGCACCATTGCACAGCATTTATTATTTTCAGTTCAGACACACCATGTCAGTAAAAAGGCTAGGGGGAAAAGCGAAAAATTTAGGGAAAAAGGGCCAAGTCCAACAATGCGTAACAGGACTGTCTTGCCTTGGATGAGGGGGTGAAAAGCCCGGAGAGTGAGCTGGATGGTCAGCAGCTCCAAGTGATTGATGTGAAAAGTTTGCTGGGCAGCAGTCCACTTACCATGAATAGTGAGATGATTGAGATGAGCTCCCCAACCTACGAGTGAGATGCCCGTGATGATGGCCTACTGCGGAACTGGGTCCAGGAATGGCTACCCCTTTAACAGGTTGTTTGCATTCCACCACTGCAGAGAGTGATGTGTGCAGCCCCAAACCAACACTAGGTCCTCTAGAGGACTATCCGCTTGAGACCACTGTGCTGCTAAGCACTCCTGTAACGGGCGCAGGTGGAACCTGGCATGAGGGACTATATGCTATACAAGAGGTCATCACAGTTCTGAATGTCACCTGACAATCTCACTGAAGGAGTCCAGTGACAGCAGCACCTCATCTTCTTTCCGCTTACCTGCAGTAATGTGAAGACGCCGAATAAGCGTCTCAAATTAAGCCTAGTGCTCCTGTGGGGCATGAAGCCCAATTGGTCGGGATGGACTATGGAGGCTATCACCCCACTGAGTTTATTCACAATGGCTTTTGCTCGCTGAAAGAGTCAGTAGGTTTTTGAAGTTTTGCTGCGCTAGGGTAAGACTTTACCACGCGTGCATCTAGGACTGCCGCAAGGAAGGGCTGGGATTTGGTGGGATTTGGTCAGATTGATGGTGAAGCCCAGACTGTGCAAGGTGTGAATTGTGGTCTGGGTGTGCGCTAGGCAGAGTTGCTGCGTTGCGCTCTTGATCAGCCAGTCATCTAGGTAAAGGAACACATGGATGCCGCTCCTCCCGAGATAAGCTGTGCCTTTGCCTCTACCCTTGCCCTTGTTCCCCCTGTATCTACCCCTGTAGTAACCCCACGAGGGAGATTGTTGCGTGGGCCTAGTGAAGGTGGCAGAGGTTTCTGGAGCGGGGGTCTTGGATTCACCACAAAATTGTGAGCGCCCAAAAAAAACATGGGTAGGCGGTGTTTGGACGGTGCCCAGACGGTTGTATCGGTGTCTGTTGGAAAGTGGTTTATTGTTAGGGGCAAATGTAGGTCTGCCACTGGCAATAAGGCCACTAACCATTGGTAGGACTCAGCATAGGTCTTAGAAAATTATTCCTATGCTCAACCCTTGGCAACGTGGCTGCGAGCAGACAGGCTTAACTTCAAAGACAGGTATGTAAAGCATTTAAAAACACCAATTCAGTAAATAATTAAGACACAACACATAATAAAATTCCAACACCAATTTATAAAAATAGGAAATATTTTTATCTTTAAAATGACACCAAAACGACAAAAATCCAATGTAGGGAGCTGAGATATGAATTTTCAAAGATTTAGCAAAATATAACACTTAGAAACATATAGCGCTTCATTGGGATATCTGGTCGCGATAGACCGGCTCAAAGTCAAAGTTTCAGGCCGACCTCGATGGAGCCCTGAGCAGATACCCCACGCGGAAGGTCCCGGTCACAGTTTTTACCTTCGGACTTAGAAACTTTTCTGGAGCTTTTCTCCTCGAGGTCCCTCGAAGCTCTCAGCCAGTCCGGATTCGGTGAGGGTTCGCCAGCTTGCCTTGCGATGAGCTCCCGGTCACCTTTCTACGTTCGGACTTAGAAACTTTTGCGGTTCGACCTCTGGAGCATTCCAGCGGAGCAAACCCAGGATCCAGGCTGACATGCGGTTGAAGGCAGGCGGCTTGGCTTTCGCGGTTGCTCCCGGTCACCTTTTCTACAAGGGGACTTAGAAACTTTTCTGGAGCTTTTTCTCGCGGGGTCCCTCGATGCTCTTCACCAGGCTGGATTCGGTGAGGGTTCGCCGGCCTCGGATTTCTTTGACTCCCGGTCAAACTCTGGAAGTTGGACCTACAGAGCTTTTAGCGGGACAAACCTGGATGGCTTGGCCGGCTCGCGGTTGAAGGCAGGCGGCTTGGCTGACCAGGTTGAGTCGGTCCCTCTATGGAGCTTTTTTTCAAAGTTCCTCCAAAGTTCTCCAAACTTCTTGAACTTCTTCCTGAAGTTCCTCAAAGGGTCCCAAAGTGTCTCAAACTCACTCCAAGGGTCTGGAAGCTCCAAGATGGTCCTTGAAAGTTGAGGACTTCAGTTCCCACAATCCACTTGGACGTCACCCTTACAAATCCACTGGTAGTTCCCCAGGTTGATGATCCTTGGTGGTGAGGGTCCAGGTGAGCTCTGTTAACCTGTAGCTTGCAGGAGTCCACTCTTTACTTCTTTTCAGCAAGGTAGTCCACAGGGATGTAGTTTCTGATGGTGCAGGCTTCAGAGGTCAGGCCTTAGAATTTGCACAGCAAAACTTCTCAGCTTGGCACAATGTCTTGCTTCCTTCAGTTTCAAGCAGCAGATCTAGAGGGCTCTGCCCCTCTTAGATACTTATTCCAAGTTCTCTGGGTCAAGCAGGAGGTCACTTCCTGACCAATGGGAGCAGGGTAACTCCTCAAACATATGACCACATCCTGTAGAGTGTGGCATTATTTTGTCCCAGAGTGCATCAAATCTTCCAAATCCATAATGGCAGATTTTCCAGCAAGGAGGTAAGAGCTGGCTAAACACACCCCTAGGATGGCTAATTTACTTAGACTCTCCCCTGCATCTGCTCATACCTTCCTTAATCCTACCATCTGCCTAAGGTGGAAAGTTCAGAGTTGTAAATGACACTGTTCTCTGCTCTCCTCTTTGAAGAACATAGTTTACAACTCCTCCCCTGGCCTGGCATTCCTATGGAACAGCACACTGCCCTGCCAGCAGAGCTGGTTGACCCCAGGGGCTCTTTATCACCTCTTCAAGGCAGCCTGGCTAATCCACTTAACTCTGACCAATCAGGGCAGACCACTGGAAGGCTGAATCTGGACTTACAAACAAGAAAGTCATAACTTCTTGTATGTACACTTTAGGAGAAATTCAACAATATATTGTTGAATTTATTAATACCATTCGGGGAAGTCTTTGAATGGCACTTCTAGCCCTCTCCTATCAAGAGTCATTAGTTAATAACTTTCTACCATGTTAACCTATGTAGCAGGGGATTTGCAATGGGAAAAATGACTTGGGCCATTTTTCCAGCACCAGGACTTACTATAAGTACTTTGCTTATATCTACAGGACCCCCACCCCATGGGACAACTAGGGGAGACTTTAGGGGTTCTGAATCTGTAGAAATATCGCAGATCCTCACTTCACAGTGCTCCTAGCATCAAAGTCGAATTTGGGCAGCACTTTATCACAATGTGGGGAGTGAAATGTAAAATTTCACTTAACTCAGGGCATATAAAACTCATTTTTATACGGGTCTACCTTATAGATACCGGACCCTCCACCCCTGGGACATCTAGGGGAGACCCTGGGGGTCCCTAATATGCCATAACATTGTAGGTTATCCATTTTTAAGTGCCCCAAACACCAAAGTCGAGTTTGGGCACAATTTACTTTTAAAAGCAGTCCTGGCACCCAGGGCTGCTTTTAAACTGACCTCAGGCCTCAGCAGTGCACACATGCAAGTGCAGAAAGCTGCTGGCCTCTAAACTGCCATGCCCTACTATATACTAGGGACTGATAGGTAGCTTCCATTCCCCTGCCCTATTATATACTAGGGGCTTATAGGGTAGGTCATGCCAATCACAGGGGTACCCCAACCCATAGTGTACCCTAGTGTATGTAGGTGTTTTCACTGTATTCTAAGTGTTTTCAGCATAGCACTGCCCCTGGGCCTGGTTAGGCAAAGCCCAGGGTCAGTCAGAGTCAGTTACCACCAGTGCCAGTCAGCAAAAAGTTGGGGGGTGCCCAGGGCACAGTATGACTTTGCAACAATGTCTATCTTTATTTTTTCGAGTATCTCATTGACCTGAGGGCCAAAGAGATGCTGACCATCGAATGGGACATTCAGGAGGTGCTGCTGGACCTTGGAGCTTAAATTACGAAAGACACAGCCATGCATGTGGGCGCAAGAGGATGCTGATGTTAATGCAGCGAGTGGCTGTATCCGCAGCAACCAGGGCAACCGCTGCTTCCACCTGCTGCTCCTTCTTGCGGTACTGTTCCAGGAGATATCCTACCAAGTCTGCCATCCGATCCCAGTGGGGGGCGGGGTCGTACTGGAAGAATAGGCCAATGGAACTGGCGATTTGCCAATGTGTCGCCGACTGCTCTGCCACTCTCTTGCCCCCGGCAACTATCTTCTTGCTCTTCCGGTCAGGATGGGGCACATTACCTGTGCCTTGTGTGTTAGCGTATTTCCTGGCTGTATGACCCACCAGGGAGTCACAGGGTAACTGGCCACGAATGTATGGAGGGTCGCTGGGGAGGCCTTGAACTTCCTCTCTTATCTAGGCATGATAACTCTCACCTTAACTGGCTCCTTTAAAATCTCTGTGACAGGTTTGAGAACCCCCTAAAGCATGGGGAGGTATTGGAGGGAGCACTAGGTAGAGGAGAGTGTTTCCACAAGGAAATCATTCTCCTCTTGTTGGACATGGCGCTCTACATCGTGGAATGTGGCAGCCCTATGTAGAACTTCATAGTATGAAGTCACAACTGGAGAAGGTTTAGCAGGGTACAGGTCTGGGTCTGTGGGGGGTTCCATATCAAAGTCACCCCAGGGGTCTGGGTCCTGTGGGTCATATGGATCCGAAGGGAGCCTAGGACTATCCCCGCACGAGTGCGAGGAACCCCGAGGTTAGGTCTGTGGAGACTCCAAAGGCAACACAGGAGCAACACGGGGAGGTGAAGGAGAAGGATGAGCAGGAGATAGTTTTGTAGGTAGGGCCTAGGGCGATCTGGGTGAGTCCCTGCATCTCAAGGTTCTTGAGTGGGGCAGTGGAGTTGGGATCTTCTCAGTTGTCGAGATGGAAGTTGAGGTCCCCAGTAAGATGAAGTTGTCCGAGCTGATGGCGGTGGAGCAATGAAGTCTGTGAGGAAATTGCTTAAGGGGCTGCTTGGTCCGGGTGGGGGAGGGGGGCGGTCAGTAAGCTAGGGTGCCTTTGATGGTGGTGTGGTTGTCGACATGTAGTCGGAAGTGCATACTTTCCATGAAGGTTCTGTTCTCTTCGGTGGAGGTGGTGCAGGTGATTGAGTCCTTGTGGATGATGGAGAGTCCTCCTGGCTTGTTTGATCTGTCCCGGAGGGAGATCATGTAATCCGGTGGAATGGCTGTGGTAATGGTGGATGCCAATGAGGTTTAGCCAGGTCTCTGTCAGTAACAGGAAGTCCAGGTAGTGCGTATCAATTGTGTCCCAGATCTCGGTGGAGTGTTTGCTGAGAGATCTGGTGTTGAGGAGAATGCATGCCAGACGGGGCAAGGCATGTGGGTTGGGGGTTTTGGTGCAGGTGAAATGGTAGTGAGTGCGTGAGAGAGGTACTACCGTGGAGCGAGGTGAGGCGCAGATCAGCTGTTGTGGCGGCGTACAGTGTTAAGTGCATGTAGGAGGGAGGCAGTGTAGCGGTGGCGTTCGGCTGGACCAGGGTCTGTGGTGCTGTGTGAGGCCCAGGCGCGGCTGGGTGCAGATGGACTTGCCGTTGGCACGACTTTGGCGCACCAGCAGCACGGTCTCGCAGTGGCCGCCATTAAGTAGGTCTGGAGGGGGAACAGGGTAGTGCTAGGGAAGGGCAGGAGAAGGCACACAAGGGAGATGCAATGAAGGAGCGGAGTAAGCGGGAACGCGTGGGAGGGGAGAGGAGGGAAAGTGCAGGATGAACCAGAGAATAACGGCCGCAAAGGAAAAGCGGGCACAAGAAAAACAGGCGAAAAGGGGCACAAAGAGAGAGAGTAGAACAAGGGCTAAAAGAGGTACAAATAGAGAGTGGAGAATGGAAAGCGGGCACAAAAAGGCACAAAGAGCAGAGAGTGGAAAACGGGCACAAAGAGAGAGAGTGGAGAATGGAGAACGGGCACAAGGACGTAGGAAAAAGTGAGAGAGTGAAATGGACAAAGGGAAGGGCAAAGGAGTGAAGGGCGAGTGGAAGGAGCAGCAAGAAAGAAGGAGCGCAAGAACGAGGCGGGCCTTGAAGCAATGAGGCTGGGTACAAAAGGCCCTTAGACTGGTCAGAGGACCAGTCTAAGGGCCTTTCGGACCCAGCTTCTGCCCTGGTACCTACACACCTGCTCAATGGGGTCGCAGAGCATCCGCCATTAAGTAGGTCGTAGGGCGTGAGAGCAGGGGGCGGGGCTAGGGAAGGGTGGGGCGCAGGAGACAGGAGAAACATGCGTGGGAGAAGCCGGTAAGGAGTGGGGGGGAGACAGGAACAAGCGGGCGGAGGGAACCTGCAAGAGGAACCAGAGGAGAACAGGCGTGAAGGAAAAGCTGGCACAAGGAAGACGGGCAAAAAGAGGCACAAAGAGAGAGAGTGGAGAGTGGAACAAGTGCAAAAAGAGCCACGAAGAGAGACTGGAGAGTGGAAAATGGGCACAAAGAGAGAGAGTGGGGATTGGAGAATGGGCACAAGGACGAAGGCAAAAGAGTGAGTCATAGTGAAAATAATAAAGAGAAGGGCACAGGAGTAAAGGACGAGAGAAAGGAGCAGAGAATGAGATAAAAGAAGGAGCACAAGAACGTTTCGGGGCTTCAAGGCAACGAGGCTGGACTCGAAAGGACCTCAGTCTAGTCGGAGGACCAGTCCGGGTAAGTGGGAGCTGGGGCTATAAGTCTTTAACCAATAAAGGGGCCAGTTGCACAAACCTCTTCTTAGTTTTTTTCTATTTGCACCTACGCCCAATAAACATTTATGTGGGAACAAACACTATTATGATTTGCGCGTGTGCAGCACACCTATCCAGAAAAGTTTTCCAAAACATCGCTATTTATGGGCGGTCCCATAATAAATGGTAAAATGACACTTGAGGTGTTCTACGAATCGGGTCACGAATCTCTTTCATATATTTCCCAAGCAACATTGCTTGCATAATATATGTTCTATGTACAAAACTGAAATGCAAGAGTCTAAATCTGGTGTTACTAGACAACGTGTGTATATGTATGAGTCTCCTGCCACTGCCCAAATGTAAAATATATTTTGCAATCAGTTTCCCACTTTGTTCATGTTAATAACTTCTGTTTAGTTGTGTCTGTTCTATGGCCATATATAGCCTTATGACTTCCTGTTCCTGATCTGCTGTTGGCTAGAGATGTTGAAGTCCGACTTGTCACAACTGTGAATCTCTAAAGAGGGTTCCTAGTGAGATGAAGTGGTGTCTTTGTCTTTACTAGACCTTGAGGTGGAATCATCATCTCCAAAAGCACTGGGGATCCCACAGGCCTTTGTGCATTTCACTGCCCTGTGATCGTAATTTTCTAATATCATGTGATCTGAATTATAATGTGGAGTGGTGAGATGTCCATCAATGAGATATCAAGTGATACAATGCCAAAAGGACAAGCAACAGCTTGTGCCTCAATGTCAAACCATGCCTTGACTTCAAATGGTGTTTCACGTCATCACAGAGAACTAAACTGTACCTACCCTTGATGGCAAGCAAGTTGGGACCTTCGAACGGGACTCAGTAGAAAAGATGTGTTTGAAGCTTGGCAATTGAGAGGATAAGGTTACAGTGGAAGGAACCTCTCCCAGAAATGCATTAGATTGCTCTTTCCGTTTCTCCTTGCTCCTCAGATCTTCTAGTTTACCTCTGAGGCAGATGTCATCTCTGTCATTAAGAGTTTCCTTCAATATTTTCAGGCAAAATTCTCAGTCCTCATGGTGCTTGGGTGGCAGACAGACTGCAATACAAATGTGAGTCACTTGCAGTTTTTCTACCGTAGACATGGCACTTCACAAATATTGAAGTCATGGAAGAAGTAGCCAAAAGTGGAACAAAAATAATGTGTTGAAATGTTCTAAAACAGGATATATTTAGAATACAGGCAAAAAGCATGTCAAAATAGGGTGGCAAAAACCCTACAGCATTCTGGGAAGCCTTCTCATGCAAACTGAAACAAAGAACTGAGTTGTGCAGCAATAACCGGTATAAAAGATAATGGCATATGGAAGCTGCTGATTGTTCCTTAAAAGGCTAGTCTACGTTTTCCAGCTTGAAAGGATCACTGCATATCTGGGTTCAATTTATTTCATGGTTTTGTTTTTTCTTTAGCAATAAAATTAAAAGTAAAAGTTAGGGTTTGTGCAGTAAGGTTGGTTTCGTATTTCTCTTTTTAATTGGAAAATAAAACATCTTTAAAAAGAAAATCAGAAAATGTAGCCTTCAGGTGAAAGTGAAAAACATGTTTCGGGACCCCCGTAAGAGGCAGGGGTATTCCAATATTTACAACTGTCAATGAAGATCCTGTGATGCAGAACTTTAGGCTTCAATGGAAGATAACTGAAATCTGCATGTGTATATAAACACCTTAGCAAGAGAAGCGCAATGCCAACTTCAGGCTCCTTCATGTAATAAAACTGTCCCCAGCAGACGACTTTAAATGAGTGGTTCAAACAGTAGTTCAATCAAGGTGCGATTATGGGTACTGCTTACTCACCAGCATCCCTGCAATTCAGCCTGCCCCTGTGAAGGCAGCTCTTCATGCTGCCAGTAGGCCAGTCTCAGAAACTAGAATATTTGAACACATTAAATCAGTCCTGCTCACTTTTAAATGATTCCCTATCAATCCAGAAATGTATTCAAGGCGCCTGCGTAGTTCATAAAATATTCAGCTCGAGGCTACAAGATATCCATCTCAAAAATGGACATGAACCCCCTATTTTCAGAAAAATGTGAATGCTAAGCATAGGTATGGAATTATATTTCTGCTACTAGGACAAACTCCTCCTAGAATACTTTTAACAATAACTTAAACCTTCTTAAAGCCAGTTCATGGCATGTAGCCATTCTGCAAGTATTTTTTCCTTATTTCTTTCCTTATTTTCTGTAGAAAACTATAGACATCTCAAAACTGCTTTTTAGAATATTAATTTAAGCCACATTGTAGGCATCTGAACTAACGTCACTGTAACACTGCATGTGCATATTTTCTTGTACTCCTTTACACAATTGTATGGAATTTCAAAGCAGTCTGCTACACAGCTGAATTTGGTTTATGCTGTATAAAATAAAATTAAAAAAAAACAGCTGGTAATGCTGTGCAATTCCTTAAATAAAAAAGTATTTAATAAATTCTTCAATAAAAAAAGTCTTTCATCAAAGTAAATAAATGCTTTCCTACAAGTCTAGAAAAGGTAGCTAGAAAACAATCATGCGCCATCATAGAATATACCTCACCTCCCCAGGTTTCCACATATATTTTTCTGCACCAAATGAAAAGGAAAAGCATGCCAGATAAGGCAAACTGGGAGCAGGTGTTCGCCCATGCAGAGCCTCTACAAAGAGAAAAGAAATAACACATTTTAGGAGTTTTCTAAAATGATAGACTTTTATTGGACATGTTCCTGTTTTTTCTTAATGGGTTCCTAAATAAAAAATTATGATCATGGCACCAAAAAGTTTGGAAATAAATTATATCAGGATATGGATATTCAATTTCCATCTGAGTCGTAAGTATTGTAATTGTAACCATTAAATAAAGCATTAACATGCTCATACTCATGTAATGTTATGAGGCATGTTGCAAAGATAGAGCTCATTACTATTACAAACACTGAATGCATAGAAAAAAATAATTTCAGGTTTTGCAATTTATTGAAGCGTATTTTAAAACCATAGCCAATTAAAAATAAAAATGGTTCTAAACAAAAAGTAGCATAGCTAGCTAAAACACTTAAAATGCTACCCTTTTTTTTTTTTTTTTTTTTAAAGACGGCAAAATGGAAAAAAAAATTACTTGCAATATTATAGCATACTTGTGAGGACAATACATACCCATCATAGAGATTTAGGGCCCGATTATCAAACTGCAGTTTGTAGTACACAAAACGTACTACAAAACGCAATTCACAAACTACGTGCAAAGTCGTTAAACGGGACATGTAGCTTAAGAATTTCGAGTGTAAGTTTACCTTTCTGAATCAGGCAGTTGGTGCTGGTGAGAAGTTAACTTTTCCTTACCCATCATTAGCTCTTCATTAAGATTCATAAACACTTAATAACATCGCAAAATCACTCCTAAATATGTTGGGTAAGCCATAAGTAATGGAAAAGAAAACAGACCAAAATAGCAGAAATTACCAAAAGAAACATGCTACTTGTAGTCCTGGTTCTGCATCATACGAATCGTCGTTGAACTAAAATGCTTGAATGCTATGCGCAGCGGGGGCTTGGCTGCCCGATGCAGGGCTGGTCGCAGGGCCTTGCCAGTGGCCAGGCCCTGCTGCCAACACCCTGCTGCGCACAGTCGAAAGCCATGCTCAGCAAAGGAGTTGGCTGAATAGGATTTAAAATAAATAAATGAAATTCACTGAAAAAACACCAAGGGTGAAAAAGATGTTAAAGCTAGGGTGGTATTTATTTATTACATGAGATGTATTTCTATGTATGAATTGCTCATCTTGTTCTGGTTCACAGGATTAGTTGTATTGCATTATATTATGTCTTAATTATTTGTATTCCTTTATTATAACAATAAAGAATATTGGAACTAAAACGCTAGGGTGGTAATAAGATCTTAGTTTATGTTAAAAACAAAAAAAGAATTCACAACAAAAAATATAAAGGTTAAAATGATGTTATAGTTGGGTGTGAATAATGCAACGACTAATGTTTAAAAACAAAACACACTGAAATTCACCATTTCTAGTTCACTAAGCTAGCTAGAACTTATGTTTGTCGAAGGACATTTTGCCTCTCGGAAAATCTCCACACAGAGAGATTTAGATATTCAAACTGACTTCAGGAGCGATGCTGCCAAATTTAGCAGTCAAGTTCTGATGTTGGAATTGCCCCTGAAGTCTGGTTAGTAAACCCGATTGGGTGGCAACTTCACATGCAGTTTGATGCACCATTGTAACAATTCCGGGTACCACCATTGTCTCAGCCATCGTGGAGCTATAAGAGTCTTCCTTCGTGGAGACTGCGTTTTACTATCACAGTGGGTTTGAATGGTATTGGGAGACATAAGGAAAGAAAACCTTCTGATCCAGCCTTCAAAAGGGCATTGCCCCTTGATCCGTTTTTTGGTCGCCTGGATGAGTAGTCTCTGCATTTTCAGTTTTGTGCTGTGCAAAAAGGTTTAAAGGAGGTTGTTCCTGGCTCTTCTAAAACGTTATTCTCCAGGATCCATTTGTGGTTTTGTACCTTTAAGAAGCCACCACCTGGCAGTGTTGTTTTGCTCTTTTCCTGAAATGATGTGATGTTGACTCGGGCAATGGGTATACCTGTGAGAATGTATATTTATTAGTTGGGGTGGTTGTGAGACCTCATTAAGTAATAATGTCACTATTCTTTATCAGGTCCAGTTAGATCACTTTAATTTAAACCTTAGCTCCGCCCTGGGTAGCTGTGGCCCAGAGCGGTCAAGCTGAATTCAAAGTCTCCACGAGTATTTTCTCAAAAATCTTTAAACAGTAAATCTCCTATTTAAAGCAAAAAAAGAATCAGCAGAGATGTGCAGTTTTTAATATTGCAATGGCTTATGGATATGCTTTAGCATATAGTAATACAACTCCATATGTCCTTTATTCGCCTTCACAGCTCCAGATCTAGGTTAAAAACAAAACAACATATACGAGTAACTGAAATAAACATGCAACGCTGGCCTTTAAAGTGAAATATAGTGTGCTCTTGGACGCTTCATGCTGTTTAGAGAGATTGGGACTATAATGTGTTCTTCTAATTTCTGATCTCAAACCTAAACCAAGTTCTACCCTAAAAGTCATCAATATGATTAGGTCTAGTTTATTCATTACATAGTCGTGGCATATAAAAAATAGCTACATGTCAAGTACTTTTCGTGACTGCTTTTAAATAAAATATACACAATTACACGAAAAAAGGTACATTTTAAACTACTACATTATCTCGTTGAATAAAGAGATTCTGGAAACACGGTGTCAACACATTCGTTCCAAGACCATCAAATGGGAATATACACTTTATTGTGTAACTGGGCTCGGTACTGATATAGAAGTTATGAACATTGACATGAGGCAGGGAGATTAGGTGATGGTTAGACGGTTAAAGTATTTTTCACACAAGCTAACAGTACCCATTACGTTCGCGTTTTTTTTTCCTGGTCGAACAGGTATAGTTTCTTAAAGAAGGTTTTGGGATCATAGCTTTCCATAAACACAAAACTGGCTTACGGGCGGTTATTATGATTCTGGGCTAAGATTCTAAAGCTGGGTAAGAGTTGCATGTGTGCGATCCACAGCACCGATATAGTGGGCGCAGCGGGCTGGCGCGAAAAAGACGTGCAAGAGCTTTGGAAGGCAGGAGGCGAACACTAAACCCTCCTGTCAACTTGAACTTCTATTGCCTTGTGATCAGGGAGAAATATGAACCATCGAGTACCCAATTAATAGCCTTTGAATAAAAATATATGTGCTGTAAAATGAGTTATGATAGCGGTGACGTAAACTTTGAGGCATCGTTTGTACCTGATTAGACAAAAAATAAAATACAACTTCACTTCCATCTTAAAGGGAAAACCCTTTTACTGGAACATTCTGAAAGCTTTTGGCGCGTTCTACGAAGATAATCACCTCACCTTCCCCAATTCAGAGAATAAGTTTGCTGCATGCAGACACGTCGTACATTCGGCGAGGTTTCCTGCTCCCTTAAGAGTTTGTACAAGATTCGGCGTACTAATGCGCCAAAGCTATTCCCTGTCAGACAGCCATATGCGTAGCCTGTTGGTGTACATTTTACACCTTGAACATAGCTCGCCTGTTAAAAATGTCTAGGAACACGATCTGTGTGCATTTAAACGCTAGTTTTGCTAACTAAAGATGGAGCCTGCATCACCTCTATAACACTTTATGGAATGCTCAGCTGTTTAAGAGCATGTGTGGGCATTTTATTTGTGAATCAGCGGAACAAAACATCAGCCTGCATTATCTATGCACAATTGAGGCATAGCCCTATTCGAAATATTTACTTCTATGCAGGGCTTTAAGTGGGATGAAAAAACTGGGGGGTCTCTCAAAGGGGCGTGGCCAATGTAATTAAGGGCGTGGCTTAAAAACACGTAAGCTAAAAGTCTGTGCTTAGCATAGTGTGCCGCCCGTCTTGTATTTTGCTGTTTCTGTCATTGCATCCAGATATATGATACAACAAGTAACATCATACCTACAACAAGTCAGGACATATTGGCTTTGTCAATGGTTGTTAGTTGCAGAAGATAAATAAGCAGCAACTATGGCGTGTATATAATATTGAAAAAGCTTCCACTTAAAGCCCTGGTGACACCATGACAATGTTGCTGCTCCCGAGTTTCAAAAAGAGAAGGGAAATCCAGAGAGAAAATGATTCTCTTTAAAGGATTTCCCTTCCCCTACAACGCTCACCTGGCATGATGTCATGCCGTAAGTTCTCCAATAGTGAGAAGTGAGCAGTGTGAGCACACGCACATCGATGTGCCTGCTGTCACTGCAGTCCGGAAAAAAATGGACCGCCTGTGCCAGGGCACAAAACAGAGCCCGATAGAGACCCGTTTCGAGGCCTCCTTTAAAAAACTTGAGACCCGACCCACTTAAAGCCCTGCTTCTATGTGTTCCCAGTACACACCATGTATAAACCGTCTGTGGCGTGTCCACAGAGACGGATCTGCTGTCCTGCGTATGGGTATATTATGCAGATATGTAGAGCACCCTGCCACCTGTGAGGGTATCCTGGCGCTGAGCAGGTGAGACTCTAACCAACCCTATGGCCTAGTGGGGCTACTTGAAACACCAGGTCTTCAGCTCCTTGAGGAATTCAAGAAGTGTGAAGGAGGTTCTTATGTGTAGCAACAGGTCGTTCTACGCCTTAGGAGCGATGAAGGAGAAGGCTCCACCGCTGGATCTTGGTTTCCGTATGCGTCGGATGTGTGCAAGTAGGAGTCTGGACGAGCAAACATGTATGGAAGTTTTGTGAAAGCAGATGTGATTGTTGAGGTATGCTGGGCCAGTGTTATGTAGTGCTTTGAAAGCGCGAGTGAGGAATTTGAATTGTGCTTGTTTATGTACGGGAAGCTAGTGGAGCTCCTTCAGGTGTGGTGTGATGAGTGTGGGGTGGGAGGTTGAGATGGTTCTGGCTACAGATTTCTGAATGGTCTGCATCCTTTGGGTGACTTTTTTGTTGATACCAGCATAGAGGGTGTTCCCGTAGTCCTACTTGTTTTGGACCAGGGCGCATGTGACAGTTTTCCGTGTGCTGATGGGGAGCCATTTAGAAATCTTCCTTAATATTTTCAGGGTATGGAAGCATGAGGCAGTGACGGCGTTGACTTAGGCGGCCATGTCAAGTTTTCTGTTGATGATTATCCTGGGGTTCTTGGTGTGGGTGGGTGTCAGTCTTAGCTCTGTTGGCCACCAAGTGGAGTCCCACAGTGAAGTGCTCTTCCCGAAGATCACGATTTCAGTCAAGTCGGTGTTCAGCTTCAGATAGTTGGTATGTACAGAGCTTTAAGTGAAAGTATATAAGTGCTGGTACTCTCTGTCCAGAGTACTTGTTTGATCCTGAAAAGGGTCGGTACTCTCCCATCATATGTAGTATGACAGTGCTGAGAAGTGCAGGTACTCTCCCTTTCAAATTAAAGAAGTGCAGGTACTCAGTACCAGAGAGTACTTGCCCATTTAAATGGTGCAGGTGTGTGATTTGGGGTGCAGGTTCAGGCTCCCTGAAGCGTTACTCTACAAAACATGCTAAAGCATGCAGTCTTCCCGTAAAGCATCTTGGCACCCTACTCCCTGGGACTCAATTTAATCTCTTATTAATTTATTATTTAAACTAGGTAGGTACAATTGGAATAATGGCGAAAATGTATACAGCACTCGAAAATAAATAAAAAATTACACCCAGGATATTTTTAAGTAGAAAGAAAATGGCGGATATACCCATCACGGATATACCCATCACAGAGACATCGCCAATGTGACCGTATCTGTGCGCATCAATAATATGGAGGATCCCCTCCGTGCCAGTTCTTACATCAATTGAGTGGTTGATCAGTCTTTTATTAAGTCCATTTTGTACCTCTGTGATACAGGTGTCATCAGCTGTGCTCGCAGAGCCTACGTCAAGGCACCCATGCCGCAGTTCTGATGCAAAGCACAAGTTTTTATTTTTTTATTTTCAGGGTTTCCTTTGCAGACATACTGAATGTAACTGCTTCTAGGCGCAGTGGCAAAGAAAGCAAAACTCCAGCCTAATAATATTTCACTCCCTACCCTCTGCCAATACTAGGTTTTGTAAAGAAGCACTGCTGAGTATCCAAGCATATTTTGCTGTAACACCTGCCCATCATTTCTGTTCCAAGTCTTCAGAATATTAATATCTACAGCCACTTTGAAAAGTTAGAAACATCACTTTTCTGCTACTAGGGACTTCCCTTCAGCTGCTTCTTTGGGTGCTCTTGGGTGAATGAGATGTTTCTCAGCTCTGCCAACTCATACTGTGCCACCGTATGTACCTCTGCTCCCTTCGCACGTTCGGGCAGTGAGGAGCAGATATCACACAGTGGCAGTGAAGAGCTGAAAACCACTTAGTAAGTGAATTTCCAGCTCATCTTTCGAGGCATTGACCAGTAGATGTCCAAGTGGTGTGAAAATACCGAAGGACATCGGAACCAGACTCAGCAAATGTGGCTTTTAGGTTCTTCTCGGCACAAGGACCCTCCCCTTAAAGCTACCGTCCCCTCCTCAAAGAGTGAAATGTGTTTTTAGTTGGCATGCCGGATATCTCACCCGCGGTGCCCTATAGGGCCCAATGGCCGACTGTATAACTGTGTGAAGGGTGTAGCAGAGGCTCTGGGCTCAGACAGCACCACGGTGAGTCCTTCATAACCAATTCTGTTACAGTGCAGTTCACGTCTTTGGCAGCACATAGTCTTGCGGCAACTGACACCAAGTTCTTGGCTGTGGACTCCAGGGTGACTATATAATGGACCAATAAAAATAAGTCAGAAGGATTTTAAATGCTTTTAGTACACAGGGGTCGTGCTGTGCCCCAGAGGGTTTCTTTAGGACCTAACCTCATGGCCCTGGAGGTCGGAGCATGACCACTGTGTCCCCTTATGGTCCTTCTGCAAAAAAATTCCCAGAGTCCTATAATGGCTGCCACATGCCACAGCATTCTGCTAATAGCTGCGGCCATCCAACAAATCCCTCTGTACCAAGGGACCCTCCTAATCCTGCAGTACTGAGAAGACCCAGGGGAGAAAAAGCTCCCTGGGCCAATCAGAAAGCCTCTTTTTGCGCAACTATTGTCCTGCAGGACCAACCATAGAGATGTCTTTTTTTTAACCCTTTCATGACCACCAGAAGCACCTCATTTAATGCAAATTTCTCAAAAGGTAAAACAGATTTACACCAAATTACGAAAAGCATGCTTTCTGAGTGAAGTTCTAAGTTTTTGCTAAATTTAGTGACGTTTTGTCTAGTTGATTTTCCTGTATCGCTTTCCAAAACTTCCTTTGGGAATTAAAATGGGAAAACCATGCTTAGTGACCACCTCCTTTTCTTGGCACCGCTTGATGGATCACCCCAAAACATTGCAAGAAGAAGCGGAGGTGGATAAAGGTTTTTTTGTTTAGTAAGTGTCATAAAGATTCATCAAACTGTGCCAAAGTTATGAGCGAAGCAAAAAACACTCTTCCTATGGAATCTCTTACCCAACTTTAACTACACAGTGGTGACCAAAAAAACGCAGGGAAAGTGACATTCTAGTTAGGTGTTGAAATAATACAAAAGTTAATGTAAAGAATTATCCTTACCTTCTGCCACAGGGGGCGGGTCCTGCGGCTCTCTTGGGTTCCTGCTGGATCCTGCTCCGGGTCTTAGTCCTTGGAGCTATTTCACACCCAGAACATGGAGGCATGCTGGGGTGCCATTATTTCCTTCCCTGAGCCTCATGGCTGGATCAGAGCTACCTAGGGATTATGTTCATTCCGCATGCTGGAGGATTTCTCCTTACCCTGAGATTAATTCTGAAACAGGATACTCTAGTTAATATATTTTCCTTCACTCATTTTTCTATGGTGTTTTGCAAGTATGGGAATAATATCCTTTTTTTATTATGAATGTTTTTCAGCACTATTATATTTCCCAATCAGAGATGGCTGAACTTTTCATGGATTTCATCAATTCCTGTTTTGCACAGTTTTGGGAGTCCATTTGAATCCAGTTGCAGCACGATCCTGTAAGACTGCTTGCTCACTAAACTCCATGGAGTCTCCGGTTTTTACAGTTCCTGCTTAATTTCCTGCTCTTAGTCTTGCTGCTTGACCTGGTCAGCTGGAAGGTTTTTCTGGTCTCTCGTTTTTCTCCATCCTGCTGGTTATTTTCTGGAGCACAGTGACAATCTGGTGTCTGTCACTGCCTTTGGAGACAGTAACCTTTTCTACGAACAAAGAAGACTTTGAAAGCTTTGCCAAGAAGATTGGCTCTTGACAGCTAATGTTTAAAAACTAGAAAATACGGACATTCACCAGTTATAGTTTACTAAAGTAAATAGAACTTGCTCCCCTGCCATTCACTGCTTATGACCTCAAATATATAGGTTAAATTACATCACTGATGCCACCTCAAGTGACATCATTGATGACATCATCCAAGCTACTGCTCCTCAAATTACTCTATAAACCGTTAGCAACAACCATAGGGAAGCACACTTAGGTCAAATCAAGTCTTCACTTATTGAGGAACATGGGCCATCAAGGCGGTATCCCTAATAACAGTCAAAATTTGGCCAATTGTGACGGGCCAAGGGGAGCGAGCATAGAACAAGATAAAGTGGTACTAATTTCATGGAATATAGCTGGGATCAGGAAAATCACTTGGAACAAGTCCGTTCAGGAATACCTAGCCATTGGAGACATAGTTTGCCCCCAGGAAACTTGGGCACAGACAACAACTCCCATGACAGGCTACTAGAGGAGCTTCTAAAAACAGCCACCAAAAAGAACATCTTTGGGAACCCGTCGGGAGGATTATTGGTCTTTGTGAAACACGCCTGCAAGTTCGTTGCCAATGAAATATTGGTTAAATCACCAGAGATACAAGCAATACGATTACAAGGAATAAGGCAGAACCAACAAACTCGCAGAATGTTGTTAATAAATTGTTATATAAATCCAGTGCAGAGCCAGAAAAAAGATTTTATTGAGTTGTTTGCGCAGACACTGGAAGATTTGCTGACCGCTTATGATAGACACCTCGTGCTCATTGCTGGAAACTTCAACATGAGGGGTCTGGAAGCGAAAATTGAAACGAACAAGCATACAATCAAGGCCGAACGCTTTTATACATTCCTCCACAATAAATTATTTTCAACCCACACACTGAAAGCGACACGCAATCCGTCCAGGCGACACAAACACACGTTTAAAAATATGTCCACAATCGACTAGATATTTGTCAGCGAACAGCTAGGAGACAGATGGTGGGATTTCCAAGTGGATGACAGAAGTGAAAGTGATCACAGGCCACTGCGTGTCATTCTACAACTAACAGTAAGTCAGACGGCCACACTTCAAGTGACAGGAGGTACAACGGGCGATGAGCGGGAAAAGGTTCTTCGAAGAATCAAATTGTCAAGAAATCTCGGAGATAACCTGAAGGTGTGGGATGAAACAGAAAAATAGCTTAAAGCCAGCCACCTCATTTTTAGTATCAAGCAAACGGGAAGCCCTCATAGCAGAACTGCAGCAGACCCTGGGGAAAGTACAATGCAAGACCCAGAGAAAGAATGTGGAAATGACACAGCCTGGGCCCCGTCAATATAAAGGTCTTGTTAAGAGCAAATACAACCTCCAAAAGGTACTGAGAGAAAAGAAAAAAGGAGGCAAAGCACTAGAGGTCCCATCCATAGCTTCCGCAAGGTCAGCATATAAAAAGGAACTATGGGAGAATAAAATGAAACATATGGAAGGAGAATGTTTTCAATATTGAAAGAAAGGAACAACACAAGAATGCAGAGATGTATAAATCGGCTAGAAAACCAAGGTTGGTCAAAAGAGAACGGCGTTGCCAAAAAAGATTGGGAAAGACACGTCAAACAACTATACACCAAAGAATCGGCCGAGGGTATTGTTGAAGGGAGTAGACCAGAAGAAGCTAGCCATAACATCGAAGGCACTCAAGCAATGGAAGAAGAAGCCACTGACCTCGATAATAGCAGCAAGGGTGCAGTTACCATCATAACCAAAGGCACTCAAATTACTGAGGGTGAAGTCAAGAAACTCATTGAAAAAATGAGGAATGATGGCGCCCCAGGTCACAATGGGATCCCAGCTCCAGTATTTGAAACAGCCCAGGCATTTTTCACCCTGATCTTGACCTACTTTTTGAACAGGCTTATCTGACAACAACGATACCACAGTCTTGAAGTTCAATCTTACATCCCATACATAAAAAGGGAGTCCGATCAGATCCAGCTAATTACAGACTGGAGCCCTACTTGATATAGAAGTGAAGGCATTTGCACAGGTTTTACTAAATGAGTTGGAGTCTTGGGCAGAAGAAAAATAAATTCTCCCAATCCATCAGTCAGGTTTCAGGCCAAATAGCTCTACAATGGATAGCATCATAGCATTGGCACATTTTTCAAAACCTGCAGTTATGAAAGGTAAACTGCCCTTGTTCTGCTGTTTTATAGATTACAGTACGGCATTCGACAGGGTGGACAGAGGAAGACTTTGGTGGAAATTATCTAGGGGGATCCTGCCCAAGCTCCTGAACGCCATCATATCTCTACACCAGAAAACATGGGTGCAGGTTAAAACTAGCCCTACAACAGTAACACCTAGACAGGCCACTAACAACGATCTGAAGCAGGGCTGCGTTTTGACCCTGTTACTCTTTAATCTATACACTGCAGACATGGGGGCAGCCATGCAAGGAGCCAGTCTAGCAGCTCCTAAGTTGGGGAAGGTGAGATTACCAACCCTACAATATGCAGATGATACAGTGATAATGGATCACACAAGGGTGAGCCTACAGAGCTCTTTAAAAGCACTGTATGGCTTTAATCAAGAAAACCACCTGCTAGTCAAAGAAGGCAAAACTAAAATAATCATGCTTGGAAAATACCGAAAAAAGAAGCTTGCTCACTGGAAGCTGGGCGATGAGCACATTGGGACAACCGCCGCCTATAATTATCTCTGGGTAAGGTTTTCGGAGAATGCAAGAGCTGGCACACATTTAAAGCACCTAAGGGGAAAGGCAGACCAAACCATCCGTTCAATGAGACAACTGGGACAACGACTGTTAAGTCCAACTGCCAATCCAATGCTGACAGTCAGCTAAACTTATCCCGGCAATCAGTTACGGCCACCTGGCCTTCCCAGGTGCACTGAACAGTCTTATAACAGCAGCACAGACTAAAGCCTATAAATCAGTGTTGCTAGCCAAATGGCAAACCAGAAGAGCAAGGCAAAGATGTGAGTTAGGCCTCAGGAGGCCTGAGTTGGTGCTCCAGAGGAATTTTCTTAAGTCTTACATTAGAATTTTGAGAGCCCGAGAAAACTCACTTAAACATCACTTGGGAGCGATCTTCAAGGAAGAACACTCACATTGCGTCTAGAGCTGGAGCAAGCTATCAGCAGTTTGAGGATACAAGCTGAAAGCCTGCACTTACCCTCAATTCCAATATCAGCATGGAAAAAGGTGGTGAAGAGGCAGGTACAGACTATTTTATTTGAAATGGATTTGGGAACTCTGGAGTTTAAATCCATCACCACAGCATTGGATGCAACATACATCCCAGGGAAAGCCCAGCCTTATCTACATGAAGCATTTTCAGTCCAGGCACGCAGGAAAATTCTCTTCATGTGGCTTATAGCGCTACGAATAACGGCCTTTAACACAGCATGGGCGCGAAAGGGGGAAAAAGCTGTATGCAGGCTATGTTTATACAGGAAAGAATCATGGTTGCATTTGTTGTGCTGCTGCCCTACCCTGGCCAAAGATAGTCAACGCTTGGTATGCCCAATTTGTAAGGCCAAGGGTCTGAGAACGTGTATGGAGGCCTTGGATCTGTGTTTTACCAAATTTGACGCAACTAACTTAGCCAGAATAGCAAAGTTCACGGACACAATCAGGCTGGCACTTGATGAGCAGTCTCGGGCCTAACAAATTTGGGGACAGGTTAACAATCAATATGTACTAATTAGCACAAAGTATTTTTCCATACACGTACACTAAGCCACGTTGGCATGAAAAAGCCCTATTACTGCACTTAGAATTTGTAAGTGGGATTAGCACCATCATTCGGGGGCCATCAGTCATCGCACATTAATTAAAGCTGAGGGATAAGACTAACAACAGGGAGGTTAAATATGCTAACTCAGCAGAGCTCTAACTAAAATTAGATAGGGGAAACTGCACTTACGAACCCTCTTATCTGAGCGAAGCACTTTAAATCACTCACTTGGTCTTGTGGAATGCTTCCTCAAATTGGGATAGGGGAAACTGTATTTTAAAATAAAAATATATATAAAAAGTCCCAATCTGCTGAAGCATTCAATTTTATCCCCTTGGTCATATGGCTGATTGATTTTTATATACAAGTTTTACTGTGGGATAATTTTTGTATAGAAAATCCGTAAGGAAAATAAGTAGGAATTTAGAAGGGAACAAAAATGTGGGGGGTTTTTATGCTTGTGTTACAATAATGATTTTAATTAATCGAACGTTCAATAAACTTACTTACCTTACTCTATAAACTTTAGCTAATATTAGGTAGTATAGAGCCGACAATCTTATAATGCGTAGATTGACTGTATGTAGATATGTGCATGTTCAAACCAGAAACAGTGTAGTCCTAGAAACAAGTGTGATTTGGTATAGTAAAAGTTATATTGTGCACCTTTTAGTTAGCAGTGAAGTTTTAAGTGCAAGCAGTACTTCATTTAAACAAGGTAGCAACTGAGCGCAAGTACCGTGTGTTGCTGACATACATTTCAAAAAGGTTGTGGCTTAAATCAGAGGCCTGTTGCCAAAAGTATGCTAGAAAAACTAAAGTTTCTCCTTATAAAACATTGTTCACCTGTGGATTTCTGTGTGCATGCATAAAGAATTGTCATGTTGTGGTATAGACAATTTCTATATACACTAGTGATTTAGAAGGTTCAGATAGGTATTTCTAGAACTTTAGTGAAAATGTTGTGACAATATGCATTGCAAAAGAATGTATAATGTTTCAGTGACTCTTTTACAGGCAGTTTAAGTTGCAGTATAATTGTAACTGTTGTTGTAACGGTATACATCTTTCTGCTCATTTCAGAAACACATGAGGGGTACAAAGTATGAAGGGTTGTCCAGAGGACCGGGTTGTGCATGCCTTATTGCTTGATGCATAGATGTGAAGCTGTTGAATAAAATTCAGATTGAATTAATGTCACGCATGAGAATACCAATTAAAAAAAATAAAAAAGAGCATACTATCTACTAAGTGTGGGTGATTTCACAGACACCCTTTATTTATTGCATATTGTGAAAGATTAAACCCATTAGCACTCGAGAGGTAATACAAAACTGGGTCTAGGTGCAGCTCGCTGAATGCCTTCCAGCGTGAGAAGCGTATAGCAAACTGTTACATTCACTAGATGATGTCATCTGAGTTATCGTCAGTGATGTCTTCAATATCATTTTCCATGTTTTGAGTGATGTAATATGTAAAGTTCTAAGCAATGCATGGTGGGGCACAGGTTATAGTTTGCTCAGTAAACTATAACTGGTGACTTTTAAATATTAAAGGTTTTTTAACATGAACAAAAATCTTATTACTTTACCTAAGTATAACATCACAGTAACCTTTGGGTTTTTTCAGTGAATGTCTAATTTTTTTTTGTTTGTTTTTTTAAACGTAAGTTAAGATATTATTACCATACCCCATTATAACGTCAGTCTAACCTTTAGTTCTTTCAGGGAATTTCTAGGTTTGTTTTTTGTAATGTAAAGAAGGCTTCTCCAACGAGTAGCTCATGAGTGGATAGCCCAGATTCCTGAATTAGAACCTTTTGCTTGGTTGCATTAATAGATGCATATCAAAATTGAAAAGTGTGTATTTGAGACAAAAGGTGTGTATTTTCAGAACCCATATTTTTCAAAATATTTTTAAAGGGGATATCTGAATGATAAATCATGCAGCTTTGGGAGACTTGTTACTAACATTATTATCTTGGTATTGTTACATTGGTGCAGGGGGATTGTAGATGTGCCTGTTATTTAATACCCTTGTAGAGGCAGGCCAAAATGACTAAGCCTTTTTTTACATTACTGCTGGCAATCCTGCATAGAGGTGATCACAGGTGGTAAGTTTGCATAGTGTGCACACTAATGTAATCTCGTCTGTTGTGTACAACACTTATATTAATAGCTGGGGATGACTTTCAATGAACACAAGTAGCTCTTTTTAGTTAAAAGGTTGGAGGTCCCTGACATCAAGTAATATCTTAGTACCACACCTAACTAGAACATAATATTAACCTTTGTTTTTTTAAGTTCTGTTTAAAAAAAAAAAAAAAATTCATCCAACTCCCCACTCAGCACACCTTTTGGTCATGGGGGTGGCCCCAGAGTTTGACCTCTGGCCGGGTCCTGGGCCCAACCACCCAAGGGTGCCCAACCACCACATAGGTGCCCAACCCCCTGCTGTGCAAAGGCAGCACGTGGCATGGGGTTGGCTGCCGAGCCCGGTGCCCAACCCCCACTGTGCCAACTTGCAAATTCATTAAAAAAAAGAAAATCGGATACAGCTGTACTCGACACACAAGCTTTAACCCCATGGTACTATACGAGCCAAGGTCACAATGGCTCCTGTGAGAGTACTATGGTACCCACGGTCCAATTACTTTATTTTTTCATTTTATATGTGGTGGGGAGGGAGATTTCTAGGGGTCTCCACCCCACCACGCCCTGCTCCCTTATTCCCTTTGCCTTAAACTACTTCAGGACATGGGGACTGAGTGCCGTAGCCCTCTAATTTCAACTGCTGCATTTTACTCAGAGATGGGGCCAGCCAATCAGATTGTGCAATACCAAATTGTCCAATTGGAGAAAAAGCCGCCTCAACTAATCAGAAGGCCCTATTTTTTTTTCATTACTGCAGACCAACCATCTAGATATACCTAACCTTTTCTGAACATTAACTCATTCACACCCAATCCACGCCTCTCTTTATATGCCAATTTGTTTAAAACAGCTGAATTTAGACTTGAAAGGTCATTTGCAGACTCCAAAACTCCATAAAAATGGAAAGAGATTTATAGGTTGAGGAAAATCAGAAGAGGGTGAGGGATATAGGCAGCTGCTTGGCAGTACGCACATTAGAGCAAATGCTTCCAAGTGTCTCTGGTAGGTTCCACATGGAATGAGAAAACCCCTAAATGATTTCTGCAAGTGCATTTAACTGAAGTGCAGCGGTTATGGAGTAAGATCTTCTGAGAATTCAGCTTTAGTCTGGTTGTCCACTGCTATGAAGGGTTGTTTATTTGAACTGTGCTGCATGGTTAACACCTCTGAAATCAAATGTTTCTCTTTCCTGCTCTCTTCCCCGAGGGAGGTAGGGGGAGGTTAGAAATCTGTAGTGTAACTTCAATAAATTATTTTAAGAGTAAAGTGAGTTTTTGTGAGATGAAAAACAATGCACACATAGGCAATTCTGAGCTTTCTATATATTTCAATAAAATTATGAAACTAAATTGGTTAGCTGTATCAGCTTAACATAACATGAGCAGAACTCAAAGCAGATCATCCCACTAGGTACAGCATGGCATTTCCATATTCCATTCTGATGTGCAACCAGGCATTTACTGAGTATTCCATGTGCAGCTCCTAACTTGTCAGAGAAAATGCTGCCAGGATTCAGTATCTCAGTGGGCACAGCGTTGGGCATTTCAAGGAACTCTAATGGTATAGTTTATAGCTTTGATTCCATAAGCACCACAAGTTTACAGTGCTTGTATCACGAAAGGAAGTCAGAATAAGAAATTACTGAAGACACTTGAAGCCTCTTCGCTTCCAAGTTATGCTTGACAACACCTACTATTGACAAGCCAAGTACAGGAGAAACATACAGAACTCATTCTTTTCATGTTCCTGGGAATCTCATGTGTGTTTTTGTTATTTGGACACAATGCATTGCTGTAGAGCAAATGGTTGTGAATCTATAGCAACAGAGGTATTTTTGGAAAGTATGAATTTTCAGATTGTTTCCTTTAAGGAGCAAGTCAGATCTGTCACAGGATGTTATTGCTGATGCTGAATGCATATCTTAAAAATAAAATCAACTCTTGTTCTTTCTCCTTTTTGCGCCTCTCGTTTTCAAGACTGATGATGTCATGGTTTTGAGGGTTGCATTGGCATCCTTAGATGGCGAGTTTCTTCTAGGTAAATTGGTATGCTAGTTGTTGCAGGGATGCAGTGGTCCTAAAGATGAGGCACGCTTGTAGTGTCAGCCATTATATGTCCGTCAGGAAGTAAAATGTAGCTGTACTTCTACTATCCTTTGAGCTGTAGAGCAGCATGCGGGACAATATTCATATGCGCAAGGTAAGAACAAAGAACGTCACTCGTATCCTTGTGGTATAGCTTGGTTGTGTAGTCTAAAGTCTGCTACAGGAAAGTAAAGTTATATTCTTCGAGATTTCTTAGCAATATGAAGTCCCAAGGTTCACCATGGATGACTAAAACAAAAGGATTTTGCGCTAGGCTTAGATATGAATAAGTCCGGTTTCATATAAGAGCCAGTTTAGGATCTTATCTTGTTTGATTCAGTTGGAAAGAATTAGTTTGTCTCCATGGACTTCAATTTAAAACAGGCGCTAAACATCAAGACAAATATGGGCAAGTTCCCTTGAGTTGCTTTGAGGCATTTCGATGTAATTGTGTGCAACCAGCGTACTGGTAAGTCTGGATCCTGAAAATGGGCAGGAAGGTTCAGAAAGCTTTATTTAAAGATTACAAATTGTGGGAAAGAGTGGATGGAACTTTTGTGTATGCTGTAGGTCACTGGTAGCTGCTTGGATCCAGTTGTTCCGACCAAGAAGTGTTGTTTTGACAAACAGTATAATCAGTGCAGAGCAGTGTATTTAAAGGGCTTGCATGGTGACAGAATGTTGATTAAGGTGTGGTGGTGCAAGGTGTCAATGTCTGATGATTGATCAAGTAGGAGCATTAGAACCTGAGTGTGCACTGTCTGCAATGAGGAAGGTGTCATCCACAACTTGAAAACCTGACTCAGAATTGCCAATATGGTAGGAGAAAGTTCATGTTGATATGAGCTTGTAGTAGGGCAGCAACCGCTTTTGCAATTATCATTTTGTGAAGGGCAGGTGGGGGATGGGACGGTGAACAGGTTAGAGTTTGCTTTCTTCAGTACTAGGAGGTTTTGTCTAGTCCTTTGTTTAACCACTCCTTAAACAATGAGCTGTGAAAATCAAATTCAAACCATAATATAGTGTTGTGCTCTCACAGACCAGGTGAGCTCACTTCAATACTTTTTATGTAATAACCAGAAACCAACAAGTACTTACGCCACTCCAAGGCCCATCGCATACAGAAGTATGGCATTGACAACGATGTTAAGGACGTTTACAACACAGCCAGTTATAACCTGAGGCCAAATCACTCCCTAAAACAAAACAAAAAAAATAACATAAAAAATAAAAGTGTAAAAAGCATTCTGCAATCTCATCACCTATACCCAACTCCAATAAGTGTCCCAGTAATGCCAGTTGAGAGTTCATTAATTAGCCGTGCACATTAACAAAATTGTGTAAACTCTTTTCCCCAACAAGTTAGCTTCATTGATAAATTCAAATTAGATAGGGCTTGATTTAGAGCTAGGCTGGTGGGGTAAAGGCAGTCAGGGTGCCAGAGGACTTTATGTCTGCCACCCTGCCTTTAATTCACCTGCCAAATTCAGAGTTACCCTCTGGTGAACAACATGGGTCCCTGTGGTGAACAACATGGGTCTGTATGAACCGAGCCATTTAAAAGTTTGGTGTGCGTCTGACATTAGGGACCTACGCTTACACCAAACTTTTAAAAGTTTTGCATTTTCCAACAATGATCTCCCAAAGTGGGGAATTTGCTGTTGGAAAAGACAAAGACTAATGGCAACAATGCCAATGGAGTTTTTTCACATGGTGAGGGAGTTCATTGTTTATTTTTACCGTCCCTCACCGCCAGGATGATCCTGGTGGTGACAGTTATATATAAACATTTTTAAAAAACACGGTAAATAGGGTGGATGGCTTACCTCCGATAGTCCATATTCACTGGGGGCGGCAGAGTAAGGCTTATACTGGAGGACAAAAGTTTACACCATTAGAGTAAACCTGGCACTCCATCAGTCACAAAAAAGGCCGGGTGGACCTAGAGTTGGGCGGACAGAGTACTCAGTGTTCGTTGGAATGAGTACCCTGCCCACCAAATTCTAAATCAGGTCCTTAATCATTATTGCAAATGTGGCCTTCGGGAGAGGATATCAAGCACTTGGAATCAGTGGAAGCAGGAGTTAACTGAAGGAATTTATAAAAGAGGTAAGGGTACACCTAGCATTTGCTGTGATGACGAAATCGGTCAAACACTGCAGCTAGCAGATTTTTGGCCCCATGGCACAAGCACGTCATGTCACTAAACAGCAAATATGTTGAAGATGGCAGCCTGCTGAGGAGGCTCTGCCGGCCTGACGAGAAACTGCCATTAATCCATCCATTCTGCACGGCATCAGGGCAAGCAAGACTATGTCCAGCCTCACTGTGACCGCTGTGGCAGCGAGTGCATCAGGCCCAAGATAAGGCCATTTAAGTGGTGCAGCCTGGGCCCTGGCACGGCGTTGGCCACTTTGACCGTTTGAAGGGGAAAGCAGACAGGCATGAAGAGCGACTGGACCAGCCAAAAACACCGGTGAGGTTACGCACTCCTCGGCTGGGGAGTGACTACTCCAGATGGAGAAGGTCCTTAAAGTTATTTGCAATAAGAATGAAGATTTGGAGGCGGAATCTAGACGCAACAATCTAGGAATCTTTGGCGTCTTGGAGTCGACTGCTATGGACCGAATGTAGAAAACATACCCTCTTTGGAGAGGCCCCCTCCCATATGCCAATTGTAGAGAGGGCACACAGATCGCTGGGACAGCACCCGCCTCGGGCCCCTGCTCACCCGACTACAGTGCAGCTCTTAAACTGCTGCAACAGGGACACCATGCTTTGTCTTGCCAGGAAGCGCCGGCCCCCCAATTCCATGGCAGTGAGATCTCGTTCTTCCCGGACTTTACCCTCGCTGTCCAGGCTGCCAGGCGAGACTTCATCCTGGTAAAGCGTGCACTCCAGAAGATGTTTGCCAAATACTCACTGATCTATCCGGCCAAAATTTGTATACACCACTCAGGGCAAACCCACTTCTTTACCGACCCAAAGGCAGTTGCAAAATTTGCCAGAGGGCTTCCTATTGCTGTGTCGGTTACGCCGTCGTTGCATGGGGGTTCGGGCCGAGGCCACCCCAGTGAAAATGAATGATGGACTTGCGCCCAGATGACTTCAAGGTAGAGGAGCTTGGAGGCTTGATCTGGGTATGAGTTGCCCCGCCATGCTCCCAAGCTGAGGATTGGGAAGAGGCCCCCGCTGATGGTGAGGTTCGCCCTACCCCCGACTGCCCTCATCCTCCTGTTTGGCCACGCGGCACATTTCAGGCTGGAAAAGTGCTGGGTAGCTACCTCACCCCGTTGGGATGAGTCCTCCTTTGCTTTCTACATTTCCTTTGGGAGTTGTCAGGGGGAGGGATGGTCTTATAACTTGAGTATGGAATTGGTTTAACAAATTAAGATCGATGCTAGGAAAACAAGCTTTTATGAGATAAAGAAATATTGAACTTGAAATATTGCTAACCCTGTTTTTATGGTTCCTTTATAGAATTTTAATCTATATATTGTATTTTATGCAGTTTTACTGTGTTTTATGTGGTTTAAAGACCAACGGTCATAATAAACTTATTTTTGAATTGAATTGGATGGTCTTATTTGGCCCAGTTTGGGGGATGGGGGTAAAGTGGGTGGTGGGTCATAGGCAATGTTTTTTTTGTATGCATTTTGTTTGATTTCCCCCTGGTTCAGTCACTCAGTCCCGCGCTTGCCACTGCACACGCCTGCCCATCCATGGTCACCCCTTGCGCTACTTAAGTCTTCCACTGACTGCACTGAAAAACTAACTTGGAATATTAGGGGCAGAAACGACAGAGGGAAGGCAAAGCAAGTCTTCACCTATTTACAGCGTCATAAAATAGGCATTTGCCTTCTGCCAGAGTTACATTTGGCGGACGCAACATTGACGCACCTAAGAGCAAATTGGATAGGCAAGAAAAGTAGCCTGCTACTCAAATTATGCGTGGGGGGTGGCTCTGCAGGGGGCTGAACTGGCGCACGCATTCTGTGCTTTGCAATCCATAGGGGCGTTATGTTATTCTGGCTGGCATCATGCGGGTACGCCCGATGATATTCGTGTCGGTGTATGGCCTCAACACGGATGATCCCCAATTCTTTGCGGAGGTATGGGGCTTGGTGGGTACTATGGGCCCTGGGGCTGTACTGCGAGGTGGGGATTTGGTGCTGGATGCCAGTGTAGATAGATCCAGCAGGACACACCACCCGCACCCACAAGCTGCTACGCAATTACATACCATTATTGCGGACAATTGCCTTACAGATTTCTGGTGCGCACCACATACACAGCTCCAAGGGTACGTGCATAACATCCAATCAACACTTGGTCCAGAATCGACTTCTGGATGGCCACCAAGGACGCTGTTTCCTGGACCACTGATGTTCAGCACCTCCCGCACACACTGTCTGACCATGCCTCAGTACTTTTGGAGCTATGCCCTGTTTTGTTTTCTTGGAGACTCCCCCGGTGCGCTACGTGACCAGATGTTCCAGAGTGAGGTTTGTTAGGTCATTATAGAATATCTTGAACATAATTTGCAGCCGGTGGATTCCCCTTCTACCCTGTGGATGTCTTTATTTGGTTATCCACAGGGTCTCCATTGCCAAGCAGGCTTGGGTGTATAAAACGATTCGGGCGGGGCTGGCCTGGTTGGAGGCGGAAATCTGAGCTTTAGAGCTACAATATTTTGAAACTCGCAAAGGGGCGTCTATTCAAAGCAAACTGGTGGAGTATGAGGCGGCACTTTGGATGACGCATCACTTGGGGAGGGTGGCCCGTGGCCGACAATCTGGGGAGGGCGACAGGTCCGGAAAAATCTTGGCTGGGCTACTGCGTAAACCCTGGGCTACTGATTATGTGGTCGAGCTGTAGGAAGACCATCAAAATGTACAGATTGACAGCTAACTTGTACTCCACTTGACATTGTTCACATCCCTCTGCTTTGATCTCCTGCCTGGACTCAGTGCCTCTCCTCTGGTTGGAGGAAAGCCACCGCCTCTTCCTCAACGAACCCTTCACAGCAGAAGAAATTCTTCAGGTAATAGCGGGTTTGCCTTGGGGTAAAGCTCCTGGCATTGATGGCCTTACTGCTTCCTTTTACAAGGAATTTGCTCCCCTGCTGGCTCCACTCCTTCTTGAGATATATGTGGAGTCCGTGCAGACCGGTGCGCTTCCTCCTTCCCTGCGTGAGGTCCTCATCGTCACCATCCTGAAACCTGATAAAGACACCTGGCGCTGTGATTCCTACAGACCCCGCTCCATGATAAATATCAATAACAAAATACTCACAAAGCTAATTGCCTGGCTGCTCCTTCCCCTCCTACTGCTCGCAGTTCGACCGGACCAGTCTGGCTTTGTGCCAGGAAGGTCGACGGCCCATAATCTACAAACGTTCTTCACCCTTCTTCACAAGATTGATTCGGATCTACATGGTGCTGCTGCGTTTCTGGACGCCACTGAGGCCTTCGACTCGCTCGAATGGCCTTATCTTTTGTGTCTCTTTGAACGGCTTGGGAATGGGCGCAAATTCATACAACTGATCCGCTTGCGCTACACCCTGCCTGTCGCGAGCTTGCAGATTAATGTGACTGTTTCGGCCCCCTTTGCAATAGCTGCGGCACGCACCACGGGTGCCCGCTCTCGCCTATTTTATTTGCCATTGCGATGGAGCCTCTTGCATCACATCTGAGACAACATCATTCACATCGCGGGCTTGCGTTCCGGCCCAGGCAGAGTCTTGTCTCCATGTACGCGGACGATACCACTATATATGTTAGAAACCTGTCAGATAATTTGGACCCTCTTCTTTGGGAGTTCATTTGCTTCCGAGGCATAGGGGGTATCACTAATAACTGGGCGAAGTCCATCCTATTTCCGCATTACAGCGGCCACTCAGGCCTTCAGCCCTGACTTCCCAATGACGTAGGCAAGTGACTCTGTCTGCTATTTGGTTGTTTGACTCAGCCGAGACGTGGAGGAATTGTGGCGGGAAAACTATAGCCGACTGAGGACGTGGCTCGAGGACCGGGTGGCTGTCTGGTCGAAGCTGCCGCTGTCCCCCTCCGGGAGACTGGCCATTGCGAAGATGGGTATACTTCCCAACTTTTTATATTTACTTTTCAATCTGCCTCGTCCCCTACCAACAGAAACACCGATCTAATCTGGTCTTGTTGGCGTAGGACGGCAAACAACCATGTGGTGTGGGAGATCTTGATGCTTCCATTTGAGAAGGTGGGCTGGGAGCGCCCGACATGGCCTTGTACTTCCTCAGTGCCCAGGCACATATTGCGCACTTCTGGCTGCACCCGATACAATTTCAGCCGCAAACTGCGCCTGTTGCAGATAATGTGGCCCGTGCCCCTTACAGATGGTCCTATATGGTCCTGCCTAGCGTGAGACACCAGGTGGACACCGTTGCATGCACGGTGTGGGCGTGGAATGAGTTGCAGAATTTGGCCGTGGCTTGATTATATGTTTGCCCCGTCTGTTCCCATTTCAGGACACCCGCTACTCCCAATGGCTGCTGACTCTGAGACGTGAGTCCATCTGCGTAGACTGCAGCTGAACATCTTTGGAGCGGCATACCCCGATGGTAGCTTTGTGGCCCCTCCCCCCCAACAGGTGTTTCGAGATCCCGCAGCCTACTTTCTGGATACCATGACTTACTATCTGCTTCGTGCATCATTGCGCGTTCTTCACAATACATTTACGGCATCCCCCACCACCCCACATTCACAGTGCTGAAGGAGATGCTTACCAACCCTTCGCCCTGCAAACTGATTATGCGTATCTATGCTGGTATGCAGAGGATCGCGCCGATTCAAGTGCCCTCTGCACAGATTCAGGTGCCCTCTGCCTGCCACACTTGGTCGGATTACATTAATGTGGCGATCAGCGAGGATCAATGCACCTACTGCTGCTCCCAGTCCAAGGCTTTATCCCCGAACTACAGACTGCAATTGATTCATTTTAAATTCTTACACAGACTCTACCACGCATGTGCTGCAAATAGGACTTGGAGAATGCGCGCTACATAGCATTATGAGCTGATTTTCTGCACTTGGCGTGGGAATGTCCTGAGATGTTTCTAGCATTACGTGCCACTCCCCTGAATGCGCCCCTCTAGTTGCGCTCATGAGTTATGTCAAGGAAGTTCCCCCGGGGGTCCAGTGACTTACGGCTATGTTGCTACTGCTGGCCAAGCATAGGGAGGTAATGCACTCGGGCAGGCAACAACAGGTGCGTAGTAGGAACAATTGACTTCTTGATGATGCAGTCTGTCAGGATTTGCTGGAAGCGTTCTGGGAACTAATGCCTGTTGGTTCTCACCCAGGGGATATTTGGGCTCCCTTGATAACTTACCTCAGGCTACATGCCGAGCCGATTGAGGACGCTGACGGTTCTGACAATACCCTCTCAACTGCGGGAGCACCTGACTGTCCCTCCACACATGATGCCTTGCCTGTCTGTCCAGATAATGTGGGCTGATGCCTTGACCTTCCATTTAGTGCTGTCACCAGACCTTCTTGCCTGTGTAGAGAGTAGATTTAACTGAGTGGCTAGTTTACGGTTCTTTCCCCGGTCTCCTCCTTCTCCTTCCTCTTTCCCCTGCTCTCCCTCCCACCGTCCTCCTCCCTCTCCTTTCCTACAACTTCCCTATGCATTCATGGGATATGGTGTTTGATGCACAAGTTACTTACCTTCGGTAATGATATATCTGTAAGAAACATTAGTAGTGATAGATTCCTTACCTTAGAATATCCCCAGGCGTCAGACTGGATCCGGAAAGTTTTAGTCAGCAGTACCCCTGCGCGTCGGTAGGGGCGTCGTGCGGCTCCGCGTCAGTCGTTGGCGTCGTGGTCGCCGAGATGACGTCGCGGGCGCTACTTGGACGCCGCCCACGCGCGCTGACGTCAGTTCTGTACACGACTTTCCGTGCCAGGAACGCAGAGCCATGCAAGATACTGACCACTGGTGCATTGAAACTAGGGCCCTGAAAGGGATGACCTTAACCCTAGAAATCAGTTCGCAGAACGGGAAGGATGGGTGGGGCGGTAAGGAATCTATCACTACTAATGTTTCTTACAGATATATCGTTACCGAAGGTAAGTAACTTGTGCATCTGAAAGAAACACATAGTGAGAGATCCCTTACCTTAGAATAGATACCCCAGCAATACCAACCCCGGTGGTCGGTCTGCGAACTAAGATCACACCATAAAGTCACGGAGAACAGAACGGCCAAAGAAGCCGTCTCTCCGGACTTGGCTGTCCAGGCAGTAATGCTTGGTAAACGTGTGCAGCAAGGCCCACGTGGCTGCCTGACATATGTCTTGCAGGGGGACACCACGTCCCAATGCAGTAGTGGCTGCAGTAGCTCTGGTGGAATGAGCACGCAGCCCCACCGGAGGTTCTTTTTTAGCCAAAGAGTAACAGGCTTTGATACACAAGACAACCCAGCGGGAGATGGTTCTCTTATGGACCGCCCGACCTTTCTTGGTGCCAACGTAGCCAACAAAAAGCTGGTCATCCACCCGGAACTGCTGTGTGCGGTTGAGATAAAAAGAAAGCGCATGTTTTGGGTCCAGGCGGTGGAGCCGCTCTTCCTCTGTGGAAGGATGCGGAGGCGGAAAAAAGGTGGGCAAAGTAATAGTCTGCCCAATGTGAAAGGCCGTAACCACTTTTGGCAAAAAGAAAGGACGGGGCCTGAGCACAACCTTGTCCGGATGGACTGAAAGGAAAGGAGGCTTACAGGAAAGAGCCTGGAGCTCACTCACTCGCCTGGCTGAAGTGATGGCCACCAGGAAGGCAGTTTTAAACGTCAAAAGAGGACAGTTGTGAAGGGGCTCAAAAGGAGCGCACATCAAGTACGTCAGAACCAGATTCAAGTCCCACTGAGGCATCACGAAAGGAATAGGAGGATAAAGGTGTGTAATGCCTTTAAGAAACCTATTTACAACAGGGGACTTGAAAAGAGAGGGCTGATCAGGGAGCCTGAGAAAGGCCGAAATAGCAGAAAGGTAGCCCTTGATAGTGCCAGAGCAGAGCCCTGCTGGGCCAAAGAAAGAAGGAACAGTAGAACCTCAGAAAGAGGGGCAGAAAGGGGATCCACAGCCTTTGCTGTGCACCATGCCACAAATTTGTTCCACCTGCAGGCGTATACCACTTTAGTAGAGGGATGCCTGGCTGCCAGAATGACATCACAAACTTCAGGAGGCAAGTCGAAGGGAATCAACTGCCGCCGCTCAATCTCCACGCAAAGAGGTGGAGGCTGGACGGTTCGGGTGGAGGACCGTCCCCTGCTGCTACAACAGAAGATCCTCCCGAAGAGGCAGTCTGATCGGGGGATCCATGCTCATACTGAGTAGCTCGGGATACCATACTCTTCGAGCCCAGTCCGGAGCCACAAGAATGACTTGGGCCCGGTCGCGCCTGATCTTCTTCAGCACTCTGGGCAGAAGTGGTATAGGCGGAAAGGCGTACAACAGACCGCAACTCCACTCACGACGAAAAGCGTCGCTGAGCGAGAGCCGCCTTGGAAATTCCAACGCGCAGAACTGATGACATTGCGCATTCTCTTCGGTGGCGAATAGATCTAACCAAGGCTCTCCCCACTGCTGAAAGAGACCTTGCGCCACCTCCGAGTGAAGACGCCATTCGTGATCGAGCATGCACCTGCGGCTGAGTTCGTCCGCCCTGGCGTTCAGAGAACCTGCCAGGTGTTGAACCACCAGGGACATGCCCTGATGTTCCAGCCATGGCCAGAGACGCAGAGCCTCCTGACAGAGGGTCCACGACCCCACCCAGCCTTGTTTGTTGCAGTACCACATGGCGGTGGTGTTGTCTGTGAACACCTGCACTACTCTCCCCTTGACAGAGGGAAGGAATGCTTTCAGTGCAAGCCTGATCGCCCGCAGCTCCAAAAGGTTGATATGGAGCCGGGACTCCGCCGGAGACCAGAGGCCTCTGATCTCCGCCTCTCCCATGTGGCCGCCCCATCCCAGGAGGGACACATCCGTCACCACTGTGAACTCCGGTTGGGGAAGGGAGAGGGATCTGCCGTCGACCCAATGCCGGTCCATGAGCCACCACTGCAATTGTTGTGCAGTGCCCTCTGAAATCTGGACGTGATCGGACAGGTTCCCCTGATGCTGCGCCCACTGGAACTTCAGGTCCCACTGCAGAGCCCGCATATGCCACCTGACATGATTGACCAGCAGGATGCAAGAGACCATGAGGCCCAGCAGCCTCAGAGTCACTCTGACCGAAACCCAGGACAAGGGCTGAAAGATGGGAATCAGAGCCCGAATGTTCCGGACTCGTTGTTCGGGAGGATAGACCCGAAACTGCGCCGTATCCAGAACCGCTCCGATAAAGAGGAGCTTCTGGGAGGGAATCAGGTGCGACTTCGGCACATTGATGGAGAACCCCAGCAAGTGCAGGAGGTCGGCCGTAGTCTGGAGGTGGGAGACGACTGTCTGGGGCGAGCCCGCCTTCAACAACCCGTCGTCGAGATAGAGGAAGACTTAGACCCCTGATCTGCGAAGATGAGATGCGACCACCGCCATCACCTTGGTGAACACCCGAGGGGCGCTGGTAAGGCCAAAGGGGAGCACGGTAAACTGAAAGTGCTCGTCGCCTACCATGAACCGCAGGTAACGCCTGTGGGCTGGCAGGACGGGGATGTGGAAATATGCGTCCTGCAAGTCCAGCGCCACCATCCAGTCTTGTGGGTCGAGAGCAGACAAGACCTGAGCTAGAGTGAGCATCTTGAACTTCTCCTTGCGGAGGAAGCGATTGACGGTCCGGAGGTCCAAGATAGGACGCAGGCCTTTGTCCTTCTTGGGCACCACAAAGTAATGGGAATAACAACCACGACCTACTTCGTGCGTCGGAACGCGCTCGATGGCCCCCTTGGCCAAGAGGGCCGCAACTTCCTGCTGGAGAAGCACCAAGTGATCCCCTGACATGCGGTGGTATTGAGGCGGCATGGCTGGGGGGGGGGGTAGTCTCGAAGGGGACGGAGTAGCCCCTTCGGACTATCTCTAAAACCCACCTGTCCGAAGTGATGGTGCGCCAGTGGGGGAGGTGATGGCGGAGCCTGCCGCCCACTGGCGTTTGATGGGCCTGAAAGTTCGGACTAGGAAGGTTTTGAGGCAGACGTGGCGGGGGTGGTGGTGGTGGTCTGACCCGCCCGCTGGCCCCTTTGTCCGCCACGGCGGAAACCGCGTCCGCGCTGGGATGACTGTTGCACCGGCTGGTGGCTCTGTTGCGAATGCTGTGGGGCGCCCCTTCCTGTGCCACGAAAGGAGCGGAAGGCGGAGGAGGGCGGACTGGCGAGAGTCCTAAGGACTTGGCCGTAGCCCGTGAGTCCTTAAACCGCTCCAACGCGCTGTCCGCCTTGTCGCCGAAGAGGCGACGGCCATCAAAGGGCATGTCCATAAGGGTGTTTTGGACATCCCCTGAGAATCCAGTAGTCCTCAACCAGGCGTGACGGCGAACCGCCACCGTCGTTGCAATGGATCTGCCCAGTGAGTCGGCGGTGTATAGACCACAACGGATCATGAACTTGGCTGCGTCTCTCCCCTCTGCAACAGCCTGGGCGAGAGTAGGCCGGGCCTCCTCCGGACACGGAGACAGCACGTTCGCCACCGTATCCCACAGACAGTGGGAATAACGGCCCAAGAGGCATGCGGTGTTCACGGACCGCAGCGCTGAGCTGGTGGAAGAGAAAATCTTCTTCCCAAACTGATCCAGCTTCTTGGATTCCCTATCCGGTGGTGCGGAAGGGAAGGCGGTTGGGGAAGCAGAGGCTTGGACAACCAAGCTCTCGGGGGTGGGATGTTGGGAGAGGAAAATGGGGTCACCCGGAGCCGGGCGATGGCGTCGGGCCACGTTCCTATCCACAGGAGCTTCTGTGGTGAGCCTGGAGCAAGTGCCCAAAAGAACGTCCGAAAGGGCTTCATTAAAGGGCAGCAGCGGCTCCGCAGAAGTAGCTGATGGCTGAAGCACCTCTGTCAGGAGGTTAGTCCTGACAGCCACAGTAGGGAGCTGGAGGTGTAGGGCCTCCGCCACCCTACGCAACACAACTGCATAACTGGCTCCCTCCTCCGTAGCCACGGTAGGAGGAGACAGCATGCCACGGTCTGGTGAGGTATCCAGACCACTGGCGTCCCCCAATTCCTCAGCCCAGTCCTGTTCAGACTCGCAGGCTGCAGCGAGAGGGTCGTCCGACCCCTCCCAGTCCTCCCCTTGCTCCTCAGGCTGTTCAACAGGTCGAAAATAAGGAGCAGGGACATGGGGATAGAAATCCTCAAACGGCGTCGAGAACAGCATCGACCGACGCCGGACCGACGCCGCGTCCACTTTGGGGCTGAATCAGAGGTCGACGTCGTCCCGAGGAGCGGGCGGCATCAGGATCGGTGCCGGTGGGGTCGACATCAGTGGAGGCGTAACGAGGTCAACCGGCGTCGACCGGGATCCAGGCCTGGATCCAAGGGTGTCCTGCGGCGCCGGAGCAGACAGCGACGCCGGGGCCGGAGCCGCCGGCGAGGAAATGCGAGGACATCCATGCGGGACCCAAAGGCGCACCGGCGGGACCCGACGGCCCAAAGAGTCGAGCCATGGCCGACAAGAAGTCCTGTATCTGGGCCGGAGTCGCCGACGACCCCGGGAAGGGCGGGTAGTCGGGCGGCGACTCCATGGACTCCGCCGGAGCCGCGGGGGTGGCACCACCCTCAGCCGCGTCGCGCGAGGGGAAGTCAGAGAACGATGACGTTTCTTCGACTTCTTGTGCTTCGCTTTACTTGACCCCAAGTGCGAAGACTTCGATCCCGACGATCGTCGATGACTTCGCGCACGGTCCCTCGACCTCCCTCTGGACCGGGACCTCTCACGGCGCTTTCGGGACCGCTCCCGCAAAGACTTCGGCGCCATGGACCGGCAGTCGGGACACGACTTGGGGTCGTGGTCGCGCCCCAGGCAGAACAGACACACGCGGTGCGGGTCCGTCACCGACATCATCCGATGACAGTCCTCGCAGGACTTAAAACCGGGCATCCCTAACTGCACCAGGAGTCGAATCGACTCGAAAAAGGTGAGAAAAAGATCTCAAAAACTTAGTCAAAAAAGACTAGGGGTACCGCTCTCTCCGGATCTGAGCTTGCTGGCGCGGAAAAAGAAAGAACTGATGTCAGCGTGTGTGGGCGGCGTCCAAGTAGTGCCCGCGACGTCATCTCGGCGACCACGACGCCAACGACGGACACGGAGCCGCACGACGCCCCTACTGACGCGCAGGGGTACTGCTGACGAAAACTTTCCGGATCCAGTCTGACGCCTGGGGATATTCTAAGGTAAGGAATCTATCACTATGTGTTTCTTTCAGATAGTTCGATATTGTATCTCTTTCCGGAATGCATACAGTTCTGATGTCATTGTTTTCGTGCAAAACTCAATGAATAAAAAAAAAAAAAAAAGCCTAATATGTTGCATGGCTGCCAATTTATTTGGGAATGCGCAAAGACCAGCAGGCTCAGACCCCTGCATCACCAACAGCACTTCCACAAAGTGATGCAGACAAAAGTACTTCTGCACCACTTGCATACAATAGTTTACTAAGCCTTTCTATGAACTGTATACACTGCAATAAGGAAAGGTCTGAGTACAGGAAAGATTTAAAGCATAGTGCTCTCTCCCTTCCTCTCTCATGCTGGAACCTAACTTCCTGAGGTTCAGGGGGTTTTTGAAGGCCTTGCTGTTTAAGCAAGCTTTTGATTAGCTTATCTCTTGGTTGTCACAGCACCAATGAAATCCTTGGGTGTACGTGCGCTCTATAGGTTTTCCTAACATAACAACATAACAGGGGTGGGGTTCTATTGATACTTCTATGAGAATACACTTTTCTGTCTGAGGTAGTTTGAAATTGTAAAAATGTGGCAGTTTCTTGGTCCATAAAGGAATTCCAAACTCTGGATCACGAGTGCTAAGAATGGATCCAAGATGTACTTCATGCATTTCTAGAGTGAAATAAATGTAAATACCAAGGAACTAAATCTCCAAACTTTCATCTATGGTCCATTACAAACTCAGAACCCTTAAAGAAGCATGTAAATATAACTCTGACAGAGAGGTTGGCACATGCTAATTAGGCGAACATCATTGAGTACATGACAAGAGGAACATTATGAGACCTCACAGTCCTACCAAATGTCTGATCAGTAGGAACAAACAGAACGACATGCAATCAGACACTTCACTAGCAAGTAGTGAGAAGGATTTTGAACACTCACAATATAATATTGTTGCTCTTAATGCAGTTTCATATAAGACAATTATAATATACTTCTCAATGTTGCAGAAAGAACAGTACAAAAATAAAACTATAAGTACCTGATTCTGTAAATATCTGGTCTGCAGCTGATGGAGGAACACTGCCTATAAATAAAAAAACATGTTCCAGATTTAAAAAATGCCAGTTAGAGCCGAATGATTCAGGCAATCAAGCTTTCACTCTTCCTGATTAGCAGACATCTAATCCTTTAGGAAATACCATCTAAAATAAATAACGTTCATATCACGAACACTGTCTTAAGTACTTTACTCCGTTCCTAGCCAAGGGCACTGCAATTCAGCCTGACGAGGCTGGTTGATTTTTCTTATAATTTAAACTCTGAACATCTGCACTTTAGCAAACTGAAGACAGTCCACAATTCACCCCAGCAGCCGGCCAGAGGGCATTCACATAACGCACTCCGATCTGCGTTGGTAACCAGATCCGGCCCAGTGTGTGCAACAGGGACGGAAGGAAGCATGTGGCCAAGAGGGCGGGACCTCGTAAACGGGCCTCTGATCTGGGGCTAGAGCACTTAAAAGGAGCAGGGAAGACCAGGAACCTAGAACAACATCCCAGAGTTCTTCGGGGCTGTTCCAAACCAGGCCTAATTTATAAAATAGCTGAGGACACACCCCTTTAAAGAAAACTTCATAACAACATAGTAATACCAATCAATTTCCCCTCTCAAAACGCAGCTACCCCATCAATCACTCGTTGAATTTATCTTTGTCTTCGAACCTATATGATGCACCACTGCCTTTCGGGTAGATCTGCACTATACAAATACTACATACACACATAAATGTAATGTGTGTGTATTGTGACAGTGACTGTATACCGTGCTCCCTACCCCCTGACGAGACGTGCAAGGGCTTGACTGATGGGTAGTGAATGGAGTTCAGAGTTAGTTTCCAGTGCTAGTTAGACGTATTCCAGTCATTTGTAAATTATGGCACACTATTAGAGATTGCTAAACCGATTGGTTGCATTCTGTGTACAGCCTAGCTGAAATTTGGCATTACTGCCAATTGATGCAGGTGTTTCACTTATGGATAATTCCACATTCATGATGGGGTCTTTGTGATTGGCAGGTAAATGGGGAGCATGCAGTCAAGTATGTTTGCCCTACCATGAAACTGTCCAAGCACACGGTTTTGCATGCGTATTCATGATGAGTAATTGGAACTAGTAGGGTGAGTTCAGTTAAGGTTTAGCCCAAAGTTGAGAATTATGAGACAGGGGAGCCATGGGCAGGCGCTGCTTCAGGTTAATCGCTGGAAGAACAAGCCTAATACGAAACTTATGAGCACTTAGGAATGGTTCTTATGCGGTGCCATGTTATTATGAGTACAAATACTAGAAGAATTACAGGACAGGAAGATATGGACAAACTGGGTTCAGTTAACCGGTATGGGAACATACCCGTTATGTACTGAATGCATGTTTTGGGAATTGTTCACTCGCCGGGCCATGCAATAAATGCAACTACTAGAAGATTAATTTTTGTATTTATTTTTAATTGAGAGAGTTGTAACCTTCAGATTTATTAGTTGACTGAATACTGTCAGTTTATATGATGCTGTTCACAGAATCCGTAAATTGGGGATCCGTGGGTCTCATAAATGGAAGTAATATGGTCCATACTAGTCTGAGGGCTGAGCACAGGAGCAACTATTCATAAGCAATGACTTCTAGGTTATACCAGGGAGTAAATGCCCCCAGCAGGCAGCTATGCACTGTACACAAGAATGACTATCCCCACAGTTAGTTATGGGCTGTATATCCAGGTGCAAATATCCCTCCTGTACACAGGAGCGAGGAGTTAGTTATGGGCTGTATTCATGAACAAATATCATGCAGATATAGGCTGTACCCTGGAGCACCTATACCCCAGCAGGTAGCTATAAGATGTACAAAGGAGCAACTATTCCCTAGTAGATTACCTGTGTTGGATCAGGTGAGAGACAACGTTTCTGGCTGGAGGTCCTAACGGGTCCAAACAGGAAATGCCTTTAATTGGTCGCCCTTTACCTGAACTCCCTATCAGAGCCCTACATATCATAGGCTGGGCAGGCTGACCTAAGGCCACTGGAATTATGCGATTTTGCAGCCACATTTTCCGCATAATTATGGATTGGCCACATAATCCACCCTCTGCTGCATAGTATGCAGATTAAAACAAAAAAATGTGTTTCCAGCTCAAATGGCTCAAACATTACTAACATGACAGCCAAATCTGTTTCTGGGCACTGGAAGGTCCTTCACACAGGTTGACTGGTCATCTTACGGTTGCTTATTGCTGTATTTTGGTGTCAGACTGGTTCTAATGAGGTGAAACCTTGGTCCAGATAGTGTTAACATGTTTAAAACAAGCATTGGCAATGCCAATAGGTCTTGCCTTTGGGACCTTAGAAGTGTTTAGCCAGAGCTATTGGCTTTGCCAATGTCTTTGAGCAATGTTGTAGAGCAGCGTGGCTGCCGTGCAGTATGTTGAAAAGTTTTAATAAAAAAGTGTGATATGTATTTTTCTTACGCTATATATAACCAAGAAGACATTATGTACAACGGAACAACCCGATTAAACAAGCATTTGCAATGCAATAGGTCTCGCAGTCACGCGAGTTTGAGCTATTGGCATTGTAAATGACAATGCCTTTTATTTATGTTTTGGGTTTTAAAACATAAATAAAAGGCATTGTCATTTACAATACTAATAGCTTAAACTCTCGCAAATGCGAGACCTATTGCATTGCAATAAAGGGCCTTCTCGACCGCTTGTTAGATTGTAAATATCAGAGGAAGAGACCGGCCTGCGACGTCTTCAAAGTAGTGATAAATAGTGCAGCGAAGAAGAATTGTAGGTGTTGTAAATTACACAGACACAAAGTGCGAAGTGAGAGTTACATATGATCCGAACTATAAACACTAACAAACCGCTCCAACAGCTTTCGCTCTGTGATTACACTGTCTCAGCTCAGGACGAAGAGTGTGGGGGGGGAGGGGAGGAATTACCTGATGTTGGACTTGGCCATTTTTGGCAGGTTCACCCCTGAACTTTTTGCTTTAAGTTCTGACATGGTGTTGGTGGTTTTAGGCCTCTGGGCACTTTAGCACTGTGATCCAGTGTCAAGTGCGTGCGCTCTCTGTGCACATTTGGTGAAGTTGGCCTGCCCTCCCATAGGAATGCATTGGGGATAAGTGTGTCCGTGGTAATTCCTGGTATGAGAGGAGCGGCCGGGTCGAGTTTAGTATGTATGAACTCGTGAGGATAAATGCTGCGCAATGGTGTGCGCAGATTTATGGTGACTGGTGGAGAAATGCCACTTTTAGAAGTTGGCATTTCTGTGTGCTATGTGTCTGCCTGCTTGATGTGAATTGCATGTCTGGCTTGTGAGTGACAGGAGCTGAGAGGTGTGGGTGGCTCCAGGAGGGGCAGGGTGAGTCAGCTAGGCTGAATGGGACACCTGGGCTAAGAGTAGTGGGAGGGGTAATCCCCTGACTCTGAATAGGACTGTGCCCAGGCTGTACAATGCTGGCTCCGCCCCCTGTGGTGTGTCTGATCACTGAGCCCCCACCTGACAAAGGGGAAGAGGAGCTTCGAAAACAAAGTGCTCCAAAGCTCCCCTAAACCAGTTCTGACTGGTATCCCCAGGCCCTGTGCTGTGACACAAAGGGGAATGCTAGTATAAATATAGGGGCTGTGACCCCATGATGTTGTTCAGTTCTGTGGTGCTGATCCTGCTGGGGCGTGCTGCTGGTGGGGCCCAGGGGGGGCTGCCAGGAGGGCTTGCCTCCCTGGGCCCTGCATTGCCCCCTTCATCTGAAGACTGATGCTTTTTGCTGCAGGACTTTGCTGATTGGAGCTGTGGCTCCTTGAGCGCTATATTTAAAATTGCCCAAGACGAGGGGAGCGTGGGCTTCGCAGCGCGGAGCTGCAGCCCCCTTCCACAGGGAATCCCGACATGGGGATTCCCCCGCAATTGCCGCTTATGAGCAGCAGGAGCCCACCCCGCTCTCATGCCTATTAAGGATTGCGGGTGCCCACCCCGCATTTGGTGCCTATTTTGAGCGGGTGCCCACCCCGCCTCGCCGCGAAGAAGAGAATCGCCGCCTGCCCGACCAGGAAGCCAGGCGGCCTTGCCTGACTCTGGGCGGGGCCACTTGAAGAGTTGGCCGGGGCTGCCAATCGCAGCGCGACGAGACCCGCAAAACCGGAAGTCCGGAGCCTCGCGGGGTCGCCATGGAAGTCCCGGGTCCCAGGAGGGGCCCCGGGTGAACCGAAGAGGAGTGGGGAAAGTGCCGCATTCCAAGACCCAGGCGGGAGCCCACCCCGCGCTGGGACGTGCACTGGAGACAGTCTGGAGCCTCGCGGGCTAAACACCCAAGTCCCGGGTCCCAGGAGGGGGCCCGGGTGAAGTGAGAAGAGACGGGAGAAGTTCCTGCAGCAGCCCGTGGTGATTGAGGCGGAGGGGGCCCGAGGCACATTGTCGGTGCCTGCCCCCGCCGCACGGGAGAAAATGCCGCCTGAGACCGGGAGGACCGGCGCAGGAGAGGAGCAGAGTCGTCTGCAGCGAAGAGACCGGACGAAGCCTCCCCAGCGAGGGAGCTGAGCAGGAAGTCCGGTGAGTGGAGGCTGGTGGGGAGGGGGGTGTGTGTCGAGGCACGCTATCGGTCCCTGCCCCCGTAGTTGCTCCCCCGAGGCACAGAGGTGCCAGAGCCTCCTTGAGTATTCACAGCCGTACCGCCATGGCGGACCGCTGCACCGATGGGGCATATTTGTTTTTAGGGCCCCAGTGGGGGTCCCGAGGGCCAGTGGTGCCCGTACCTTCTTCCAATTTGGGCATTCTTACAGCTTCCCCGCTTGCTAGAGGGCAGCTGCCATGTCTTGGGGGCATATCGAGGCGCATTGTCGGCGCCTGGGCGGTCCCGCAAGAGAGCGGGCCGCCCCAACGATGGGGGCATGTGTTTAGTGCCACGTGGGGGTCCAGAGGGCACAGAGGTGCCGGGCCCCCCTTTATGAAAAGTGCCACAGCTGCGCCGCACTAGCGCGGGCAGCTGCAACGAGATGGGCATGAGTGTGAGAAGTCCCAGTGGGGACCCCGAGGGCACAGAGGTGCCAGGCCTTCACTTGATTTACAGCTGCGCAGCACTTAGTGCCAGCTGCAACGTTTAGGCCACAGTTCTTTGGGGGCATATTTTGAGAGAGGAGTGAGATGCACTCCTTTGCCCTAGCGCAATGACGCGCTTTTGGATATTGCTGCATTGGCTGCAGCCCTGACATTATGGACACAGGGCATTTGAGCCCCTTTGCGAAGGCCAGTTGGCCAGGGGGGTCAGTGATTTATGCAATATTAGGAAATGTGATGCTCTACTATGATTCATGCCTCTAAATGCGTTTGGGGATGAGATCATGTGCGTACTGTGGTTTATGCTAGTGAGGTTATTTCCTACTGTGAGTTTTTACCCCTAATGTGAGTTATGCTTAGGAGGTTAGGGTCTAATGCGTTTAGACTTATGAGATGATTGCATAATGTGTTTATGCTGGTGAGGTTGGCGCAGAATGTAATTCACGCCTAAATGTGATACTGTGCATAATGTGGTTTATGTTACAGGATGATGCCGAGTACAGTGGTTACCAGTGATTACTGGTTGTACGTTTATGATGTGTCCTACTTTTACTAAGTTCACTTTGTGATGGTTCTGACAGTGGTCCAGTTGGCCCTGTCAGGTGTACATAATCCCTTGTAGATATTACCTAGTGCCAGGTGGCACAATGTATATTATGTGATTACTATTCTAATGTGTTATGAGAATACAAAGGCTATTTTTGATATAACCTTGTGTGGAGTTCCTTTTGTGGTGTGCCTGGTATGTTGTTGCTGTGTGCGTGCGCAAACGCTTTACACATTGCCTCCGGGATAGGCCTGACTGCTCGTGCCAAGCGGGTGAGCAGGGGTTATCTTTGGCGTGTAACTCCCTCGCCCTGACTAGAGGGGTGGTCTCAGCCTGGCTTTGGCGCAAGCCTTAGCCAACCAGAGATCCCATTTCTAACACCTGCCCTCTCCGTGATTTGAGTGTGCAGTGTGGCGTTGCGTAATGTCATTGCTATCTTTGGCCTAATAAAAAACACTCCAGCTGTAGTAGGGCCCTGGCTTCACCTCCTGGTGCAGGGTGGGCTGTGCTTTATGGCAGGCATGGAGGAAGGGAGGGATGGTCTCGGCTGCAGCTCCGGCCTCGTACAGTGCCCCTGCTATTACTAGTGAGCGAGAGGCGCTAAGGTGGTGGTATTGGTGGTGGTATTGGTGGTGGTGGTATTGGTGGTGGCATTGGTGGGATTGGAGGTGGTGGCATTGGTGGGATTGGAGGTGGTGGGATTGGTGTTGGCGGTATTGGTGGTGGTATTGGTGGTGGTGGTACTGGTACTGGTGGTGGTACTGATATTGGTGGTGGTATTGGTGGGTGGTGGTGGTATTGGTACTGGTGGTGGTGGTACTGGTGGTGGTGGTATTGGTGGTGGGGTATTGGTGGTGGGGTATTGGTGGTGGTGGTGTTTGTATTGGTGGTGGTATTGGCAGTGGTGGTATTGGTGGTGGTGAGATTGGTGGTGGTATTGGCAGTGGTGGTATTGGTGGTGGTGATATTGGTGGTGGTTGTGATATTGGTGGTGGTTGTGATATTGGTGGTGGTTGTGGTATTGGTGGTGGTATTAGTGGTGGTATTGGTGGTGCTATTGGTAGTGGTGGTGGTATTGGTGGTGATGGTGGTACTGGTAGTGGTGGTATTGGTGGTGGTGGTGGTATTGGTGGTGGTGGTATTGGTGGTGGTATTGGTGGTGGTGGTGATATTGGTGGGGTATTGGTGGTGGCATTGGTGGAGGTATTGATGGTGGAGGTATTGGTGGTGGTGGTATTGGTGGTGGTAGTGGTGTTATTGGTGGTGGTATTGGTGTTATTGGTGGTGATATTGGTGGTGATATTGATGGTGGTATTGGTGGTGGTGGTACTGGTGGTGGTGGTACTGGTGGTGGTGGTATTAGTGGTGGTGGTGGTATTAGTGGTGGTGGTGGTATTAGTGGTGGTGGTGGTATTAGTGGTGGTGGTGGTATTAGTGGTGGTGGTGGTGGTGGTATTGGTGGTGGTATTGATGGTATTGGTTGTGGTGGTAGTGGTGGTGGTGGCATTGGTGGTGGTATTAGTGGTGGTGGTATTGGTGGCGGTGGTATTGGTGGCGGTATTTGCATTGGCGGTGGTATCAGTGGTGGTGGTATTAGCGGTGGTATTGATGGTGGTATTGATGGTGGTGGTATTTGTGGTATTGGTGGTGGTATTGGTGGTGGTGTTAATAAAACAGGCTTTTGAAAACAACCTGTCAGGTGGCTTTAGTACAGATGACGTGTAACACAGATGTGCTGTTGTCAGCTTCAGCCCATTAGCACAGGATTATGTGCTACCTGGAATTCACATGACTTAATTAACTAATCATTTCTAAATCCATTTTACTGGGGGGGTTTAAACAGACACGAGATAATGCTGGGTTGAAGTGATTGAAAGCAGGCGCCCTCTGTTACGGGGGCGGCCGTGCTGCTTAAAAAACCACAAGGGGTTTCAGCTGAAGCAGCGCATGTCCAGCCTGCAGTAAGAGAAACTCAATAAAGTAAATAGTGCTTAAAGACATGAAACAACCGAAGTACAGGGGCCAGTCGCCATGGGAGGGTACAAATGAAGACAAGGATGTCCTAAGGAGTGACTAACAAGCCTATTAACGAATCCGAAGGCAGCGTTTACGGAAGACAATGACACAAGCCAATTAAAAATATGGGAGGAGAGTGTGCGCGGCTTCTCTCCCATACTCTACTACAGCAGTCTCGCAGAGCGAGCAGTGCATGCGCGCTGCTGCTAGGCTCGACCTAAAAAAGAATTAACATAAAAAATGTCTTCTAGTTTTTTGTCCTTGCAATGCTGGCAACTTCTTCCTGCCTGTTCTAATGTTTGTTATAGCTTTTTTTGTTATGGGTGGGTGGACAAACAGGAGGGTGGCGATTAGGAAATAGTACTTGAATTTTAATACAAGCAGCGGATGGACACTAGGTGAGAATCAACAGATGCCACTTTCCGAGGGCAGGCTGAGGTGGTGCTGAGTGATGCTAAGGTGGTGGTTTGCTGGTGCTGAGGATTTGCTCAAATGATGCTGAGTCATACTGAGGTGGTGCTGAATGAAGCGAAGGAGGTGGTGTGCTGGTGCGGAGGTGTTGCTGAGTGATAGAGGTGGTGGTGCTGAGTGATGATCCAGTGGTGGTGAGCTGGTGATCAGGTGGTGCTGAATGATGCTGAGTTGGTGCCGTGCTGAGCGGATGCTGCGCTGGTGCTGAGGTGGTGCTGCGCTGGTGTTGAGGTGGTGCTGCGCTGTTGCTGAGGTGGTGCTGTGCTGGTGCCGAGGCGGTGCTGCGCTGATGCGGAGGTACATAAATGACCAGAAAAGAAATAAGGTTGATGGACTAAGTACTGCGAATGTTAAAGACAGATTGGTGAGTCTAGGAACTACAAATGTGAAGGTAATGTGCTTCACACCGGTTGGCTTGAATTGCCTTTCCTTGCCCATCAATCTTCAAAAAGCTCCAGCCCATGCAAGCGTGCAGCGCCACACATGCTCTCAGCCATGATGCACGGTTCTCATGCGATTTACTGTGCTATTTGCATTTTATAATCTTTGACTTTTCTTTTCTGAAATCCCATCTGCTTACAGTGCCTCAAACCCTTGCCCTGTCATTTCCCACCAGTGTCGTTCTATTTAGGATCCAACTGTTGGGTGGAATCAACAAGAAAGTCATAGCAGAGTATGCTCTGTTGCATGGCTTTTCCCTGGACACTGTTATATTTGGAATAACTGGCCAGTGTATGCAATATATATATATATATATTACCTACTGGCGGTCGCCAGTAGGTAGTTATAGTTAGGACCACGTTTCCATAGGAAACGCATTTTTTGATGTGCTTATAACTTTGGAGTCGTTTGATGAATCTTTACGAAATGTTCCCAAAAGTTCCTCTTTTCAGGTCAGCTCCTATCCTAAAAGGTTTGGGGGGGATTCGTCAAGGGGGGGGGCTAAGAAAAAAGGGGGGTCCCAAAACGTGCTTTCTCTATGCAATTTCCATAGGAAACTTTAGACAAGGCTACAGGTCAAACTGCTGAATGGAATTACGCCAAATTTGGCACAGAGAAAGGTCTTGGTCCAGAAAGCACGCTTTTGTTTAAATCGGGTAAATCCGTTCAGTAGTTTTAGAGAAATATCAAATTTTCCAGATATTGATATTTAAGAATTCTGACATCTGATTGGCTGAAGCGTTACGAGCACGAGCTTGCGGCTCATTGGCTGCGAACTGTTGAAACTAGGAAGTGTTGGCAGCCATTTTGTGATTCAGTTCGTCAGCTCACAACTCTCCCTCTACAAGGCATCAGGTCCGTAGTTCTACCTCTGCGAGGCAACACTAAAAATATACCGCAGCTCTGTCTGTGCGAGATACCCCTTTCACGGTCCCTCTCCCCACATCACCAGCTCGCGGCTTTGCCTTTAGAAGCTAGTCCGTCGGCTTGCAGCTCTGCGACTGCGAGCTGTGAGCCATTTTGTGACTCAGTCCGTCAGCTCGCATCTCTCCCTCTAAAAGGCATCGCATCCGTAATTCTACCTCTGCGAGGCAATACTGAAAATATCCCGCAGGTCTGTCTGTGCGAGATACTCCTTTTACGCTCCCTCTCCCCACATCATCAGCTCGCGGCTTTGCCTTTAGAAGGCAGTCCATCGGCTCGCAGCTCTGTGTCTGCGAGCCGTCGGGCCCGCAGCTCTACCTCTGTGAGCCACTTCATTAGCTCGTAGCTCTGTCTGTGCTAGCAGGCCCGTCGGCCCGTTGGTCTCCCTCTGCGAGTCCGGCCACAGTTCTCCCTCTGCGAGCCAGTACGGTGCTGTGCTTTTGCGAGCCAACGGCTCGTAGGTCTCCCTCTCCGAGCTGAGCCCACAGGCCGCAGCTCTTCCTCTGCGAGCCTGCCCGACGGCCCGCAGGTGTCCCTCTGCTAGCCGAACCACAGCCGACACTCTGCGAGCCGAAATTGGGAATATAAGGCGGCCCTAAAAAGAGCCCTTGTTTATTAGTTGGGGCAACATGTAAGTGCGAATGCACAGCTTCAAGTTAATCAGGAAAACTCGGTTTCCCTCATCTGTGAAGTGTACTCCATCACTTCTGTAGATATCAGCCATATCAAAACGTATGTTGTTGTTGTAAATCGACCCCATTCTATGGTCTCTGAGGTATGCAGACACAGCTTTGTTGACATTCTTCCTAGATTTTTCAATCTTATGACAAAATTGGTTTGACCATTTCCACTTCTGTGTTTGGCATATATTGGAATATACAAAGACAGTTTGAGGCAAAAGTAACATCAATTGTCCAAAGGTGTCCTTCATAAGCATTTCCAAACCTACCCCAGTCAATGTGCCTAGGTCGTTACCACCACAGTGCACAATCATGAGATCAGGGTGTAGGAGATGCAAACAGGTTTTAACCAAAGGGAACAATTGGTGCCACTTGCACAGCATTTAATGTGCACATTTTGTAAACCTAGGTCTAAGTCAATACGTCTCTGTTCTGCATACCTCTTGCACCAGAAAACATAGCTATGTCCTACAATCCACACTAGCATTTTGAAGGTATGGCTAGAAGATATGGATAAATGTCTGTAGCTCATGCAGTCCGTTCGTAGAATAAGAGATATGTTTAAACATGGGGAACTACTTTTTTTTTTTACATACAAAACGTTAACCGATTGGGAGATGAAATGTATTGTGTCCTAAAAAGTAGGGTGTATATTAGTTTTGATGAAAAGCATCTTTGTGATTGGTTAATAAAAAAAGCAGTTTATACGTGGAGTACATATTATAGGATGAAATTTGCTCAGCTCAACCACACCTGCTAATTGTATTTGGAAGGTGCAGTTCAAACTTGAAAGAATGGTGGACTTTTGACCTCCACGTGCCGTTAAATGTTGGAGAAAATGTTGCAAAAAAAAATATCGGTAGGTTTAAAAAAATGATAAACTTTTAACCTGCACGTGTCGTAGAATGTTCTAGAAAGTGTTGATACAATACTTTGAACTTTTCACCTGTATGTGTCCTTAAAAAAACTGTTTATATGGAAAGTTCAAAAATAACCAATAAAGAGAGGTTTTGCAATCTAAAAGAAATAAGGAACTATTCTGATTTGTTCTTTACATGTATTTATGTGTGGAGCAACAGGGAAATTGTGCCATTACTGGTTGCATTCTTGATGAAAGCGGTGCATTACATGTACTGTGGGACAAGAAAAGAATTGCATGCGTTTGTGACATTTGAAATCTGCATACCAACTACGAAGGTAAATTCGAAATTAAGAAGGTGTGTTATGTGTTTTGTAGTAGTGGTTAAGTATTTGAGATGATATTTTTAACTTTCAGACTGAATGACAACAGATGCAATGGAGCCAACGATCATGCAGCTCGGACACCCAACACTGCTCCGACACCCCCAGCCACCAGCCCCTTGTCCACCATCCCCCCCTCACCTCCCCCCCCACACAAACAAATGTGACAGCAACCTTAGGAAATCTGGAACGTAACAAATTGGCTGATGTCGCACAATTATAGTAAAGAAGATGCATGTGAGGTTGGACAAATAAGAATCTCAGTCATCTATGGATTTACATATAAAACATTTTATTTAAACAAAACAACAAAATAAAAGTAGGTTCAGGTATGGCGTGTCATCCCTCGACAATTTGTGAATCACAGCCTGCAAGACAAAAAGAAAGATAAGATTGTGCGTCATGCGTCCATGAAAGGAGAGAGAAAGAGTGAGAGAGAGAGAGGAAGAGACAGAGAAAGAAAGAGTGAGACAGAGAGGAAGACAGAGAAAGAGAGAAAGAGTGAGAGAGAGAGGGAGAGAGAAAGAGAGAAAGAGTGAGATACAAGGAAGAAAGAGAGAAAGAGAAAAACAGTGTGAGAGAGGTAGAGAGAGAGAAAGAGTGAGACAGAGAAGAAGAGAGAGAAAGAAAGAATGAGAGAGAGAGGAAAAGACATAGAAAGAGAGAAAGAGTGTGTGAGAGAGAGAAAGGAAGAGAGAGAATGAGAGAGAGAGAAAGTGTGAGTGACAGAAAGGAAGAGATGGAGAGGGAGAGTGAGTGTTGACACTGTGGAGAAAATCCTCACAGCTCACCTTTCTGCCACCGGTGTCTCTCCAACCACGTGCCGGGACATAGTGCAGTCTTCAAGTTTAGTCTTCTGAAACATAGTATAGAATCAGTAATGGCAGAGTACATACAACTGCACACGCCTAATTCTCTGTTTCGCCCCTGCGCACCCAGGCTGCTGCACCCCATCGACTCCCGTCGCCCAGAGGTGTCTGCCCACCTCTGCGCACCCAGGCTGCTGTACCCCATCCACTCCCACTGCCCAGAGGTGTCTGCCCGCTGCTGTGCACCCAGGCTGGTGCACCCCATCCAGTCCCACTGCCCGGAGGTGACTGCCCGTTCCTGCGCAGACTGCTGCATCCCATGCACTCCCACTGCCTAGAGGTGTCTGCCCGCTCCTGTGCACCCAGGCTGCTGCACCCCATCCACTCCCACTGCTCGGAGGTGTCTGCCCGCTGTTGTGCACCCAGGGTGCTGCACACTATCCACTCCCACCGCCCACAGGTGACTGCTCACTGCTGCGGAAACAAGCCTCTCTGCTCACCTTCCGTCACCAGCGTGTGTCTAAGAGGGTCCACCACGTGCCGAAGCAACCTCCTCAGGCGTTGCGTACACGCGGTCAAGCTGAGCTCACAATTCAAAGTGGGTGTTGATTGCTGGATGGCCACGCATCATCGCAGGCTGCACACGCGCTCAGCCCTGGTGGCACTAACTCAGTGGAACTGAAGTCATCGCCTGGTGGCGGGAGGTCCGTGTCGGGGGAGGGGGCGTCAATCTGTGAATCACAGCATGCTAGACAAAAAGCAAGATAAGATTGTGCGTCATGCGTCCATCAAAGGAGAGAGAGAGAAAGAGTGAGAGAGAGGAAGAGAGAGAAAGAAAGAGTGAGACAGAGAGGAAGACAGAGAAAGAGAGAAAGAGAGAGAGAGAGAGAGAGAGAGAGAGAGAGAGAAAGAGTGAGATACAAGGAAGAGAGAAAGAGTGACAGAGGGAGAGAGAAAAAGAAAGAAAGAGTGAGAGGAAACCGAGAGAAAGACAGAGAGGAAGAGAGAGAGAGAGAGGTGTAGAGAGAGAGAAAGAAAAAAACAGTGTGAGAGAGAGGAAGAGAGAGAGAAAGAGTGTGAGGGAGAGAAAGGAAGAGATGGAGAGGGACAGTGAGTGCCCACACTGTGGACAAAACCCTCACAGCTCACCTTTCCGTCACTGGTGTGTCTCCAACCACGTGCCGGGACATAGTGGAGCCCTCAAGCTTACTCATCTGAAACGTAGTATGGAATCAGTAATGGCAGAGTACATACTACTGCACACGCCTAATTCTCTGTCCCGCCTTTGTGCATCCACGCTGCTGCACCCCATCCACTTCCACTGCCCAGAGGTGTCTGCCCGCTGCTGCGCACCCAGGCTGCTGCACCCCATCCACTCCCACTGCCCGGAGGTGACTGTCCGCCGCTGCGCACCCAGGCTGCTGCACCCCATCCACTCCCACTGCCCGGAGGTCACTGCCCGCCGCTGCGCTAACAAGCCTCTCTGCTCACCTTTCGCAACCTGCGTGTAGAAAAGAGGGCCTACCACGTGCCGCTGCAAGCCCCAAGCCCTGGGCCCGTGGACACCGCACCCTGCATGTCATGCAGCCCCGCTCCGCAGGCCAGCAGGTCTCACATTTGGTGCTGGGTCTTGATTTCGCCATGGCAGAGGACATACGTGCACCGGGCTTTTCATCGCAGGCTGCACACCCGCTCAGCCCTTGCGGTGCCACTAACTCTGTGACCAGCGAGGCAACGCCACGTGGCGGTAGGCCTGCGCTGTCTGATGGCTCAGGCCTACACTGCGGTCCAGCAGGGCACACAAAACCTGAGCTGTCCAGACCGTCGGGACGGGCCATCGCCGCAGGCTGTACACCCGCTCAGCAGTTACGGTACCCGTACCTCAGTGGACCGAAAGTCACCGTCCCGTGCCAGTATGCCTGTGCTGGCCGCAGTGCATCTGGTGCGAGCAACTCTGAAATGGCGTCGAGCACGTGCGCCCGGTCTTTTTTATTGGCAGGGTCACGTGTCCTGTGACACCTGTGCTGGATGGGTGTGGTGTGGGTGTATACTAGCCGTGAGGGAGTGGCTGTGGCGTACTGACAACTAGGGTGTGACCAGCAGATCACTGCAATGAAAATCTGGGCCATGTAGCTTTGTTGTCCTTCCCTGTAAGCGTAAGCGGAGTGGGCTGCCCTGGCGTATGCCAGTCCTGCGTGAGGCTGTGAAGAATGACTCCGGAGCTATGGGCGTGGCTCCGTCCTGGGCTGTATGAGGAATCAACTGATGCGGGTGTCCCTGTTGTAGTGCT